>SJYX01011661.1:0-44983 GCA_006410675.1 Oreotragus oreotragus
GACAGGTCCTAGCTACAGCAGTCAGAGAAGAAAAAGAAATAAAAGTAGTCCAGATCGGAAAAGAAGAAGTAAAGCTCTCATTTTTTGCAGACGACATAATACTGTACATAGACAACCCTAAAGATAGTGTCAGAAAATTACTAGAGCTAATCAGTGAATTTAGCAAAGTTGCAGGATACAAAATCAATACATAGAAATCACTTGCATTTCTATATACTAACAATGAAAAATCAGAAAGAGAATTTAAGGAATGAATCCCCTTCACCATTGTGACAAAAAAAAAAAAAAATTAAATATCTAGGAATAAACTTACCTAAGGAGACAAAAGAATGGTACACAGAAAACTATAAGACACTAATGAAAAAAAGAAGACTTAAACTGATGGAAAGATATTCCATGTTCCTGGGTAGGAAGAATCAATATTGTGAAAATGGCTATAGTACCAAATGCAATCTGCAGATTCAGTGTGATCCCTATCAAATTACCAATGACATTTTTCACAGAACTAGAACAAACACTTTTATAATTCATGTGGAAACACAAAAGACCCAGAAAATTCAAAGCAGTCTTGAGAAAGAAGAGTGGAGCTGGAGGAATCAACCTTCCTGACTTCAGATTATACTACAAAGCTACAGTCATCAAAACAGTATTGGTACTGGCATAAAAACAGAAATATAGGCCAATGGAACAAGATAGAAAGCCCAGAATTAAACCCATGCACCTATGGGACCTTATTTTTGACAAAGGAGGCAAAAATATGCACTGGGGCAAAAACAGCCTCTTCAATAAATGGTGCTGGGAAAACTGGACAGCTACATATAAAAGAATGAAATTAGAACACTTCCTAACACCATACACAAAGATAAACTCAAAATGGATTAAAGACCTACATGGAAGACCAGAAACTATAAAACTCTTAGAGGGGAAACATAAGTAGAACACTCGATGACATAAAGCAAGATCCTCTATGACCCCACCTCCTAGAGTAACAGAAATAAAAGCAAAAGTAAACAAGTGGGACCTGATTAAACTTAAAATCTTTTGCACAGCACAGGAAACTATAAGCAAGGTGAAAAGGCAGCCCTCAGAATGGGAGAAAATAATAGCAAATGAAACAACTGACAAAGGATTAATTTCCAAAATATACAAGCAGCTCATACAACTCAGTATCAGAAAGACAAACAACCCAATCAAAAAGTGGAAAAAAGACCTAAAGAGACATTTCTCCAAAGAAGATGTGCAGGTGACTAACAAACACATGAAAAAATGCTCAACATTTCTTATTATTCAAGAAATGCAAATCAAAACTACAATGAGATATCACCTCACACTGGTCAGAATGACCTTCAAAAAGTCTAGAAACAATAAATTCTGTAGAGGGTGTGGAGAAAAGGGAACACTCTTGCACTGTTGGTGGGAATGTAAATTGATACATCCACTGTGGAAAATGGTATGGCGATTCCTTAAAAAACTAGGAATAAAACCACCATATGGTCCAGCAATTCCACTCCTAGTTATATACCTTGAGGAAACCAAAATTTAAAAAGACACATGTATCCCACTGTTCATTGCAGCACTATTTACAATAGCTAGAAGATGGAAGCAACCTAGATGTCCACTGACAAATGAGTGGATAAAGAAGTTGTGGTACATATACACAATGAAATATTACTCAGCCATACAAAGGAACACATTTGAGTCAGTTCTAATAAGGTGCATGAACCTAGAACTTATTATACAGAGTGAAGTAAGTCAGAAAGAGAAAAATAAATGTTGTATTCTTAAGCATATATGTGGAATTTAGAAACACAATATTGAAGAATTTATTTACAGGGCAACAATGGCGAAACAGACATAGAGAATAGACTTACGCACATGGGTGAGGAGAGGGTGAGATGTAGGGAAAGAGTAACATGGAAACTTACATTACCATATGTAAAATAGATAGCCAACAGGAATTTGCTGTATGGCTCAGGGGGCTCTGTATCAACCTAGAGGGGTGGGATGGAGAGGGAAATGGGAGGGAGTTTCAAAAGGAAGGAGATATTTGTATACCTATGGCTGATTCATGTTGACGTTTGACAGAAAACAACAAGATTCTGTAAAGCAATTATCCTTCAGTAAAAAATAAATTAAAAAAAAAAAAACGTACCAAAGTATGAGTAATATGGTGATATGGATGATAGAAAGTGACTGTATTTGAAGACAAGGTTTTTAAAAGTGGTAGCTAAGTTAAACTCCCCAGGTCATTAGGTGCCCAATATGCTACTGGAGATCAGTGGAAAAATAACTCCAGAAAGAATGAAGGGATGGAGCCAAAGCAAAAAAAATACCCAGTTGTGGATGTGACTGGTGATAGAAGCAAGATCCGATGCTGTAAAGAGCAATATTGCATAGGAACCTGGGATGTCAGGTCCATGAATCAAGGCAAATTGGAAGTGGTCAACAAGAGATGGCAAGAGTGAACGTCGGCATTCTAGGAGTCAGCGAACTAAAATGGACTGGAATGGGTGAATTTAACTCAGATGACCATTATATCTACTACTGCGGGCAGGAATCCCTCAGAAGAAATGGAGTAGCCATCATGGTCAACAAAAGAGTCCGAAATGCAGTACTTGGATGCAATCTCAAAAACGACAGAATGATCTCTGTTCGTTTCCAAGGCAAACCATTCAATATCACAGTTATCCAAGTCTATGCCCCAACCAGTAATGCTGAAGAAGCTGAAGTTGAACGGTTTTATGAAGACCTACAAGACCTTTTAGAAATAACACCCAAAAAAGATGTCCTTTTCATTAAAGGGGACTGGAATGCAAAAGTAGGAAGTCAAGAAACACCTGGAGTAACAGGCAAATTTGGCCTTGGAATGCGGAATGAAGCAGGGCAAAGACTAATAGAGTTTTGCCAAGAAAATGCACTGGTCATAGCAAACACCCTCTTCCAACAACACAAGAGAAGACTCTACACATGTTGCAAGGAGATCCAGCCAGTCCATTCTGAAGGTGATCAGCCCTGGGATTTCTTTGGAAGGAATGATGCTAAAGCTGAAACTCCAGTACTTTGGCCACCTCATGTGAAGAGTTGACTCATTGGAAAAGACTCTGATGCTGGGAGGGATTGGGGGCAGGAGGAGAAGGGGATGACCGAGGATGAGATGGCTGGATGGCATCACGGACTCGATGGACGTGAGTCTGAGTGAACTCCCGGAGATGGTGATGAACAGGGAGGCCTGGCGTGCTGCGATTCATGGGGTCGCAAAGAGTCAGACACGACTGGGTGACTGAACTGAAGTTAAATGAGGGCATTTGAGTAGGCCCTAATCTGATATGACTGGAGTCTTTATAAACAGAGGTGATTAGGACATGGACACAGATAGAGGCAAGACCATGTGAGGACTCAGAGGGAAGGTGGTTAACTACAACTTAAGAAGAGAGGCCTCAGAGGCAATGTGAAAGTGAAAGTGAAGTTGTTCAGTCTTCACGACCCCATGGACTGCAGCCTACCAGGCTCCTCCATCCACGGGATTTTCCAGGCAAGAATACTGGAGTGGGGTGCCATTGCCTTAACTGTGCCAAAAACTTGACCTTGGACTTCTATTCTCCAGATCCAAGAGACAATGCATTTCTGTTGTGTACATCACCCAGTGTGTAGGTGGCTAACTAACACCTATCTCAACAACAGTAACCACGACAAAGAAATCATTATTATCCTCATTTCACACATGAAGAAACAGAGGCACAGGGAGGTTAAATATTAGCCCAAGGCCATTAGGGGGATGGATACTTGAATCTGAGCCCTTCACCAGTGTTCTACTCCCTTTCTGATTGGACATTCTTGTCTTTGGGCAGGACTTGTTGTCTAACATATTAGAGCTTGACCGGGGAGTTGAAGTGCTTTTTTAAAATTTGGATACTCCTTAATGTCTACAACTCTAGTTCTTTTCTTTGGGGCTAGTTAATTTCTCTAGAGAGGAGTCTTTCATTCACCTTCATGGTAGATACATTTCTGGCTCCCATTATTTGAAACCAGGGCCAGGAATAATGGGGAGAAGGCAATGAAAACCTAAGCAGACTTCACTTAATCTCACTTTCAGCCCTAAGTCTCTGCATACTCATTGAAGCCAGTGTTTCCAATCTGAAGCCTGTCTGATTGAATGTCTCCAGGAAATTTACCTTTGGTCTACATGTTGCAGTGTAGGTGGTGGGGATAAGGAAGAATAGTTGCCCTGATCAACCAAGTGGAGGAAATTACCTGGCTCTCAACTGGCCTCCTGCTATCAACCTCACACCTTATCCCACTGTCAATAACCAATGCCCTAGGCCTTTCTTATCCTGGCCAGACTGTCACACTTCCTCCTTCGGATGCCACTCCTGTATCAGCCATTTCAGTTACTACCACTCCTATTTTCCGTCTTCTGATGGGTCAGCATCTTTGGTCCAGCCTTATTTCATCTTCTATTTTCTCTCTCTGAATTTACAAGTTTTGGTATTTTTATGGTCATTGTAGTGAGTTTGGGAAGAGAAGATGTCTTTAATCCGATATATTTTACTAGATCTTCTGATACTGTTCTGTGAAGTTGTTCAAGTAGCGGGTTTGGTTTCACTTGTACATCCTTCTGCTCTTGACTTGATTAAATCGGTTATATTAGATAGGAGGTACCTACAAGTGGATATCTTTTGCTTTAATTCAGATTTGCCTTGCCAGTGTGCAACCAGGATGGATCATACATGTCTGTTCTTAGAAGAACACAGACATGATCCTGAAGAAAGTAGAGAGCTCTTTCTTAAAAGAATGCTGTTCTGGTCCAGTACATTGCCTTGACCAGCCTTACCCAACCCATAACATCACTTGACTTCCTTTTAGTAAGTCTTTTCTAGTAAAACAATCCAACTAATCAATCAAGTCTTTTCAGGTTGATGACAGATGGGTAGGAAGAAGTACTTCCAACTCATTTACTGTCCCTTCCCCTACCACACAGACACATGAGTTTCATTACATTTTAAATTTATGTAACAACAGGAATCAGAAATTATGAGAGTGGTGTGGCTGGAGATGGAGAATGGGAGCAAACACGTTAGCATTTCTTGGTGCAGTAACTGTGGGCCTATGCAGTCCTTTTGGGGGAGATGATAAATTGCAGGCAATTGTCAGTGACAAAGGAAGATATGGTCACCCTAAAACTAGAAACTGAAACTTTGCTCTGTATTGTTTTTTAATCTCAGAGGAGTCCATCATCTATTCAGAAGTAAAATCTACGTGTTTTCATTTTAATCATAAAATATTTGCTAACATGGGGTTACTGTAGGTCTTATATCAAGCTTGGATTCACATTGCTTTCATGGGGAGAAACAGAACCCCCCCTAAAAACTAATCAACAATGACTATTACCACTGAAGTCTTCTTTCTTTGCAAAGGAACTGTCCCCAAACCTGCAACACACTGTTCTTGCCAACAAGAGTACTACAGAGAAGATAAATTCTGAAAAGAAGGAAGTATCCTTTATCCATCTATTGAAGACACATTTTAGATTGTTAGCACCAGTGTGAACTTTGAGGATCTCATTTCTTGGTCAGCAAGCTGCGAGTGAGGCATCTGGTCCTGATTCTAATACATTTCACTAATTTTAGGTTCACTTAGGATGCTACTTAATTAAAGCAATTATAGAAGGGCGCTCATGGGTCATATTTTATCTCTGTTTACTCAGTTCCCTTATTGATAGTAGATTTGAAAGCCCCTCTACCAGTGCTTCCCACTGTGCTATTTTTAGTGGTACTCTTTCATTTGTAACTTTTAAGGGCTATAAATTCTCTCAAATTTTGGCTGAAGGAAGGAAAGGAAGCTTTAAAACATTGACTATGAAACCTGAGAGAAATCACCTTCTACTTGCTTATTACAGCTCTAAGGCTGTGGTGTCCCAGGAGGCAGACATAGACTCCTCTTTGCAAAAGCTATAAAGATACATATTAGAAACAAACACCTCTTAGAGGTATCCAGCACTGGACCTCTAACTTCTCTGGACAACATCCTAGAGAACACTATTTCCAAGTGTTTTGAACATTCATGATCTAGAGAGACACCAGAGTATAGTATTTTCATTAAATTAAAACAAAATTTTGATGCTCACAGACCTAAAAAGCAGTGACTTCCTGCAATACCATGTACCATGTATGAGTTCATGTAGATGAAAAAACCTTTACCTGTTATTTCAGTGAATGATGTTTCCAGATCCTATTACATCATTATTGAGCCACAAGTAGAAAAGTGAGAACAAATGGGAATAAATTATAAAAATATGTATACAGAAGCTTCTGGGGAGCATTTTGAGTCTTTTCCCTTTAAACCCCTGAGCATCCCAGCTTGTACCATATAATGACCTAGATGCCAGTTTTTCTTCTTTTTTCCTTTGTGGAATGTCATTACTTTTGAATCAATAATGGCCATGATTTAAATGTTCTTGGTTTCCATGAGTATCTTGCAGTAGGATTTAAAAAATATTTTTTATAGACTTATTTTGGGGATGATTCTGCAGTTTTTTGTATGCTTAAGTATTCATTGATCTAGAACAAAAAAAAATTCTCTAGGGATTTGCATCATTTCAGACCCTAAGAGGAGAATGTGAACAGACAGGTAGATTGCAAGTATAACATCTATTGAGTTAAATAAGATGCCATTAGTTTTGCCAACTAGAGAGGAACCATTGACTTTGTAAAAAATATGTAATTCTTGGGTGTTTGTAAGGGTGTTTTTAAAATCCAATGAAACATACCTTCTAACTTTGGGCTGAAAATTCTCTTGCTAGCTTTTTTAGCCATTATGCAACTGGCAAGAGGCAAGCAGAGAATGCTTTCTTTGTGCTGGAGCTAGAATAATGCAGAAAGCCACAGACATTGGGCAAATTACTTCTCAAAGTGTGTAGAGGTCTGCCTTTAATTAACTCTGTCCTGATGGAGTGAGCTACATTGTTTTTATAGCACGGGTGATTTTAAAAATATTCCTTGTGAAAATATCATACAAAATATTTTAGTTTTAGTTCTTTTTAATATAAGGTTTTTTGATCCAAGGGATGTGAGCAGCAGGGGATCAACCTCTCCTTTGAATACCATGTTCCAATAGCAGTGCTTCTTAAACTATATTTAGTATTGGTATGTTGACATGACTGTTATGACTATTATGAAAGGACTTGAGAAGAAGCAGCATGAAAGCAAGAGTGACAAAGAGAAGGAAAGCAAAGGGTGGCCCCATTGTCATCAGCTCACCAGTGCAGAGTGTCCGTGGGTTTAAACACATTGTCAGAGTATGGTTGGGAGTCTACTTTCTGTGTATTTTTATATCAAGGTGTCAACATGCTTTATACACTCAGACAAAATACCTGTAAGAATTTTACTGAATATGTGCCATCTGTCTCAGCTGCAGGTTGCCAGAGTAATGTGATATCCAAATCCAAGAATTTTTCACGGACCTTTTTTCCTTGCCTCTTGGGATTACACAAGACCTGGCCTCTGGTTTGAGTCCATTCTAGTCACCATGGATGTGCTCTGTGCCTGAGCTTTTACCCTCATTGCCAGATGGGAAATTCCACTGGCTTGGCTGGCCACACCCTCACTGCATGATGTGCGGGTGCTGAGTGGCTTAATTCCAGATCCATGCTGCCACTCCATTCAGAGGTCTGGTAATTCCCAAGGGTGCTACCCTGGATAAAATACAGAATTCTGCTTCTTATGGAAACCACCATTTAACCATCCTTTTAAACTCAAGGAAACCAACTGTCTCCTGGAGTTCGATCAGACTTCCCTTTGACCTCAAAGTCCAAGATCTCCACCGACCACTAATAGGGCAATTTACTTTCTTACTCCTCTAGGCCTGAACTCACAGCATATTAACACCTACCTGGGCAAGAGATCGCAGCATTCATGAAAAAGAGGCCAGGTATTATTTCTATTTGAGGAAATAACCTTTTCATGCTTTTGCTGCTGCTAAGTCGCTTCAGTTGTGTCCAACTCTATGCGACCCCATAGATGNAGTGGTACTCTTTCATTTGTAACTTTTAAGGGCTATAAATTCTCTCAAATTTTGGCTGAAGGAAGGAAAGGAAGCTTTAAAACATTGACTATGAAACCTGAGAGAAATCACCTTCTACTTGCTTATTACAGCTCTAAGGCTGTGGTGTCCCAGGAGGCAGACATAGACTCCTCTTTGCAAAAGCTATAAAGATACATATTAGAAACAAACACCTCTTAGAGGTATCCAGCACTGGACCTCTAACTTCTCTGGACAACATCCTAGAGAACACTATTTCCAAGTGTTTTGAACATTCATGATCTAGAGAGACACCAGAGTATAGTATTTTCATTAAATTAAAACAAAATTTTGATGCTCACAGACCTAAAAAGCAGTGACTTCCTGCAATACCATGTACCATGTATGAGTTCATGTAGATGAAAAAACCTTTACCTGTTATTTCAGTGAATGATGTTTCCAGATCCTATTACATCATTATTGAGCCACAAGTAGAAAAGTGAGAACAAATGGGAATAAATTATAAAAATATGTATACAGAAGCTTCTGGGGAGCATTTTGAGTCTTTTCCCTTTAAACCCCTGAGCATCCCAGCTTGTACCATATAATGACCTAGATGCCAGTTTTTCTTCTTTTTTCCTTTGTGGAATGTCATTACTTTTGAATCAATAATGGCCATGATTTAAATGTTCTTGGTTTCCATGAGTATCTTGCAGTAGGATTTAAAAAATATTTTTTATAGACTTATTTTGGGGATGATTCTGCAGTTTTTTGTATGCTTAAGTATTCATTGATCTAGAACAAAAAAAAATTCTCTAGGGATTTGCATCATTTCAGACCCTAAGAGGAGAATGTGAACAGACAGGTAGATTGCAAGTATAACATCTATTGAGTTAAATAAGATGCCATTAGTTTTGCCAACTAGAGAGGAACCATTGACTTTGTAAAAAATATGTAATTCTTGGGTGTTTGTAAGGGTGTTTTTAAAATCCAATGAAACATACCTTCTAACTTTGGGCTGAAAATTCTCTTGCTAGCTTTTTTAGCCATTATGCAACTGGCAAGAGGCAAGCAGAGAATGCTTTCTTTGTGCTGGAGCTAGAATAATGCAGAAAGCCACAGACATTGGGCAAATTACTTCTCAAAGTGTGTAGAGGTCTGCCTTTAATTAACTCTGTCCTGATGGAGTGAGCTACATTGTTTTTATAGCACGGGTGATTTTAAAAATATTCCTTGTGAAAATATCATACAAAATATTTTAGTTTTAGTTCTTTTTAATATAAGGTTTTTTGATCCAAGGGATGTGAGCAGCAGGGGATCAACCTCTCCTTTGAATACCATGTTCCAATAGCAGTGCTTCTTAAACTATATTTAGTATTGGTATGTTGACATGACTGTTATGACTATTATGAAAGGACTTGAGAAGAAGCAGCATGAAAGCAAGAGTGACAAAGAGAAGGAAAGCAAAGGGTGGCCCCATTGTCATCAGCTCACCAGTGCAGAGTGTCCGTGGGTTTAAACACATTGTCAGAGTATGGTTGGGAGTCTACTTTCTGTGTATTTTTATATCAAGGTGTCAACATGCTTTATACACTCAGACAAAATACCTGTAAGAATTTTACTGAATATGTGCCATCTGTCTCAGCTGCAGGTTGCCAGAGTAATGTGATATCCAAATCCAAGAATTTTTCACGGACCTTTTTTCCTTGCCTCTTGGGATTACACAAGACCTGGCCTCTGGTTTGAGTCCATTCTAGTCACCATGGATGTGCTCTGTGCCTGAGCTTTTACCCTCATTGCCAGATGGGAAATTCCACTGGCTTGGCTGGCCACACCCTCACTGCATGATGTGCGGGTGCTGAGTGGCTTAATTCCAGATCCATGCTGCCACTCCATTCAGAGGTCTGGTAATTCCCAAGGGTGCTACCCTGGATAAAATACAGAATTCTGCTTCTTATGGAAACCACCATTTAACCATCCTTTTAAACTCAAGGAAACCAACTGTCTCCTGGAGTTCGATCAGACTTCCCTTTGACCTCAAAGTCCAAGATCTCCACCGACCACTAATAGGGCAATTTACTTTCTTACTCCTCTAGGCCTGAACTCACAGCATATTAACACCTACCTGGGCAAGAGATCGCAGCATTCATGAAAAAGAGGCCAGGTATTATTTCTATTTGAGGAAATAACCTTTTCATGCTTTTGCTGCTGCTAAGTCGCTTCAGTTGTGTCCAACTCTATGCGACCCCATAGATGGCAGCCGACCAGGCTTCCCTGTCCCTGGGATTCTCCAGGCAAGAACACTGGAGTGGGTTGCCATTTCCTTCTCCAATGCAGGAAAGTGAAAAGTGAAAGTGAAGTCTCTCAGTCGTGTCCGACTTTTAGCGACCCCATGGACTGCAGCCTACCAGGCTTCTCCATCCACAGGATTTTCCAGGCAAGAGTACTGGAGTGGGTTGCCATTGCCCACTCCAGTTGGGCATTGCATACTTTTGGGTTGCATGCTTTTGCTAGTAAGTCCATTTAGCAGTGGGGGAAATTCATTAAGATTTTGTTTTATATTTTACCCTTTATTAATGGCTGTAGATCATCAGATATAAGAAGATGATAATGTGGTTGCAGTTGCAATTCTGGATGGTATATCTTCACTCAGGCAAGAAATAAGCATAGTCCCCTGCCTGGTACATAGCTGTTGACCTAGTTAATGCTTTTTGGCATCTCTATCAGCTAAATTCGTAAGGTGTAATTTGCTTTCTAGTAGCAGGGATGGGAGAATACTGACTTGCCTAAAGGCTAGCTAATCTCTGTCAGCCCACTTCAGTCCTCTTATAATATGGTTCAGGGGGAACTCAATCATCTTGATACTCTGTAGCACATGATGCTAGTGCATTAAGTTAATGAAATTATGTTTATTGGACCTAGTGAACAGAAACTATGAAGCATCTACGTGCCATCTTAAAAGAGATATGTGTCAGAGGGAGAGTGAAAAACTGCTGATTTCAAGGACCTGTCACGTAGGTGGAGTTTCTTAGGTATCAGTCATCTTGGATGTATTGGAATACCCCTTCTAAACTGAGATGTAAGTCCTTGTGCCTTACATGGTTCACTCCAAGGAACAGGCACCTCTTTGTGAACCTCTTTGGATCTGGGAGACCACATATACCACATGTGGAGATGCTAGTCTTACCAATTATTGGAAAATGTGTAATGCTGCCAGTTTTGAGCAGAGCTGGGAGTAAGAAAAACAAAAAAGGCTCTTTGGCAAGACGGTGTTGGTCACACTTGTGGCCTGTTAGACCTGATGGTGTTAAGCATTTGTTTCAGGCAGAGGTGTACAGGGCTTCCTTCAGGCTCACAGTGCAGACCCTTATGTGGTTGGAAAACTTGACCTCTTCTGACAACTATTCTCCACTTGAAAAATATCTTTTAACTTGCTACTGGGCATGGTAAAGACTGAACACCTGATCTTTGAATGTAAGTGAAAATGTGACCCAAACTGCTCTTTGTGAACTGCATGTTTAGAGAACATTGCACCCAATCCATTGCACCATAATGTAGACATGTACATACCATTCCAATATAAAATGACAATGGTGTATGTGAGACAGGGCCAAGAAGAGTCAGAAAGCATAAATAAATGGCGTGAATGAGTAGCTTAGACTCCCATGGTCACTGTTCCTACTGCTTTCCTGCCATTCCCTCAAATGACACCTACAGTGTCATGGGGAACTCTCTATGACCAGCTGAAAGTGGATAAAAGAGGATGGTTTGTGAATGCATAGTATGTGGGCATCAAACAGAAATGGATAGTGACCATGTATAGCCTCACTTAGGAGTGGCACTGAAAGACAGCAATGAAAGACAGTATTTTCAATGGGCAGAACTTGAAGCAGTCACCTGATTGTCCAGTTAATATGGAAGGAGAGCTAACCTGCAGTATGAATTTATATAAACTAGATAGGCCAGCAGTTAAGGCTTTGGGAAGTAAAACATAGGAATGTTGGTGACAAGGTCTGGGGAGAGGTATGTGGATAGGCCTTTCAGCATAGCAGAGGTGGGGGGATATTTGTGTTCCCTGTAAAGGTCCACTAGAGGGTATCATACTGGTGGATAAGTGCTTTTGAAAATTAAGAGAATAAGATGATAACTCCTCAGGATGTCAGTCAGCCTATTGCCCTTAACTTTTATATGATTGGTCAATGGCAATATATTAAGTAGATATGATGGCAGGAATGGAGACTGTGTAGGCTCACCAAAGGGGTACACTCAAATCAAGACTGATTTGTCGACAGCATCACTGTGTGTCCAGTTCACCTATACCAAAGGCCAGTGGCTTGCTCTCAATATGGTACCATGCATGGTGCTCATGTTAGTCTCCTGGAACTGTGGGATGGCATCTGAAGGCTCATTTTTGGCACCATCAGGAGTAAAGTCCTAAGAGGTGGGGATGCTGTGTACAAGATTCAGTTAACACCTTAAGCCAGGTCCAATATAAGGTACTATCTTCCATGTATCCATGTATCTGGGAGTTGGAGTTGAGAACAGACTTTCCAACTATTACACCAAATGTATAATTTGGGGAACTTTTTCTTCCTGTCTGTTCACCCTTGATCTGAGTGGGTTTATAGTACTGGAGGGAGGGGTGCATCCATGAAGGAATTCAATAATAATTCCATTGAATTAGAAATGAGTCTTCCCTCTGGCCATTTTAGACTACTAAAGCAATAGATAGAGAAGAGGTTATTATACTCTCTGGGGTGATGATCCTGATTATCAAGGGGAAATTGAGTAATTGCTATTCATTTCAGTGTGGTGAGAACTATTTCTGGAACTCAAGTGGACTCTTAGCTACTTAGGACCCTATTACACCATGGCCCTTGGCAATAGAAAACTGTGACAATATGATAAAGACAGGACCTCTAAAGGACCCAGGTCCTATAGGACTAAAGATTTGACTGAAGTTATTAGGTTAAGAATCCATCCAACCAATGTGCTTTAAGAAGACAGGGAAATCATGGACTAGGGATTGGAAGAAAGTCACTGTGTTAACAATTTAAATCTAGTGACCAGTTACAGAAGCAGAGATTGTAATATCTTTGCCTTGTAATAATTGTTTCTTTTCTGTAAGATTCCTCCCACTCAGTTTATGAAGAACACTGTTTGTGGTTACCCTTTTTGGTTGCAGGTGGTGACATGACTGAATTAACCTCGAAGGGTTGGTAACTGACTGGGGACACAAGTTTTTCACCTGGGCAGAGGACAGGAGTGAATGCTGAGAGGCAAGAGGAGTGGAGAGTTCTAGGTACTTCCTGCTGCTTCTCCGTCTTCATGTATCATTCTCCGTGTGGATCTTCATCAGTGGACTTCTTTACTTCTGACTCCTGAAGGCGTTGAGCCAGTAGGATGCGGAGTAGCATGAGATGGTGGCTTCTTTCCTTTGTGATCTTGCAGGTTGTCTATGTCCATTTCTTGAAGTTTTTTTTCAGTTGACATTCTCCATGTAACTACTTTCTCTGGGTTTAGATAGCCAGTCCTCTTAGACTTTGGACTCCCTTGTTAATAGCACACAGGTACTGAACTAGAAATATTTCTGGGTTGTTCCCTAGAACCTACTCATGGCAAATGGTCTCTTTTAAAAATTCTCCTCAGCTTACCTGGTCTCAGTATGTCCTCTTGGAACCCTGACTGATTCATATACGATACTTCACCTAATCTTTATAAACATGCTATGACATAAGTTGGATGCATCCTGTCACTCCTGTCTTTGGAACATTCCAGTGGCTTTTTGTTGTACTTGAAATAAAATCCAAATAGCATGACTTGCAAAGCCATCCCTGATCTGGTTTCTGCCTCCTTCTCTAAGACAGTTCACTGCCCTTTCTCCTGAGAGTCTCATCTCAAATATCTGCCTGCCTGTCATTCAAATTTCAGCTTAAATGTCATCTCCTCAGAGGGTCTTTCCCTAACCATTCAATCAAAAATAGTCATCAAAGTATTATCACATCATCCCATATTAACTCTTCTTACAGAACTTATCACTAGCTGATATTTTCTTATTTATTTTTATGTTTATAAAATCTATCTTCTCTCTCTCTTTCTCCCTCCTCTGGCCCCTCCTCCTTTCTAAAATGTAAATTCCCTGAGAACTGGCTTTTAATGTTTGTTGATATTGAGTGAAAAATCAGGGATTAATTCTGTTCTATTGATAAAGTAACAGAAGTTCAGAGATTTTAAACTCCTCAAGGATTCACAATTACTGGTGGCAGAATCAGCACCTGTGACTTCTGATATCCACCTGCCAGGGTCTGTTCCCCATTTGATTTACTGAACACAACAATGCAATGAGCTACTCAACCACAGAAAAGAATGAAATCATGCCATTTGCAGCAACATGGATGCAAATACAGATTATCATACTAAGTGAAATAAGTCAGACAGAGAAAGACAAATGACACATGATATCACTTACGTGTAGAATCTAACATTTGACAAATGAACTTATCTATGAAACAGAAACAGAACCTGTAAGCTTTTATATATAGAATGGCTAAACAATAAGGCTGTCCTGTATAGCACAATATCAATATACTATGATAAACCATAATGGGAAAAATATTTTTAAAGGAATATATATTTAACTGAATCACTTTGCTGTGTGGCAGAAATTAACACAATATTGTAAATCAATTATACTTCAATAAAAAAAATACTGATGGAAAAAAAAAAAGCCATGGAAGACCGAATGCCATGAGAGAGGGGCTAGTGAGCACACTCTCAACTAATCAGATCCAAAACTCCTAGAAAAATAATTCTGGGTCTCTGATCTTCTTAGCCCAAAATGGGCTTGGAGATGAATTGCTTCCGGATATTGAATTACAGTTTCTCTCCAAACATTCTGCTGAGCAATTCAGTAAGATATTAGAAGTGTTCCCATAATTTAGTGGTCAAAATAACTGTGCTAATTGCTGAGTTAAGCCCATTTCTTTACTGTAGGAATTCCTAGAGACTTTAATATGTACATTGTGAATTTCCAGGAGGTGGATGTACAGCTACCCAGATTGATCAGCATAGAAAATACTTTTATGAGAATCCTATCAACATCTTATAAAGCATGCATTTCCTGGAACACAGTGGGTAAACATGAAGTTAAATCTTCAGTGATAGAGATCATGTTGGCAGAATAGTCTCATTATACAGATGAATTTATTAAAGAATTATTTTGTGTTTAGAGAAGGAAGAATATATTTGTATTGGCATCTTCTAAATTTTGTTCTGATGTGTGGCTTATTTGGTTTCATGAAGGTTTTTTTTTTCCCAAGTAAGTGTCTGCCAAATTTTTATTACTCTGGTCAGACCACATATTATTTCTGATAGCCTAACTATTCTGGTAAAAGTGTTGAAACATTTTTAAGTCTATTATGGATGTCTTCTGTCCAGATCAGACAATCTCTAAAGCAGTCTGTTAGCTGTCTATCTCCAATGCAGTCTGCACTGCTGTAGTTTGTAGTCTGTTCTGTAATATGAGTTATATTTCTAGGAAGAGTCAAGATATTAAAAAAAATAAAAAATGCAGAGGTTTCAATAAGGAAAGAGGACTTGGGACTAGAATATATAAAAATAGCAAGAATAAAGTTGTTTTTCCACACAGAAATTTTAGTAAAGTGTTTTCCAAACTATAAAGCATAAACTGTTATTGAATGCTAAATAAGTTGGCTTATCAGACACAATATTGTAAAGCAATTATCCTCCAGTTAAAAATAAATAAATATAAAGAAAAACAGACAGAAACAGAAACCAGACTTAGAAGCATTCTCCTTACCTTTTCATCTATCTAAGCAGAAGCCTCTCAGTTTCCTCTGTTATCTCTAACTTTGACTTGCTCTTATAATTGTGTTTGCAGCACAGTTTAAAATTACCACAAACAAAAGAAGTTTTTTAATGCACGAGTAAAGAGCAGGTGAGGAGCTGAATAACATGTAACTTGCATGGTTCTTTATATTTGAACCCAAATGCCACCCAGAGGTTCATGTAGTGAGGATATCCAAAGCTCTAGCCAGCATTTCTGTGAATTCTCAGAACTCTTCTGTTTCCTGGGCTCCTGTTCTCATGCTCTTGAGAAACACAATATTGCCTGCCATATCAGTAAACAGAGGATGTCACAGTCATCAGCAGTTGCGCCCGCTGCCAACAGTGAGCTGGTGAGCCCTGAGGGCACCCAGGAAGGAAACAAGGAATGCCTGCCCTCCAGCAATCGTCAGACTGCAGCCACTCCCCGTGGTGAGCCCAGAGGACACTCGGGATGAGAGAACACAGGATACTGGCCCAGAAAGCTGAGGTGCATGTCAAAGGAATGACTTCACTGAGCCCAGACTCTTACATCTTCCCACACATAGAAAAGCTGCTCAGTTCCTTCACTCGAGACATCCAGTTTTCTTTTATTAACAGTAATCTTTTGTTTCTACCTCCTGCCCTTTGTTGCAAAACTCCTTTGTATCCTAGTACCCCTTCATCTCCTCAGAGCAGTTTTCCCAGGGTTATTTGCAATGCTAAAAAAAAAAGCCATGGAAGACCGAATGCCATGAGAGAGGGGCTAGTGAGCACACTCTCAACTAATCAGATCCAAAACTCCTAGAAAAATAATTCTGGGTCTCTGATCTTCTTAGCCCAAAATGGGCTTGGAGATGAATTGCTTCCGGATATTGAATTACAGTTTCTCTCCAAACATTCTGCTGAGCAATTCAGTAAGATATTAGAAGTGTTCCCATAATTTAGTGGTCAAAATAACTGTGCTAATTGCTGAGTTAAGCCCATTTCTTTACTGTAGGAATTCCTAGAGACTTTAATATGTACATTGTGAATTTCCAGGAGGTGGATGTACAGCTACCCAGATTGATCAGCATAGAAAATACTTTTATGAGAATCCTATCAACATCTTATAAAGCATGCATTTCCTGGAACACAGTGGGTAAACATGAAGTTAAATCTTCAGTGATAGAGATCATGTTGGCAGAATAGTCTCATTATACAGATGAATTTATTAAAGAATTATTTTGTGTTTAGAGAAGGAAGAATATATTTGTATTGGCATCTTCTAAATTTTGTTCTGATGTGTGGCTTATTTGGTTTCATGAAGGTTTTTTTTTTCCCAAGTAAGTGTCTGCCAAATTTTTATTACTCTGGTCAGACCACATATTATTTCTGATAGCCTAACTATTCTGGTAAAAGTGTTGAAACATTTTTAAGTCTATTATGGATGTCTTCTGTCCAGATCAGACAATCTCTAAAGCAGTCTGTTAGCTGTCTATCTCCAATGCAGTCTGCACTGCTGTAGTTTGTAGTCTGTTCTGTAATATGAGTTATATTTCTAGGAAGAGTCAAGATATTAAAAAAAATAAAAAATGCAGAGGTTTCAATAAGGAAAGAGGACTTGGGACTAGAATATATAAAAATAGCAAGAATAAAGTTGTTTTTCCACACAGAAATTTTAGTAAAGTGTTTTCCAAACTATAAAGCATAAACTGTTATTGAATGCTAAATAAGTTGGCTTATCAGACACAATATTGTAAAGCAATTATCCTCCAGTTAAAAATAAATAAATATAAAGAAAAACAGACAGAAACAGAAACCAGACTTAGAAGCATTCTCCTTACCTTTTCATCTATCTAAGCAGAAGCCTCTCAGTTTCCTCTGTTATCTCTAACTTTGACTTGCTCTTATAATTGTGTTTGCAGCACAGTTTAAAATTACCACAAACAAAAGAAGTTTTTTAATGCACGAGTAAAGAGCAGGTGAGGAGCTGAATAACATGTAACTTGCATGGTTCTTTATATTTGAACCCAAATGCCACCCAGAGGTTCATGTAGTGAGGATATCCAAAGCTCTAGCCAGCATTTCTGTGAATTCTCAGAACTCTTCTGTTTCCTGGGCTCCTGTTCTCATGCTCTTGAGAAACACAATATTGCCTGCCATATCAGTAAACAGAGGATGTCACAGTCATCAGCAGTTGCGCCCGCTGCCAACAGTGAGCTGGTGAGCCCTGAGGGCACCCAGGAAGGAAACAAGGAATGCCTGCCCTCCAGCAATCGTCAGACTGCAGCCACTCCCCGTGGTGAGCCCAGAGGACACTCGGGATGAGAGAACACAGGATACTGGCCCAGAAAGCTGAGGTGCATGTCAAAGGAATGACTTCACTGAGCCCAGACTCTTACATCTTCCCACACATAGAAAAGCTGCTCAGTTCCTTCACTCGAGACATCCAGTTTTCTTTTATTAACAGTAATCTTTTGTTTCTACCTCCTGCCCTTTGTTGCAAAACTCCTTTGTATCCTAGTACCCCTTCATCTCCTCAGAGCAGTTTTCCCAGGGTTATTTGCAATGCTGACTCTTGGGCTTGAGTCTTCAGTATGTCTGCTGACCAAAACATAACTCTCAGCTTTAGGTTGTAAATATCTTTTAATAAACACTCTGCACCATAACTACCCAGATGTGATATTTAATCCTTTTGCCAATTTATATTTCTTTCCTGCCTACACAAAACCACATCATTCAATGTCTATAGTAGACTACCAGAGGAGAAAGGAATCGCATATTGTTCCAAACAAACAGATTTGTATATTAGATACTGCTCTCTCTCCCTCTGTTTCTCTTTACCTCCCTGGAGTGGCCAGACAGACATCATACATAGATGGTGTACACACTGTACATAGTGTACAAATGAAGAACTTCAAGTTTAGGAAATGCGAAATTTTTGTAATAAGCTGTAAGCTAACCTGCCAGCCACAAACATGGAGGGAGACACTGTCATTATTGTAGTGGACCCAAACCATACTGTTCTCTGCTCTGGAAGGAGACACTATTTCAGTCTTTCAAATCTGTACACTATAAAAGCATCCTTGAAATATAGTATAGAACAACAACAGCAAACAGTTACTACCTCTGCTCACAACACTTGGAGAAACACCCATGGAGAACTTTTCCCCAAAACAATGTCTCAAGTATCTTTTAATATATAAATTCTCCTATCTATTTTGCTCCTGCCCTTCCAGCCCCACAACTTATTTGTTGAAGAAACTGGTACACTAGAACGTTAGCAACCTGGAATTTGTTAGTTGAATCTCTGTGGTGCCTTTTAACCGTTCTCCAGTGTTTCCCAGAAACTGACCTTGATCAGATTCAGGTTTCCTTTCATGAGAACACTTCATAGGTGATGGTGTTTGAAGATCCACCACACCGGATGTGTCCTTTTTGTGATATTAAATGGCACTGAAGATCATTTATTTTTTAGGGGTTACAAAATGGTGATATTGTAATTCTTTGACACTTTTTCATTTATTAGCTGCAATGCTTCTATAAAAAAAAAAACTTTCATGAACTCTTGGCTTACTTTGAGATACAGTTCACTTAGAAAAGGGTTGTTGAATGATTGATTTTTTCCCTTTATTTAATAGCTTTCAAAATTATCTGTTGGTGCCCTAATACCCTCCATAGATAACCGGTGAGTATCATTATATATTCATGAAATTAAACATAGTTGGGATTGCTGTTATTGGTCATATTATTGTTTCCCAGAGCTTATTTGGTAAAAGGTGAATCTAAGATGCAAATGGAAACACTAAGACACAGAGTATATACTATTGAACAAAAATGAGGTGAAAGGATTTGCTTTATTGGATAGAAAGATTTACTGTTAAGTGACAAAATTGAAATTTTTTTTTTGGTGCACGAGTTGACAATAGACCATTAGGATGGTTACAGAGTCCCCAAACAGATGGGACTGTAAACCTGTACGGGCACTCTGGGCAACAGTTTGGCATCATCTGCCACAACTGAAGATAAGTATACTCAAGACTATAGTGACCAGATAATTTTTTTCTCAAAACAGTGCATGTGGGTTCTATTATTTTCCTCAACTTAATCAGTACTTGTTGTTTTCTGATTTTCTTGATAGTGGCCATCCTAATGGATGTGAGCTGGTATCATTGTGGTTTTCATTTGCATTTCCCTGCTGATTAGTGATGTTGAGTATCTTTTCATATGCTTGTTAGCCCACCTACATATCTTCTTCAGAGAAATGTCTATTCAAGTCCTTTGCACATGTCAAAATCAGGTTATGTGGTTTTGTTGTTGTTGAGATATCCCTTATTCGATAAATGGTTTTCAGATATTTTTTCCCATTCTGTAGGTTGCCTTTTCACCGTGTTGCTACTTTCCTTTTCCATGCAGAAGCTTTTTAGTTTGATGTAGTTCCATTTGTCTCTGTTACTTTTGTTGCCTGTGTCTTCATGTCATAGCTAAGAAATCATTGCAAATACCAATACCATCAGGTTTTTCTCTTGTGTTTTCTCCTAGGGTTTATATAGTTTCAAGTTTTTATTCCATTTTGAATGGATTTTTGTACACAATATACAGTAAAGATCCAGTTTCATTCTTTTGCATGTGGATATCTAGTTTGCCAGCACATTTGTTGAAGAGACTACCCTCCCCTCATACTGTGGTTTTGGCACCCTTGTTAAATGTCATTGAGTGTATATGTGAAATTTATTTCTGAGCTCTCTATTACTTTTTCTTCCAGTTTTATTGAGATATAATTGACACATAACAGTGTATAAGTTAAAGATGTACAGTATAATTACTTGACTTACATGTATTATGGAATGATTAACCAGAATAAATTTAGTTAACATCCATCATCTTAAACAGATTGAAAGAAGGAAAAAGATGTATCTTTTCCCTTGTGATGAGACCTCTTGGGATTTAACAACTTTTAAATATACCATACCTGAGCTCTCTATTCTGTTCCATTGGTCTATGCGTCTGCTTTTATGCCAGTACCACACAGTTTTGATTATTGAAACTTTGTAATATGTTTGAAGTCAAACAATGCAAGGCTCTAACTTTGTCCCTTTTGGGGATTACTTTAGCTATTTAGGGTTCTTTGAGATTCCATATGAATTTTAGATTTTTCATCATATTTCTGCAAAAAAACATCATTAGCATTTTGGTAGGGATTGTACTGAGTCTGTAAATCAGTTTGAATACTATGAACATTTTTAACAGTATTAAGTCTTCTGATCCATGAACATAGAATGTCTTTCCATTGATTTGTGGCCTTCTTTAATTTCTTTCAGCAATATATTGTAGTTTTCAGTATACATGACTTTCATCTTCTTAAATTTATTCTTACATAGCCTTTAAAGATGCTATTAAAAATAAGATTGTCTTATTAATTTACTTTTCAGATTGTATAGAAATGCAAGTAATTTTTGTGTTGATGTTTTATCCTAAAGCTTTGTTGAATTTGTTTATTAGTTTAACAGGTTTGTGTGTGTGTAGTGACTTTGGGCTTTTCTACAAACTAGATTGTGTCGTCTCTGAGTGGAAGTACTTTTACTTTTTCCTTGCTAATTTATTTGCCTTTAATACCTTTTTCTTGCCTGACTACTTTGGCTTCCAACACTGTATTGAGTAAAAGTAGTGATAGTAGGCATCTTGCCTAGTTCCTGATCTTAGAGGAAAAGCTCTCAGGTTTTCACCATTGAATATGGTGTTAGTTATAGTGGGCTTATCATATATAACTATCATTATTTGAGGTAATCTCCTTTTACTCTCAGTTGTTGAATGTTTTTTATCATGACACCATGTTAATTTTGTCAAATGCTATTTTTGCATCAGTTGAGGTGATCATGGGATTTTTATCCTTTGTTCTGTTAATATAATGTAATACATTGATTATTGTTTGTAGGTTGAGCCATATTTGCATCCTAAGAATAACACCCACTTAATTATGATGTATAAGCCTTTTAAGGTGAATTTGGTTTACTGAGTATTTTTTGTTGAGAATTTTTGCATCTATGTGCATCAGGGATATTGATTTATAATTTTCTTATCTTGTAATATCTTTGGCTTTGGTATCAGAGTAATGCTGGCCTCATAGAATGAGTTTGTCAGTGTGCCCTCATTTTAAATTATTTGGAGGAGTTTAACAGATTGGTATTAATTCTTCTTTAACTGTTTGGTAAAATTCTACAATTGAGGCCTTTTGGTCCTGGATCTTTGTTTTTTGGAGAATTTTGATTGCTGATTAAATCTTACTGGTTATAGGTCAGTTCAAATTTTTTTAAATTTCTTTCTGATTCTAATAAATTATCCATTTATTTTAAGTTATCCAATTTGTTGGCACATAATTGTTCATAGTAGATACCTATAATCCTTTTTATTTTTATAATTACTCTTCTTTCGATTTTTGTAGTCTTTTTTTTTTTTTTTTAGTCTAGCTACAAGTTTGTCAATTTTGTCGATCTTTTCAAAACATCAACTTAGTTTCATAATATTTTACTTCTTGGTTCAGGTGGTGGCTATATGGGAATTTATTTTGTGATAATTCATTGAATTTTACATTTATATTTCATATATGTGGTGTGTGAAAGACACAATAAAAAGAAGAGGCTTAAAAAAATAATCAAGTCCCCACAAGCTACCTATCCCATTACCAGAGATTTGTTCATCCTAGTTGCCCCTCTAATACCTCTCTTCTTTGATTCTCATGTCCTCTCTTTCAGGTGCCTACAAATAAACATTGGTCTTTATTTATTATACAGAACAATTTCTCTCTCTCCAGCCACTGCTAATCAAATATGAATAGCCAAACTCATCTAATCAAGGTATTCAGGAATCAAGAATCTTTTAGTTAACCAGTTTAACCACCTTTTTAGAAGACTGTTTTATCCCTACACATACTAAACAAAGTATTTCTTGTCATATGAAAAGAAACTTTCTTTGCTTTTGAGTGATGCTTCTGATCACAATTGTGTATAACTTAATACATGCCTAAAAATGTGGACCTATTTTAACCAATTTGTCTAATGAGAACTTCTATCATTCAGGAACTGCTATACTTTATTTTAACTGCTTAGCCTTAGACAAGCAATCAAAATCAAGATGAGTAACATAAGCAGAACTTACTAATATGAGTTTAATGTGGACTTCACATTAATCAGAATTTGTGAGGGAAGGAGAGTTTATTAATTAGTTACTTAATTAGTAGGCATCCAGAGTGATTTTTTTCTTTGCAAAATTTCAGTGAGCAAGAATGGTTATTAGATGAACTGGAAAGATTGATTGTTTTATTTATTTGTGAGCAATCTCAGTAGCTCCTTAAGTGGCAGTAACTCAGAATGAGTCAGACATGAATTATTGAATATATTGGATTCCATGTCCTAGTTATGTTGGATTCTGCTATCTCAGTTCACAGCATCAATTCATGATATTTTAAAGAACTTTCTGAAATCTTTTCATATCATTCTTACTTCCTTGTTGGAATATATGCCCTAGGAGAGCTGGAATATTTTTCTGTATGTTCACTGATGCATAGCAACTGCCTAGGACAGTTCCCCCACTCAAGGTGCTTGATAATGATTTTAGGTTAGGGGACAACAATGTACATCTCATAGTACATATGAATGTAATCAGCTTTGCTGCCACAGGTTCAGTATTTAACATGATGAGAACAGTTTAGTAAAAAGTAAAAATTGCTAAGTCAAATATGGAAACAGATGATAAAAGTGCATTGGTACTAAATTGTCTTTCAGTTGCAACCGTATTGTGACTAACAGATTTGTGTAAGAGGCTTGGGGAGGCTCTGTGGCTCTTCCTTGGAATCACATGACGTGAGTGAGGAGAGTAAGACAACTGGGTAAACAAAACACCGTTGTCTGTGGGCAGCAAATCTGTGACCAGCCTTAAACCGTAGAAGCTACTTGGAAATGTGGACACAGCTCTCCTTGTGGGCATGCATGCTAAGTCGCTTCAGTTGAGTCCAACTCTTTGCAACCCCATGGACTATAGCCCACCAGGCTCCTCTGTCCGTGGAATTCTCCAGGCAAGAACACTGGAGTTGGTTGCCATTTCCTCCTCCACGGGATCTTCCCAACCCAGGGACTGAACCCAGATCTCTTGTGTCTCCTGCTTTGGTAGGCAGATTATTTTTTCCACTAGGACTACATGGGAAGCCCATATGGCTCTCCATTGGCTGTATTACCTCCATTTTACAAATAACGGACTGAGGCACAGTATGTTAAATAATTTGGTCAAAGTCAGATGGTTGTTTGAGTAGAATAGCTGGGATTTGAACCAGGACAATCTGGTTCCAGAATTCATTATCTTACTAACATACTCTAGATTCTACAGAGTGATACCTGTCATTGGTGATATTTAATAAGATTCTAGGTAACTG
Source organism: Oreotragus oreotragus (assembly GCA_006410675.1). Classification (NCBI taxonomy): domain Eukaryota; kingdom Metazoa; phylum Chordata; class Mammalia; order Artiodactyla; family Bovidae; genus Oreotragus; species Oreotragus oreotragus. The sequence goes on from SJYX01011661.1 coordinate 24,248, forward strand.
CTAGTGAGGGAGATTTGGTATTTTGCTATTTAAAAGATGATTTATCATCTTTCTTTTTGTCTCCCGGTCGACCATATGTGGACAAGTGCTCTGTGAAGAATTTGCTGTTATTCCTCTCTTGGGATATGTTTCTGGCTAAAAGTTTCCAAGTCTTTCTGATGATGCTGTGAGCTAGCTAAAATCCTTTAATAAAAATTTCTGCTTGGATGCAGGATGCTTGGGGCTGGTGTATGGGGATGATCCGGAGGGATGATGTGGGGTGGGAGGTGGGAGGGGGCTTCGTGTTTGGGAGTTCGTGTACACCCGTGGCAGATTCATGTCAATGTATGCCAAAACCAATAGAGTACTGTAAAGTAAAATAAAGTAAAATGGAAGCTCTAAAAAAAAAAAAATTTCTGCTTATACTAGCCATAATTGTTTTCTGTTGTTTTCAAATGAGATCTTTGAGTAACAGAATTTAGAAGGAAGAGACTCTATTCAATGCTCTGTTGTGACCTTTGGGAAGGAAATCCAAGGAAGAAGGGTTCTTTGTATTCATGTGTCTGATTCACTTTGCTGTACAGCAGAAACTAACACAACATTGTAAAGCAACTATGCTCCAGCAAAAATAAAATAAAATAAAATGGAGGAGAGCAGGTTCAGGAGACTAAGACCAGGTTTTCATGACATCATACGTGTTCCCAGGTCCAGCCACGGCTGAAGCCCGCACTTCCCTTGATTTTTCAAATATATGAAACAATAAATTCTCCTTTTCCTTAAACTAACTTGGGTTGAATTTTTGAAACTTGCAAAGCAAAAATTCCCAACTGTTACTATATTGTACTCTTCCTTTCTACTCTTATGTACTTTTCTTCCTTTTTATAATTTTTGTGATAAAATTTAAAATAAATAATACTAAAAAGAAAACAAAAAACAACCCATTTAATCTTGGAGGCTATTCTTTACTGTGATCCACAGTTCTATTAACACGGCCAGGCATCTGTTTGCTCTTTAATATGAGATGAATTCGGGACAGAATTTGACACTGTTGATTGCATTTTCTTTCCTGTAAACTTTTTAGTTGTTTGAGCTTTTAAATTCTTTTTAAAACTGACTCATAGGAAGTGAAATAAAATGTATGATTTTCTGTCTGACTTCTAAGTTCCATTAACTTAAAAACAAGCTTGATCCTTATTATTCACATTTAAACATTAAAAACTCACACAGTTGCATACACATTTGTTATTTTATAATCTGCCTACATTGCATTGTGAAAACAGAAAATACACATCCGCTCAAACTAATGGTCTCCTCCCCATGGAAGTGTTTCTAGAGTACAAAGTATAATTGGCTGAAATGTTTGACGTCAGATTCCTTTTTTTCATTAGAATTTCTGGCACATGAATTTTACACAAATGTTGATCAAGAAATGATAAACTTCCCAAACTCCCTCCTTCCCAAAGTTATTGCTCCTCAATGTTTGTGAAACACAATTATATAGTTAAAATTTTTTTTCAGAACAGGGTCATGTGGGTCAGTGAGTTTGCTCACTGGCATGTGATTTGGACTTTCATCAAACCATTCAACCAAGATGAAACCAAAATGAAAATGTCAACTTATTTGAATGGACACATCTATGTTATTTAGAAAAAAATTTAAGAGCATGTTAGCATAGCATACTGACACAAACATAATGTTAGTCTTATTTTTATTCTTTGGATTTAAAAGTATAGTTGATTTTTATGATTACGAAAAGTGAATACATGAACATTGTTAAAAAGACTAAAAACTGTAAGAAAAGTATTAAAAGGAAAAATGTATCTATAATGTTATTATCAGATATAACCATTATTATTTTAGAATAGTGCTTTATATCTTTCAGTCAGACATATTTTTATATATAATTTATTTTTTGAGATAAGTATGTCTACATAATTTTGCAGAATGCTATTAAAATAGCTTTTTATAAAAATAAAATTTATCATAAAATATTTTAATTTTTGCATTACCTGTCATTTTGATAAATTAGTTCACTGCCTGAAATTGCTACTTTTCTTTTGAATATGGGAATGTATTAAACTATGGCACTATAACTGTAACTTATAAATCATTACAGATCTAAGAATAAAGTCTTAGTTTTTATAATCTTATTATATACTTGGTATTATCAGGTTTAAAAAATATAAGCCATTTTGTTTAATTTTGTAAATGACTTTTAATGGTATATAAAAGAAATCGCATTAGCATAAATGGAGTGGGGTTAGGTGAAGAAGGATAAAATGCATACTAAGGGAAGTCAGGAGACTTGGTCACCCAAAACTAATCAAGTCTGTGACAGTTATGAGTACTTTCTTGTATCAACTTTGCTAGAGTATGGTGGCCAGTTGTTTGGTCAAACGCAAGTCTAGATGTCACTGCAAAGGCATTTTTTAAAAGATATGATTGACTTTTATAACCAGTTGACTTTTAGTAAATCAGATTGTCTGGGAGGATGGAGAAGTTCTGCAGATGGGTAGTAATAATGGGTATAGAACAATGTGAATGTTCCTAACAGCACTGAATTGTACACATAAAAATGGTTAAAATGGTAAGTTTTATGTTATGTATATTTTTCCACAATTAAAATAAAAAATAAAGTAGAACTCTTCATAGCATAAGTGGACGTCATCTAATCAGCTAAAGGTCTTAAGAAAAAAAGCCAAAGTTTCCTGAAGAAGGAGGAATTCTGCTTCAAGATGGCAACATAGAAATTGTGCCTGAGTTTTGAACGTTTTGACTTACATCTGATGGCCTGGCCTTCAGAGTTTGGATTTGCCATTCCCTGCAATCACATTAGTCATTTCCTTAAAATAAATTTCCCTCTCTCTCTCTCTTCCCTAACTGTAATTAATACAGAGAACTTGGCTAAGTGACCCCAAGTTTTAATTTCTTCAGCTGAAGGTTAGGAGATGAAATTAGATCATTGGTTTTCAAACTGTAGTCTGTGGATCAGTGTTCATTTTGGACAAAATTCTACCCAGTCTGTGATAGAAAGGAAAAGCAAGTTGATAAGTGTTTTAGATAATCAAATGTTTTCAAGTATATCCTTCTCTCTCTCCCACTCTCTTACCTCAAGTTTATAGCCTTCTACTCTCTTTTGGAGTGGAAATATTCTTTCTTTTATGAAGTGATGCTGATGATAGTTGGTAGTTATTTGTTCTGCCTTGTGTTTTAATGTACCAAGGCAAAAATACAAAGTTGGCAACTTTAAGTCAGTTACCAAATTTAGGAAATTTTTACTAGTTAATGTAATTTAAAAATCTGGGAGCCACTGCCTTACATGATCCCTTCCAAATCTAAAATTGTAAAGCTCTAAGATAAGATGTTAGGGACTCTGAGCAGTAAAACCCTTACCTAGTTAGAGAATCAGAAATCAAAAAAATAAAAACAAAACAAAAAATATTGTGAAGAGAAATTATTTGTGGATTTTTAGCCATTTTGGATTATTAATGCTACCCCGTATTCTGTAAACACAATAGAGGCCAGTAACTGTGGGTTCACGCAATGTAACTTCCCTGTTCTGGTAAAACTTTCAGCCTCAATTCCTGATAAAAGTTAACATTTAACATGTCCTTAGTTGAGCCTTCCAATTTATTTCATGGTTAGATGAAAGAGGTTATCTAAACAAGCTTTACTAATCTCAGTTTTCAATTTTAATCTGATGGAGCAGGGTAACCAGAAAGCCAGACTGTAGAAAAAGAGAGGAAACATTTCCTTTTGAATAGCTTAATATCCTCATATATTAGCAATAGAAACTGAAAAAATGTGGTTTTCTCTATAGAGCTGGTTTTAAATGTCAGCCTTGCAGGTCACTAGGTAGTAAAAACCAATTGGTAGTCTTTGGATAGATAACTCATCATTGGGTTAAGAGGTAAATTATAATTGTAGTGACTTATTTGTGGGTAAATAATAGGTGAACTTAAAGAGCTATCAGCCAGGATCAAATCAGGGCTTCAGTGGCTACATTTAAGTAGCTCCATCTAATTCCTTATGGATTATCACTATTCAGGGAAGAATTCAAATTAATTCACTCAACTATAATATTCTTAAGGAAAATCATTTAAAGCTTTCTTTTCTTATTGTATGTTGAAGACAAGATTTATAAACCTTAAGCAGAGTTTAAGATATCTTTCCGAACTAAAATATATCTACTTTTAACTACATTGTATTTGGGGGAGGGCTTTTCCAAATATTTCCCTCTAATTTATACTGAATTCCTTACTTTTGTTGATGTGATTCAATTCCATGTAAAAGGCAGAGCTGATTATTGTAGATCTAGGTATATATTGATAAAATATGGTCAGTCTTCATTTAAAAGTTCCATTTTCTCATTCATCAAGAATGTCTCTTCTTACACAGCTTTCTGTGCAGCACAAACAGGTTTTGAGTTTCTACTTTTTCTTTTTAAAAATATAGGCAAAAAGGTATATTTCTTTCTTGCCCCCTTTCTTATTCTGTCCAGGGTTTCCATTCATTTGATTGGAATAGAAATCATTCCAATCATAGCTATGACTATCAGGATAGTCATAACTGATATCAGGATATAAATATATTTACTATTCAGAAATAGAAATTTTTTTTCTCAACAGACACTGTAAATGGCTTTGGCTAAATGATGTCTTTGTCTGAATCTTACTTTCTAATATTTACTCAGTTACATTTCTATTAACTCTGGCAAAGAGGCAGGGCACCTTTCCCAAGGAATTTAAGTAAAGGTAAACAAAGTTGGATGTAGGTAATGAGAAGTGATATCACAATGAGTCACAGCTCTGGTCCTCCAGCTGACAACAAGGATGTAAATTCCCAGAACGGGTCAGTTATTTTATCAGTGTTTCAGAGAATAAAGAAATCTCATAGGATGCCCAGAAAATCTCTTTTCAGTTTGCGTTATTTATGGCAAGGGAACATTCAAGAAACAGGCAAGACTAGAAACTGGCAAAGCAATCAGCTATAAGTAGAGCCTGTGTTTATTTGAAGACAGTGTGTTCTGTAATGTGAATATTTATTTCAATTCTTGCAAAGAACTGTGTCTAGTTTAACTGAAATTTGCCAAGTGCAGATGAGAGAAGAAAACATATCCAAGAGAACACAGCACACCATATGGCTGTTTAGCGTCCTGTTCTGTTTTGTTTTTGTTCTAGTCACAGGATAAAAATTTCCATTTTGCCTAGATTGGCTGCCACTGCAGGGCTGAGCCACAAACTCCATCAATATTCATCTGCTTATCTGCTGTGTGCCAGAAACTGAGACATAAGGATCTGCAGGAAAGCAGCCTATTCCTGCCAATAGTCTAGCAAAAGAGTATGAAAGAGAACTGAGAATTACAAATAATAATATAGGGTGATGAGTGCTAAATAGTGTGATGTGGGAAGAAAAATAAGGACTTAGGGTAACTGACTCATCCCTGTTTGCCTGGTAGTGTTCTGATTTTAGCACTGAAAGCCCAGTCCTGGTTTTCACTGGGAAACCCCTCCGTTCCAGCCAAATTGTGCCCCTTAGTGAGATATACCCAGTTGTAAGTCACTGGGAATAGTAATGGAGAAGAGAATCTAAGAAAGTCTCCTAGAGGAGAGGAAAACATTTAAACTATGTCTAGAAAGGTGGAGGTAGAAAAATGTAGGCATTATAGGCTGACTCAGGTCCTATCATTGGAACCTGTGAATGTTACCCTCTATGGCAAAGGAATTTTGCAGATGGAATTAAATTAAGGATCTTGAGATGAAAATAGTATCCCAGATGATACAGGTGGTTCCTAAATGTAATCCTAAGTGTCCTTATAAAAGGAAGGCAGAGTGAGATTTGACAACAGAAGAGGAGATGAAAACAAGAAGCTAGAGTCATGTGTAAGGAAGGGAACACCAGCCAAGGGCTGTTCATGGTCTCCAGGAGCTGGAAGAGGATTGGAAATGGATTCTTCCCTGGAGCTCCTTAAAGGAACCAGATCTGTTGACACCTTGACTTTAGCCTAGTGAAACTGATTTCAGTTCTTGGTCTCCAGATTTTGAGAGAAATGAAAGTAAAGTTGCTTTATACCACTAAGTTTGTGATAATCTGAGGTATCAGTGTACATTTCCAGCAACAGGAAATTTAATACAATGGGGAACCCAGAGAAGGACAGTCTAGGCAAGGGAATAGCATGACAAAGGCTGTTACAGAACAAGGGCTGTGCAGGATGCTACAAGGCACGACTTTGGCAGGCTGGCCTGAGCACACATGGGAACACAGTGGGAGAGGAAGCTCTAGGCATGAGCAGGGGCTGGAACCTGGGTGAACTTATAACTCATATTAAGGAGTTTTTCTTCCTTAATTTTTGAAGACAAATGAAAATATATTCAGTGATGTAAAGCAAAGCCCTAATGAAGTCATATTTGCATTTAAGAAAAGTCTTTTTAGTAGCAGGATGAAAAGTAGATTATTGAGAGGAGGAAGAAGATTCAAAGAAGCAGGGAAACCCATTTAGAATGATCATATTGTCCAGGCAAGGAAAGGCAAGAGTCTTGATTACCAGTGGTAATGGAAACAAGAGTAGTTTCTAGGGATTCTTGGAAGGTGAGTTATCTGGATTGGGTGGCCAACTAGGAAAGGCTGACGTTTTCATTTGGGTGCTATGGAAGACAGAGCTGTCATAGGTGAGATGGGGAATCCAGGAGGAATAGCGTGTGTATAGGCTGTGGGTGGGAGTGATGGGTTAACTTCTAGATGTGAAATTCAAGGAGCCAGTGACACATACAAGAAAAATTTTAAAAGGACAGTTCAGTCAAGAATTTAAAAAAATCTTTGAAAAAGAAAAGCTCTCTTTGGGACCCGGGGGCAGGGAAGTATGTAGAAATGGACCAAAGATGTGGTTGGTAATGCAGACTTAACTCCATGCATGGTGCAATATTTCTCAGTATGTCCAGCCATTTTTTTGTACATCACCATTCAGTATGTTGGGGCTTCCCTGGTGGCTCAGAGGTTAAAGCGTCTGCCAGCAATGCGGGAGACCTGGGTTCGATCCCTGGGTCGGGAAGTTCCCCTGGAGAAGGAAATGGCAACCCACTTCAGTATTCTTGCCTGGAGAATCCCAAGGACGGAGGAGCCTGGTGGGCTTCATTTCACGGGGTCGCAAAGAGTCAGACACGACTGAGCGACTTCACTTACTTCACTCACTCATCCAGTATGTTACTGACTGTGATTCAGGTAAAAGTCTCAGTGGACCTACTTCATTTGGTCTCTTCATTTCTTACCTTGCTGCTCTAATCATGCTCAGATTAGAATTCTTTTGTAGCTTCTGCAATCAGGCATTCACCTACCTTTCAGCCTGGTTACCACTACTCTCACTCTGTATCAGCAGATACAAATTATTAAAATAAACACTGTATAAAAAGCTAATGAAATAAAAATGAAACAAAAGGAAAATGAAGAAGATGAGTATGATTTAAAAGTGTTACAATCTTTAACAATAAAATCCATTAATTGTACCGACATTGAGTTATTTTTGTAACTCTTCTGACCTTGCCCTAGCAGGGAAATGGTAAAGCTCTAATTATATACTAACTCCAAACAGAAGTTGTCCATTAACTCCATTTCTTGTTTAATAACTTTAAAGACATCTTTGTGAAAAACTTTAACATATTTAAGGGTATATGCCAGTGTGTATTTGAAGATGTTTCAATTGATAGTCAGCTCTAGTTTTTGTTTCAAATAAAGTATTCTGGGTCATCTTTATCTCTGTAATTCATTATGTATAGATAGGAATTCTGATTCTTAATTACTTACATAAACTTAAATACTACCATACTTCTGATTCTTGAGATAGAGTAAAAATCATCTTGTTATAGATGCTTGCTTTGTCCATTGACATTTTCTTTGTCCTCATGAGTACAATAGGGAAATGGAGATGCTTTTAAAAATGAATGCTTAGTTCAATTCAAAATTTTGATCATTCGGCTACTTCTCAAGACATGAAAGTTTAAGATTTCTGTTTAAAAAACCTAAGTTACAGTGTTCCACCACAAAAATACTATTATTTTAATACTTAAAAATGCCATGGAATATCTAAAACAGCTATTTTAATCACTATTATTCTATCTTTGACTGTTGGAAATATACTTCTATTTAAAAGTTCTACTTTATTTTCTCTCATTTTCCATGGGAATCTATCTTTGCCTCCTCTGTTTTTTAAAAATATTTGTGTAATAGATATCTTAACATTTATCTTATTTCTTCTTTTGGTGAGATAAATTCCTTAAAGGTAGGCCCATGTTATAGTCAACTTTGCATCCTCACACTGCCTGGTATAGCTACACACCATTGCACTTGATAAATGTTTTTTAAACTCAACTATTTACCATTATTCTTCCTCATAGCAGAACTAACTAAACATTTCCCAGTGCCTTAACTGTACCTTTCTCATCATAACCAGGTGATGAAGTCGTTTGGATATAAAGGAATAGGTCATGCCAAGAAAAAAGGAAATCTAGTTCTGTGCTGTACTAATGTTCCTTTGTTAATTTTCTGGTGTTGTCAAGTTCTTTTCAAAGTGAGGGAAATTTCCACATTAAAAAAATATTGGACCTAAGAGTTTGTATTTAATTCAGGACTCTTCTTCATGAACAATGGAGGAAAAATTATAGTTGTAGAATTTTTAGATTGACTTTCAAAAGTCCGTAAAACTCTCTTAACAAAAAAAAGCTGATTTACACAGGGCAGAGTAGAGTGGTTCAATAAGCCTAGTTGTTTAACACAATGGTCAATAAGAATGTATCAATTTGGTTGGGGGCCATTGCAGGTTGAATTGTTATGTTGCAGTTCAGTACCTCACAATGTGATTTTATTGGAGATAGGTTCTTTATAGAGATAATCAAACTAAAAGGAGGTCGTTAGGGTGGGCCTAATCCAATATGTAAAAAGAGGAAATTTGGACACAGAGACAAACCTGCCTAGAGGGAAAATGGCCACATGATGATTGAGGATTGGAATGGTACATCTTTAACCCAAGAGACATTAATGATTGCCACCAAAGGCTCTAGAAAGAGGCCAAAAAGGATCCTTCTCTACAGAGTTCAAAGGGTGGATAGCCTTACCAACACTTTGATTTCAACTTCTTGTCTCTAAAACTGTGAGACAAAAAATTTCTGTTGCTCTAAGCCCCCTAATTTGTAGTACTTTGCTATGAAAGCCCTCGGAAAACCTACAGGGGCTGATGAAATGTACACTGATACCTCATTCTATCAAATCTTTTTGACTTGAAATATTTCAGAATGAAAGTATATGTTAATAGTTTCAAATTTAAAGTTAGAAAAATCTAAATATTTCTGGTTTGGACAGAAAAAAGAGTAGTTTGGCTTTTAAAAGAACAAAGATGAAAAAATAGTAAAAACTTCTGCTAAACAGAATTAGCAGTCATGCTAGTAGTATCATTACTGGATTATATCTATGAGAAAATTTTTAAATGTGATTACTAGCAATCAGATGCCGTCTCAGAAGAAGAGATGGGATATTTTTAATGTAAGGTGCAGAGATTGAAAATCTTAACAGTCACTTAGAATAAGATTATTTTTGTCATTTGAGTGCAAAATAAAAATTGATTTATTTTTCTTTTAATTATATCCTTCAAACTTGTTTAATATGTCTTCCCTGTGATGTTGAAGGTAGCAGATCAAGGACTATCTCTGACTTGTTCAAGGTGACCTGTTCCTGGTTGAATTCCAGTGCCAATAAATGTACTAGGCATCTAATAATTGTAGGAGAAAGAAACAGAGGCAAGGAGCATGATGGGAGAAAGAGGAAGGAAAAACCGAATGACAATTTCCTTGTCATTCCACCATAATATATGAGCAGCATTTTAACTCTAATGCCTTTTGAAAATTAAAATTGAGTTATATTTAAAAGTTCTCTTTTACTTTTTGGAAATTAAGATATTTTTATCTTCTTTTTATTTTATGAAGTTGTGAGCCTATGATGTGATCTTTCCACTAAAATTTTAGTTATTAGTATTAATTATATTAGCCTTTTCATTTTATTTTCTGAACATCATGTTCTCATCCTTATTCACTCTCCTGGATGACTATCTTGTATATGTTATCACAAGGGAGATATGATGGAAGAAATTCTAAACAAATTTGTGGATCAGTAGCTTCTTTGTTATATTTGAGGAACATATACAGAATACATTTCAATTTGAGAATCAGGAAATTTATTTGCATTCTGTCACTGACATGCTTTAACACTGAATAAAGTTCTTTATCACTTTTTCTTTAAAACCAAACTCTCAAAAACTGATAACTTGATGACTGTTCTTTTTTTTTTTTTTTTTTGACCCCGTGGACTGTAACCTACTAGGCTTCTCCGTCCATGGGATTCTCCAGGCAAGAATACTGGAGTGCCCACATATTTTATGGTTATATTTAAGTAAAACGTCCAGATAGGGAAAATCCATAGGAACAGAAAGCACCTTAGTGGCTACCAGGGCTGGAGTGAGGGGAAATGAGGAATGATTGCTAGGGGAATGCAGTTTCTTTTTAGAGTGAGGAAAATGTTCTAAAATTAGTAGTGATGGTTGTACAAATCTGTGACTATACGAAAAACTGTACACTTTCAAGGAATTTTATGCTATGTGAATGATAGCTCAATGAAAGTGTGTTAAAAAGTCTTCTCCATCCCTAAAACATAGAGTTTCAAAGTTAGTATTTTCCCCTTTACAGTTGGTCTTCAGGAGGAGCCTAGCAGGCTACAGTCCATGGGGTCCCAAAGAGTTGGACAAGGCTGAACAACTAACACTTTCTCTTTCTTTACTTTTCACATTTAAATTAGGTTAGCAGTACTTGAAATGGGATTAAACTCTCCCTTTTCACTTGACCCCTCAGCTGTTTCTCATTCTTTGAATATAGTCTTTGATGGGAAGTTTTCATACCCTGGGGATGAATTTGATACTGAAAATGACTAAAACTCAGTGCAACCAAATACAGTTAATGAGGTGTAAGTAAAAAATGACACTTTCTTATGTGCTCATAAAATATCTCTGAATATCACTTCCAAAAATTATTTCAGAAATAGTTGGAACAGGTCAGCATATTTGGATTCAACATAAAATCATCAATGGTGACCTTCTGGAAATCTAACACATTTACTTTCACTTATATTTTGATTAGTGAAAAAATAATGTTACTATTTTATGGTTCTACCTTTTGGTCATGGTAGATGTAACAGCCCAGGGTTATAATGAGACAAATGTCCCAAGTGAAAACTGTAAAGATGCCCTCCAACTCCAGGCCTACTGGGTTCAAGAAGTAAATTTCTTTTTTTTTTCTTCTATGAGCCAAAGAGGTGGTTTGGGATAAGTGTGATGAGAATCTTAGAAAAGCAGACGTGTGTGTAAACTATTTTTTCCCTCATTGAGGTTGTCTGAACTCACCAAAGAAGGGAAGGAATTGACTTGATATCAATGATGCCATGGTCTCTTGTCCTAGGTCCTACCCTGGAAGCTTCCGTGGACTTCAAAGCACCGATGCGTAGGGGTTTGTCTGTGCCCATTCATAGTCAGCAGTCTGTTCTCATGGTCTAGGTACTGGGCACAGTGCCTATGTCCATGCCTAGCCAGCCACACCACCATTTATTTGCCTTACTACCCTGTGAGAAAGCACATGTGGGTAGCTCATCATTTATAGGCCTTGAGCAATGTAGTGCTTGTATCTGTTTATGTCACATGTGGTTGAGTCTCAGAATGACATTCTGTTCAAGGAACGCATTTCTTACCCTAGAAAGATGTTCAAGTTATTAACTGAAAACCTTGAAGAGCATCAAAGTGCATAGAACTTAATGGTCTTTTGGACTCTTTCTTAGGCCCTTATTCCTCCACGTTTCATTCTCTCTGACATTCCAGATGATTCTCATTTGCCAGCTCCAATTCCCCCTCTCTTGCTAAGCCTTTTCCTTTCTCTTGGCTATTGGGTTCTGTAGTGTTCTGTTTGCCAGTTATACATTCCAAAAGGCTAGAAAAGAGTTTGGCAGAGATGAACTACTTCAGAGAAATTGGACAAAAAAATTGGCCTGATTAGTCAGGAATCAATTGGTAATTTTTGAGGGGTGGGGAAGAGGGAGAATCTCCCTTGATAATATTCCCTTATCAATATTTTTTATTAATAATTTTAATTGAAGTATATAGTTGAATTATAATGTGTTAATTCCTGCTGTACAACCATGTAACACAGTTATACATACATATATATATATGCATTCTTTTTCATATTCTTTTCCATTTTGGTTTATCACAGGATATTAAATATAGTTCCTTGTGCTAAACAGTAGGACCTTGTTGTTAATCCATTCTTTACATACCAGTTTGCACCTGCTAATCCCAAACTCCCACTCCTATCCTCTCCCAGCCCTTTCCTCTTGGCAACAACCAATCTATTCTTTATGTCCCTAATTCCCTTTCTCTCATAGATGAGTTCATTTGTGTCTTATTTGAGATTCCACATATAGGTGATATCATGTGGTACTTGGCTTTCTGTTTCTGACTTACTTCACTCTGGTGTGATAATCGGTAGTTGCACCCATTCAGTATTTTTAGATTGAAGTATAGTTAATTGACAATGTTGTGTTAGTTTCAGGTGTACAGCAAAGTGATCCAGTTATGCATACACATATGTATATTCTTCTTCAGATTCTTTTCCATTATAGGTTTTTACAAGATACTGAGCTCTGTGGTAGGCCCTTGTTGTTTACCTATTTTATATATAATAGTGTGTGTATGTGTTAATACCAAACTCCTAATTTATCCCCTACCCCCATCTTTCCTCTTTGGTAACCATTAGTTTGTTTTCTGTATCTGTGAGTCTATTTCTGTTTTTTCAGTTCATTTGTCTTATCTTTTAGATTCCACATATAAATAATATCACGTGGTATTTGTCTTTTTATGTGTAACTTGCTTCACTTAGTAGGACAATCTCAGTCTATCCATGTTGCTGCAAATGACATTATTTAACCCTTTTTCATGGCTGAGCAATATTCCATTGTATATACGCACCACCTCTTCTTTACCCATTTAGGTTGCTTCCATGTCTTGGCTGTTATGAACAGCGCTGCTGTGAACATTGGGGTGCATGTATCTTTTCTAACTTATCAGTATTTTTTATCATGTTTAGCTTACAATTCTAGCATCTCTCACCACAGGTTTTACTGTCTGTGCTGTTTCCCCTGTGCTGTGGCATATGTTCTATTCATTTCCCACAGCACTGTAGCTACTCACCCCCTGCAGAAGGACGTTTTGGTTGTAGTTGTTGTTTTAATTACCTCTTTGAGTTCTCTCACATCTTTGACCTCTCTCTATTTGTCTTCTTCTTGTGCCATAATTTAGCATATCTCCCAGGTTCAAGCTATCTATCCTTTGCCCCTACCCTGCACTGCCTGAATGCTGGGACAGGAATGGAACTGATAGACAATACAAGAGCAGAGCAAAGGGAGGTGTACCAGTTTGGCAGGGAAGGGTCAGCACACAAGATGCAGAGCGCAGGAGACAGGGGTGGAGGGTTGGCTCTGAAGTCTGTGCCTCAGGCTCCCTGAATAATTAAAAAAGAAGGGCTCTAAAAATGACTTGAAAATGGAAGCATCTTTGAATAGGCACACAGCCTTTCAATAGGATTGCTTTGAAAAGGACAAAACTGTTTGATGTTGCACATTTTGCTGCATTTAGGAAAAAATCACTTACATGATTGTATCACCATGCCTCCTATATTCTGTGCTGTTTTCCTTCATATCTGAAATAAAGATTGATAGCTGTCACTAATTATACAAATGTGGCCATCTTGCCCCCCTCCCTTCCCTCCTTCCTTTCCCCCTCCCTCCCTCCTCCTCTCTCTTTCGACAGAGTGCATCTGAAAGACTAGAGAGGGGCTAAGGCACTAACACATTTCCCAAATGCCCATTGGCTAGTAGCTGTCTAGGAAATCCAAGTGCTCTGCTATTTTACTTTCTCACGCAAACAATTGAGAGTTGTTGTGGTTGTTGTTGTTGTTTTGCCCTAGGGAAAAGCCTAAGGGGTCCTCCAGCAAGAATCAAGAAGTGAAAATAGTCAACAAAAGAACTGCAGGCATAAAGTTCTCAGAAACCTGAACAATAAAGCCCTTATCTCTTCAGCCCTGCCTCTCACTGTTTCTCTGATACAAGTTCATTTCTTGCTCTTTGCTTTTACATCTAAAGTACATGTCCTTCAACCTCTTTTACCTTCTCAAATCACTCCATTCTTTATGGTCTAGATCAAGCCCCAGTTCTCCCAAGACTCTCTCTGCCCTTGCTCACAATAATATTTATTGAAAATATTTTTCAGAAATCCTATAGAAGATTTTGATTCTTGCATAATTTAGAACTTAACATGGTATAAATGTGGGAAGACATAAATGGGGCAGAAATGAAGAATGAAAGGACCGAGAGAGTCTTTGCCAGTCTGCATGGTCGACTTCCCATAATTTGACCCAATTTTTCTTACATTAAGTGGCAACTACTGCCTAGCTTTTAGTTGCAACCACAATTACCCTCTTTTCTTAAGCTGTAAAGACATTATTCATAAAAGTGATCAAATGGAGCATTAATCAGATTAATGGGTGCTGTGTGAAGTTAAATACAAAACAGTCAGGTCTAGAGTGCAACAGGAACCATGATGGGGCGAGGAAGCAAAGAAACTAAGATTGAATTAACTCCAAAATTAAAGAGCTGTATAAAGATGCCGTAATTGACTTATATAAGATGTTGACAATATTTTCTGAATTATTGGTTAAAAACACAACTATATGGCAGATAGGCCAAAAGATTTGCTTCCTTTTTTCTTTCTTTAAATCTTAAAACTGGGGTGAAAGGGCAGTCTCTGAAGTATAGTGTTCATTTTTGTTTTGGTAGGTGGAGTTCACTAACCAAAATGACAACAAACACTCAGAAATGGGAACTTACTCCATGGCATCTGTTCAAACCTCTTAAAACCAGAGATGTTTTCCTGTCTGATGGATAAGCCACCCAAGCACAAATTAAAAGCATATGCTTCATGGTTCTCTGAGAATATTTATAGCTCAGAATCTATATTTCCTGATCATCTTTACAGTAGAACCATCTGAATAGGTAGTGAACATTTTGCAATAATTCTAACCCCATTCTAGCAAATTTCGACTTCCCTGTTTTGAAATTAAACTACACGTTTTCTTTCCTCAGCGGAAAAAATATTTGCAGAAGGAAGTTGAAATATTTTCCATACTACATATGACCTAGTTACATACTTACAAGGTTTGATATATTAATCAAAAACAAAGGCAATTTTAGGTATATGTTCTTAACTACCTCCCTTGATAAATTCATGTGTTTTAGTATAATCTGTAGTTGAACTATAGTAGGTTGAATATGAAGCACAGCAACATTCATAAATTTGAATGGAAAACATTAGGGTTTCCATTGCTGCTGCTGCTGCTGCTAAGTCACTTCAGTCGTGTCCGACTCTGTGTGACCCCATAGACGGCTACTTTGGCCACTTGATGCAAAGAACTGACTCATTGGAAAAGACCCTGATGCTGGGAAAGATTGAAGGTGAAAGGAGAAGGGGATGACAGGATGAGATGGTTGGATGGCATCACCGACTCTGGACATGAATTTGAGTAAACTCTGGGAGTTGATGATGGACAGAGAAGCCTGGCATGCTGCAGTCCTTCGGGATACAAAGAGTCGGACACGACTGAGTGACTGAACTGAACTGTCATTATTTAATTTTAAACACAGCAAGGGCAGTCTCATTTAGGAATGGACAATGGAAATGACTAATTTACTCATAAAATGTCAATATCCTAAAAATGAGATAAAACCCTGGACCAGGAGTAGTGAGCACAGAGAAATGAGATCCCACTGAGAGGTGATATATCCACATAAAATTTGTTCAACTGCTTCGTTTTCTGAAGTGACCTTGGAGTTCCCTTTTTACAAACTAATCATCGTCCTCTATCTTCTTGAAACTTTTATTCTAAGTGACACTTCTTGAATACAACTCTTCTAAATCTTCTTTTCCTTTCTTAAACCCCACTACCCTCCCTGAAGCATTTCCTACCAAACAAAAGAGGTAGTACTAAGACCATCGCCTCTGCCACTTACAGGTAACTGATCAAAATAGGCTCATCCTCAATTTATTTCACTCAACCCCCACACAAAATGCCTTCATCACTTTTCCTGAATACAATACAGTTTTGGGGATATTTAGATTATGCAGTTTTTCTGTCATCTTTCCCCCTTTTCTGTCTGTATTTGTGACTCTGTCCAAAATGATCATGAGCTCTAAGCAATATTTAACACAGAATCCACTAAAGCAGATTAGTGTTTCAGTTAATGATTGAAAATTATAAATAAACACAGTGCTTTATACATTTAAAAAAGTTTCATTTTAACATTTGTAAGTCACAGCAGGGCTTATTGAGAAAGTTTCCAACCCTAAAATAGAATACTGGTGTCATCTTTTTTGAAAATGAGCATTTCACGTCTTTTGTTGGTTGGTTGGTTAGTCACTAAGTCGTGTCTGACTCTTTGCAACCCCATGAAATATAGCCCACCAGGCTCCTCTGTCCATGGGATTCTCCAGCCAAGAATACTAGAGTAGGTTTCCATTTACTTCTCCAGGGGATCTTCCCAGATCAGGGATCAAACCTGTGTCTCTTGCATCAGCAGGCAGATTCTTTTACCACTGACCCACCAAAGAAGCCCTTCAAATCTTTTCTCTTTTAGTACGTTAACAAAAAATGATTCAGTAAAAGTGAAAAATTTGGTGAAATCGGGGATATAAGGTGGGTGATGGGACCTAGAAAGATTCTAAGGATACAGATGTGACAATAGGACCCTAAAGCCACCTCTGTTAGGGGAAACACAGACTGAAACCATCCACCCTGGCCAGGCACCATAGTAACCATGTGTGTGAGTTATTTTATGACAGGAGGTCCTACTAAGGAACATGGAACTATTAATAATAAGCTGCCAACAACCAGAAAAGCTCAGGAAAGGTCAAAAGGAGACACCATGTGTCCTATCACCTTCTAGAATCCTTCTTGGAATCTATCTTGTCTGAGCAATGTGTGTACCACCAGGAAGGACTCTTGAGTCAGCGATAACCTACAAACTAAATCAGCTCAGTCACTCAGTCATGTCTGACTCTTTGGACAGCAGCACACCAGGCTTCCCTGGTGCTATCACCAACTCCTGAAGCTTGCTCAAACTCAGGTCCATCGAGTCGGTGATGCCGTCCAACCATCTCATCCTCTGTTGTCCCCTTCTCCTCCTGCCTTCAATCTTTCCCAGCATCAGGGTCTTTTCCAGTGAGTCAGTTCTTCCCATCGGGTGGCCAAAGTATTGGAGTTTCAGCTTCAGCATCAGTCCTTCCAATGAATATTCAAGACTGATTTCCTTTAGGATTGGCTAGTTTGATCACCTTGAAGTCCAAGGGACTCTCAAGAGACTTCTGCAGCCCTGCAGCTCAAAAGCATCAATTCTTTTGCGCTCAGCTTTCTTTATGATCCAACTCTCACATCTGAATAGGACTACTGGAAAAACCATAGCTTTGACTAGACGGAACTTTGTTGCCAAAGTAATGTCTCTGCTTTTTAATATGTTGTCTAGGTTGGTTATAACTTTTCTTCCAAGGAACAAGCACCTTTTAATTTCATGGCTGCAGTCACCATCTGCAGTGGTTTTGGAGCCCAGGAAAATAAAGTCTCTCGCTGTTTCCATTGTTTCCCCATCTACTTGCCATTAAGTGATGGGACCAGATGCCATGATCTTAGTTTTCTGAATGTTCAGTTTTAAGCCAACTTTTTCACTCTCCACTTTCCCTTTCATCAAGAGGCTCTTTCGGTCTTCTTCACATTCTGCCATAAGGGTGGTATCATCTGCATTTCTGAGGTTACTGATATTTCTCCCAGCAATTTTTATTTCATCTTCTGCTTCATCCAGCCCAGCATTTCGCATGATATACTCTGCAAATAAGTTAATACTTTCCCTTTCATCAAGAGGCTCTTTCGGTCTTCTTCACATTCTGCCATAAGGGTGGTATCATCTGCATTTCTGAGGTTACTGATATTTCTCCCAGCAATTTTTATTTCATCTTCTGCTTCATCCAGCCCAGCATTTCGCATGATATACTCTGCAAATAAGTTAAACAAGCAGGGTGACAATATACAGCCTTGATATACTCCTTTCCAGATTTGGAACCTGTCTGTTGTTCCATGTCCAGTTCTAACTGTTGCTTCTTGACCTGCATACAGATATCTCAGGAGGCAAATAAAGTGGTCTGCTAGTCCCATCTCTTGAAGAATTTTTCAGTTTGTTGTGATGCACATAGTCAAACACTTTGGCATAGTCAATAAAGCAGAAGTAGATGTTTTTCTGGAACTCTCTTGCTTTTTCCATAATCCAGCGGATGTTGGCAATTTGATCTCTGGTTCCTCTGCCTTTTCTAAAACCAGCTTGAACATCTGGAAGTTCACGGTTCATGTACTGTTGAAGCCTGGCTTGGAGAATTTTGAGTATTACTTTGCTAGCATGTGAGCTGAGTGCAATTGTGCAGTAGTTTGAACATTCTTTGGCATCGCCTTTCTTTGTGATTGAAATGAAGATTGACCTTTTCCAGTCCTGTGGCCACTGCTGAGTTTTCCAAATTTGCTGGCATATTGAGTGCAGCACCTTAATAGCATCATCTTTTAGGATTTGAAATAGCTCAGCTGGAATTCCATCACTTCCATTTTGTTCATCGTGATGCTTCCTAAGGCCCACTTGACTTTGCATTCCAGGATGTCTGGCTCTAGGTGAGTGTTCACATCATGGTCATCTGGGTCATGAAGATCTTTTTAGTAAGTTCTTCTGAGTATTCTTGCCACCTCTTCTTCACCATAAAACCCAAGACTGCGAGTCACCCAGCAGAGCAGTCCTCCAGGCTTTCCTTATCCTGCTGCTCTCTGTCCCAGCTCCCCTTCCCAATAAAGTCTTTTGCTCTGTCAGCATGTGTGTCAATTCATTTCTGAGTGTTAGACTAGAGCCCCTGTTTGGGCCCTGGAAGGGATCCCTCTTCCTGCAACACACATGCATCACGTAGAGATTTCAGAGGCTATTGCTCAACTTTGAGATGTCCATCTATTTCTTCTCAGCAGAAATTTAGATGTTGTAAAAGGCAGGCCCAAGTTTACTCCTGTCTGGCCTCCTCCACTCTCCATTTCTTTTTAGCCAGCAAGCTCTACTCCAGAGAAGTTCACAGAAAGAATAGACCCTGAAGTCACCACTTCTTTTATTTCATTGACTCTAAAATGGAGGAATTTCTTATCTGAACTTATTTTTCCTAGAGGTTCTGTTGAGAGTTACCAATAAGAAATCCTTACCAACAGAAAAATTTTAAAGTTTCCTTTACATGTTGGAATTGCATAGGCTTTGGATTCAAGTTTGTGAATTTCTATCCTGTCTTTGTTCCTACTGAGCTTTTGGTCATAGGCAGCTTACTGAATTTGCTCTTATCTCAGTTTATTTATCTATGAAATTGTAATAAAATAATAAGTAATCATTTGTTTTCCACTATAGACACTGAACTCTAGTTTCCATCTCTTGTTAACTTGTTACTTTTCTTCAGAAAGTATGACTTACTCTGGAACAGTTTAGAAGCTAGCGTTAGCCACTTTCCTGAGATAATAAAGCTTTAAAGGTGAAGCTGATATTGGGTCTCAAGATGCAGAGATGGCGTCAGTGTGAATGATTTGGCACCACCTTCCGCCTGTTGCCCATGGGCAGCGCTGCTCATCAGTTAAAACTGAAGACTCTCAGAGATGTCCATTTCGAATCATGAATTCACCTTGAACACTGACAGCTTTGTCATATGGCTTCCCACATCTCATTGGCTACACTCTGTTCAAACTATTGTTACTTTGGAGTTTGTGATGCTGCTTCTACAGAATTTCTCTCATTTGTAATGACCCTTCTAAAACTATCTCTAGGTTAATCTCCTTTAGTGTTTTTCTTATCTATCAAGACTTTAAATTTACAAGAAGGATAGTGTTCTGTTAATGATATTAGTTATGGCAGTGTTGATATATAATAATAGTAGCTCTATGAGTGGCTGATCCACACAGTCAAAGGCTTTGGCATAGTCAATAAAGCAGAAATAGATGTTTTTCTGGAACTCTCTTGCTTTTTCCACGATCCAGCGGATGTTGGCAATTTGATCTCTGGTTCCTCTGCCTGTTCTAAAACCAGCTTGAACATCAGGGAGTTCACGGTTCACATATTGCTGAAGTCTGGCTTGGAGAATTTTGAGCATTACTTTACTAGCGTATGAGATGAGTGCAATTGTGCGGTAGTTTGAGCATTCTTTGGCATTGCCTTTCTTTGGAATTGGAATGAAAACTGACCTTTTCCAGTCCTGCGGCCACTACTGAGTTTTCCAAATTTTCTGGCACATTGAGTGCAGCACTTTCACAGCATCATCTTCCAGGATTTGAAACAGCTCCACTGGAATTCCATCACCTCCACTAGCTTTGTTCTTAGTGATGCTTTCTAAGGCCCACTTGACTTCACATTCCAAAATGTCTGGCTCTAGATTAGTGATCACATCCTCATGATTATCTGGGTCGTGACGATCTTTTTTGTACAGTTCTTCTGTGTATTCTTGCCACCTCTTCTTAATATCTTCTGCTTCTGTTAGGTCCATACCATTTCTATCCTTTATCGAGCCCATCTTTGCAT
>SJYX01011661.1:54412-69137 GCA_006410675.1 Oreotragus oreotragus
AAGACGCTTACTCCTTGGAAGAAAAGTTATGACCAACCTGGATAGTATATTCAAAAGCAGAGACATTACTTTGCCGACTAAGGTCCGCCTAGTCAAGGCTATGGTTTTTCCTGTGGTCATGTATGGATGTGAGAGTTGGACTGTGAAGAAGGCTGAGAGCCGAAGAATTGATGCTTTTGAACTGTGGTGTTGGAGAAGACTCTTGAGAGTCCCTTGGACTGCAAGGAGATCCAACCAGTCCATTCTGAAGGAGATCAGCCCTGGGATTTCTTTGGAAGGAATGATGCTAAAGCTGAAACTCCAGTACTTTGGCCACCTCATTTGAAGAGCTGACTCATTGGAAAAGACTCTGATGCTGGGAGGGATTGGGGGCAGGAGGAGAAGGGGACGACCGAGGATGAGATGGCTGGATGGCATCATGGACTCGATGGACGTGAGTCTGAGTGAACTCCGGGTGCTGGTGATAGACAGGGAGGCCTGGCATGCTGTGATTCATGAGGTGGCAAAGAGTCGGACACGACTGAGTGACTGAACTGAACTGAGTAACTGATTTCATCATGTAACCATATAACCATAAAACCATATAAATCTTGGTGTGATTTTGGATGGCATCACCAACTCAATGGACATGAGTTTGAGCAGACTCTGGGAGATAATGAAGGATAAGGAAGTATGGCATGCTGCAGTCCATGGGGTTGCAAAGACTTGGACGTGACTTAGTGACTGAACAAAAACAACTTGATTGTTTATGTTATGTTGCTATTGAAACTGAGGTTCTGAGAGAATAAAGGACAGAATTAGTATTTGAACCCTGGCCGTTCTAACCCTGTACCAGATGCTCTTATTAGTATGCATACATGCATGCGTGCTAAGTCATTTCAGTCATGTCCATCTCTGTGCAATTCTATGGACTGTAGCCTGCCAGGCTCCTCTGCTCATGGGATTCTCCAGGCAAGAATACTGGGCTGAGTTGCCATGTCCTCCACCCAGGGATCTTCTGACTCAGGGATCGAACTGTTGCTAGTATCAGTTCAGTTCAGTCACTCAGTCGTGTCTGACTCTTTGCGACCCCATGGACTCTACAGTCCATGGAATTCTTATAGCTCTACTATGTGTGTATAGTAGAGCCATTAGTGACTATTTGCTCATGATAAAAATAATTCAGAAAATTTTAAGGTTAAAAAAAATGTAAGTAAATCTATCCAAGATGCCTTCAGGCATCTCCTGTTTAAAACTCCAATGGTTCCTACTCCCATCAGACATGGCCATAGGAATCCAGTCATTTTATCAGATTCTTTCTCTCTTACTCTATCTGTTCTTACTGTTGTTGGCCATTTATTTCCCTTGTCACCTCTTACCATTGAACTGACTTCCCATTCTTCTTTTGTCCCCTTATAGATTTTCCCCAATTGTGGATGTAAGCTACTTCCTTACTTCCCCCAAACATAACTATCACCAGGTAATTGCATTTAGCAAAGCTCTGCAAAAGACTCATGAATTACAGAGGGAAATTAAAATGCAGAAAACAAAGAAAACCATGAAACTCTGTATTAGATCAAGATATAAGTTCAAGGTACTTGTAACATCTGTCAGCCTCACACCATCACTGAAAATCATTTATTTCCAGGCCCCATCTTCTTGCTGGTGGCAGTCCAGGTGCTATTCCAGATGGCTGTGTCTCAGTTCTCATGTCCTAGTTTCTTCAGTCCCAAGGGAAATGGACTGTGCATGCCAGCCCTCCAGTTATCATCCTCCTCATCATGGTCATTGTTGAACTCAGCCTGCACTGAAGATTGCTTTTTACATGAAGACTTAGAGCTCTCTCTCTAACTGAAGGCTGTTCACTTTTGTACAGCTAGAAGACCCTTTATGTTTTGTGCCAAATTCATTCTTTTCCCCAAGAGAAAGGCTCCCACTGCCCAGAGTAATAGGAAACTACTGCTACAATTAAACATTTTTCCTGCTTTCTTGAAAAGTATAGGAATACTGAAGTCCTAAGATCTGAGAATCTCAATACCCAAACACAGTGGAAAGTCTGTTTTTCCTTGTTTTTTTTTAGACAAAGTTGATGCTTTAGCTGTAATACATTTTGAAATATCAAGGCTATTTTATTTTGGCTGTGAGTAGATTTGATCATTTTCTAGTATTTTTAAGTAAAGAGCAAATTACGGTGTGGAATATGATGCGCTAAGGAGGAGATATGAAAAATTTGCTGTCACTGGGTACTTGTAGAGGTCTTGGAACTCAATTGCATATGAAGCACTGATATTTTCCTGTTGAAATGTTCTGCAAATGATTGCTGTTATATTTCTTTTCTGGATTTGTCAAGAGCTAGTTCACTTGCTGCTGTTGCTGCTGCTGCTAAGTCGCTTCAGTCGTGTCCGACTCTGTGTGACCCCATAAATGGCAGCCCACCAGGCTCCCCCGTCCCTGGGATTCTCCAGGCAAGAACACTGGAGTGGGTTGCCATGTCCTTCTCCAGTGCATGAAAGTGAGAAGTGAAAGTGAAGTCGCTCAGTCGTGTCCAACTCTTTGCGACCCCATGGACTGCAGCCCACCAGGCTCCTCCGTCCATGGGATTCTCCAGGCAAGAGTACTGGAGCCCACTCCAGTGCCACTGCCTTCTCCGAGTTCACTTAGCTGGTTAGAACATAATACTCTTAAAATAGTTGAGTGGATGATTCTTGAATGAATAAACTTGGTCCTATTAACTAATCAAAATTTCTCCTTATAAAGCAAATTTTAAAAAATTGATAGTACTGGACTTCCCTGGTGATCCAATTGTTAAGAATTAGCCTGCCAATGCAGGGGGCACAGGTTCAATCCCTGGTGCAGGAAGATTCCACATGCTGAGGAACAGCTAAGTCCATGCACCACGACTACTGAGCCTGAGTGCCTCAGAGCCCATGTGCTGCAGGAGGAGAAGCCAGTGCAATGAGAAGCCCACACACCAGAACTAGAGAGTAGCCCCAACTTATTGTAACTAGATAAAGCCCACACACAGCAACAAAGGCCCAGTGCAGCAAAAATAAACAAATACATAATTTTTTTAAATTGATAGTACTGTAGTTATACTTCTTAGATTAAAACCAATTGTCTACTGTCTTCAGTTCAGTTCAGATCAGTCGCTCAGTTGTGTCCAACCCTTTGCAACCCCATGGACTGCAATATGCCAGGCCTCCCTGTCCATCACCAACTCCCAGAGTTTACCGAAACTCATGTCCATTGAGTAGGTGATGCCATTCAACCATCTTATCTTTTGTCATCCCCTTCTCCTTCAGCCTTCAATCTTTCCAAGCATCAGGGTCTTTTCCAATGAGTCAGTTCTTTGCATCAAGTGGCCAAGTATTGGAGTTTCAGATTCAGCATCAGTCCTTCCAGTGAATATTGATGACTGATTTCCTTTAGGATTGATAGGTTGGATTTCCTTGCAGGCAACTATGCATCAGTAAAAACTAATCTAAAATCTCCTTGTAGTCCAAGGGACTCTAAAGACTCTTCTCAAAACCACAGTTCAAAAGCATCAATTCTTCAGTGCTCAGCTTTCTTTTTAGTCTAAATGTTACATCCATACACGACTACTGGAAAAACCATAGCTTTGACTAGACAGACCTTTGTTGGCAAAATGATGTCTTTTCTTTTGAATGTGCTATCTAGGTTGGTCATAACTTTCCTTCCAAGGAATAAGCATCTTTTAATTTCATGGCTGCAATCACCATATGGAGTGATTTTGGAGCCCCCCAAAATAAAGTCTGCTACTGTTTCCACCATTTCCCCATCTATTTCCCCATGAAATGATGGGACTGGATACCATGATCTTCGTTTTCTGAATGTTGAGCTTTCAGCCAACTTTTTCACTCTCCTCTTTTACTTTCATCAAGAGGCTTTTTAGTTCCTCTTCACTTTCTTCCATAACGGTGGTGTCATCTGCATATCTGAGGTTATTGATATTTCTCCTGGCAGTCTTGATTCCAGCTTGTGCTTCTTCCAGCTCAGCGTTTCTCATGATGTACTCTGCATATAAGTTAAATAAGCAGGGTGACAATATACAGCCTTGACATACTCCTTTTCCCATTTAAAACAAGTCTGTTGTTCCATGTCCAGTTCTAACTGTTGCTTCCTGACCTGCATACAGATTTCTCAAGAGGCAGGTCAGGTGGTCTGGTTTTCCCATCTCTTTCAGAATTTTCCACAGTTTGTTGTGATTCACACAGTCAAAGGCCTTGGCGTACTAAATAAAGCAGAAATAGATGTTACTTAATGTCTCTTCATCTCAATTTTCCAGTTTGCTCATTGACTGTCATAATAACACCTTCCTCCAAAATTACTACAAATATTAAATATAATAGCTGTGAGTACTTAGCAATGACAAATACGCAAACAATATTGACTGTGATTATTGGTATTAATGATACTAGAAGTAGTTTAGTAGCTTCATGGATGACAGTCTTGTCATGGAGAAGGGGCTTGCATAACTCAATGAAGCTACGAGTCATGATGTGCAGGGCCACTCTAGAGGGACTGGTCATAATGAAGAGTTCTGACAAAATGTGGTCCACTGGAGGAGGCAATGGCAAACCAAGTCAATATTACTGCTGTGAGAACCACATGAACAGTATGAAAAGGAAAAATGATATGACACCAAAACATGAAGCCCCCAGATTGGAAGGTGTCTAGTATGCTACTGGGGAAGAACAGACGGCAATTACTAATAGCTCTAGAAAGAATGAAGTGACTGGGCCAAAGTGGAAAGCTGACACTCAGTTGTGGATATGTCTGCTGGTAAAAATAAAGTCCAATGCTATAAAGAACAATATTTCATAGGAACTTGGAAGTGTTGGGTCCATAAATCAAGGTAAATTGAATGTGGTCAAGCAGGAGATGATAAGAGGAAACATCTGAGCAATCAATAAACTAAAATGGACAGGAATGCATGAATTTAATTCATATGACCTTTATACCTACTACTGTGGGCAAGAATCCCTTAGAAGAAATGGAGTAGCTCACATAGTCAATAAAAGAGTCTGAAATCCAGTACCTGGGTGCAGTCTCAAAAATGACAGCATGATTTCAGTTCATTTCCAAGGTAAACTGTTCAGTATCCAAGTCTATTTCCCAACCACTAATGCCAAAGAAGCTGAAGTTGACCAGTTCTATGAAGACCTACAAGATCTTCTAGAACTATACCAAAAAAAAAAGATGTCCTTTTCATCACAGGGAGCTGGAATGCAAAAGTAGAAAGACAAGAGATATCTGGACTAACAGATAGTTTAGCTTTGGAGTAGAAAATGAAGCACAGCAAAGGCTAACAGAGTTTTGTCAAGAGGATACACTGGTCATAGCAAGCACCCTTTTCCAACAATACAAAAGACATCTCTAAATATGGACATCACCCAATGATCAATATTGAAATCAGATTGATTATATTCTTTGCAGGTAAAGATGGAGAAGCTCTTTGCAGTCAGCAAAACCAAGATGTGGAGCTGACTGTGGCTCAGATCGCGAGCTCCTTATTGCCAAATTCACACTTACATTGAAGAAAGTATGGAAAACCACTAGTCCATTCAGGTATAGCCATCACACAGTCAAAGGCCTTGGCATACTAAATAAAGCAGAAATAGATGTTACTTAATGTCTCTTCATCTCAATTTTCCAGTTTGCTCATTGACTGTCATAATAACACCTTCCTCCAAAATTACTACAAATATTAAATATAATAGCTGTGAGTACTTAGCAATGACAAATACGCAAACAATATTGACTGTGATTATTGGTATTAATGATACTAGAAGTAGTTTAGTAGCTTCATGGATGACAGTCTTGTCATGGAGAAGGGGCTTGCATAACTCAATGAAGCTACGAGTCATGATGTGCAGGGCCACTCTAGAGGGACTGGTCATAATGAAGAGTTCTGACAAAATGTGGTCCACTGGAGGAGGCAATGGCAAACCAAGTCAATATTACTGCTGTGAGAACCACATGAACAGTATGAAAAGGAAAAATGATATGACACCAAAACATGAAGCCCCCAGATTGGAAGGTGTCTAGTATGCTACTGGGGAAGAACAGACGGCAATTACTAATAGCTCTAGAAAGAATGAAGTGACTGGGCCAAAGTGGAAAGCTGACACTCAGTTGTGGATATGTCTGCTGGTAAAAATAAAGTCCAATGCTATAAAGAACAATATTTCATAGGAACTTGGAAGTGTTGGGTCCATAAATCAAGGTAAATTGAATGTGGTCAAGCAGGAGATGATAAGAGGAAACATCTGAGCAATCAATAAACTAAAATGGACAGGAATGCATGAATTTAATTCATATGACCTTTATACCTACTACTGTGGGCAAGAATCCCTTAGAAGAAATGGAGTAGCTCACATAGTCAATAAAAGAGTCTGAAATCCAGTACCTGGGTGCAGTCTCAAAAATGACAGCATGATTTCAGTTCATTTCCAAGGTAAACTGTTCAGTATCCAAGTCTATTTCCCAACCACTAATGCCAAAGAAGCTGAAGTTGACCAGTTCTATGAAGACCTACAAGATCTTCTAGAACTATACCAAAAAAAAAAGATGTCCTTTTCATCACAGGGAGCTGGAATGCAAAAGTAGAAAGACAAGAGATATCTGGACTAACAGATAGTTTAGCTTTGGAGTAGAAAATGAAGCACAGCAAAGGCTAACAGAGTTTTGTCAAGAGGATACACTGGTCATAGCAAGCACCCTTTTCCAACAATACAAAAGACATCTCTAAATATGGACATCACCCAATGATCAATATTGAAATCAGATTGATTATATTCTTTGCAGGTAAAGATGGAGAAGCTCTTTGCAGTCAGCAAAACCAAGATGTGGAGCTGACTGTGGCTCAGATCGCGAGCTCCTTATTGCCAAATTCACACTTACATTGAAGAAAGTATGGAAAACCACTAGTCCATTCAGGTATAGCCTAAATCAAATCCTTTATGATTATACAGTAGAGGTGGTTAATAGACTCAAGGGATTATATCTGGTAGACAGAGTACCTGGAGGACTATGGATGGAGGTTTCTAACATTGTACAGGAAGCAGTGACCAAAACCATTCCAAAGAAAAAGAAATGTAAGAAGGCAAAGTGGTTGTCTGAGGAGGATTTACAAATAACTGAGGAAAGAAGAGAAGTGAAAGACAAAGGAGAACAGCAAGGATACACCCAACTGAATGCAAAGGTCCAGAGGATAGAAAGGAGAGATAAGAAGGCCTTCTTAAGTGAACAGCGCAAAGAAGTTGAGGAAAATAATAGAATGGGGAAGATTAGATATGTCTTCAAGAAAATTGGAGATATCAAGGGAATATTTCATGTAAGAATGGGCACAAGAAAGGACAGAAATGGTAAGGACTTAACAGAAGCAGAAGAGATTAATAAGAGGTGACAAGAATACACAGAAGAACTGTATAAAACAGGTCTTAATGACCTAGATAACCATGATGGTATGATCACTCACTTAGAGCCAGATGTCCTAGAGTGTGAAGTCAAGTGGGCCTTAGGAAGCATCACTATGAACAAAATTAGTGGAGGTGATGGAATTCCAGCTGAGCTATTTCAAATCCTAAAAGATGATGCTGTGAAAGTGCTGCACTCAATATGCCAACAAATTTGAAAAACTCAGCAGTGACTATGGGGCTGGAAAAGGTCAGTTTTCATACCAATACCAAAGAAGTGCCAAGAATGTTCAGACTATCAGACAATTGTGCTCATTTCACATGCTAGTAAGGTTATGCTCAAAATCCTTCAAGCTAGGCTTCAGCAGTATGTGAACTAAGAACTTCCAGATGTACAAACTTGGTTTAGAAAAGGCAGAGGGATCAGAGATCAAATTGCCAACATTCACTGGAGAATAGAAAAAGCAAGGGAATTCCAGAAAAACATTTACTTGTGCTTCATTGACTGCATGGAACCCTTTGACTGTGTAGATCACAACAAACTGTGGAAAATTCTTCAAGAGATGGGAATACCAGGCCACCTGACTTGTCTCTTGAGAACCCTGTATGCAGGTCAAGTAACAGAACCTTACATGAAACAACTGGTTCAAAATTGGGTTAGGAGTATGACAAGGCTGTATATTGTTAGCCTGTTTATTTAACTTACTTACAGAGTGAAGTGAAGTGAAGTCGCTCAATCGTGTCCGACTCTTTGCGACCCGTGGACTGTAGCCCACCAAGCTCCTCCGTCCATGGGATTCTCCAGGCAAGAATACTGGAGTGGGTTGCCATTTCCTTCTCCAGGGGATCTTCCCGACCCAGGGATCGAACCTAGGTCTCCCACACTGCAGGCAGACGCTTTAACCTCTGCACCACCACAGGAATCAAAATTGCTGGGAGAAATATCAGCAACCTCAGATATGCAGATGATACCACACTAATGGCAGAAAATAAATAAGAACTAAAGAGCCTCTTGATGAGGGTGAAAGAGGATGAAAAAGCTTGTTTAAAACTCAACATTCAAAAAACAAAGATCATGGCATCCAGTCCCACCACTTCATGGCAAATAGATGGGGAAACAATGGAAGCAGTGATAGGTTTTATTTTGGGGGGCTCCAAAATCACTGCAGACAGTGATTGCAACCATGAAATTAAAAGACACTTGCTCCTTTGAAGGAAAGCTATGACAAACCTAGACAGTGTATTATAAAGCAAAGACATCACTTTGCCAAGAAAGGTCTATATAGTCAAAGCTATGGTTTTTCCAATAGTCATGTACAGATATGAGAATTAGACCATAAAGAAGGCTGAACACTGAAGAATTTGATGGTTTCGAAGAGTGTTGCTGGAGAAAACTCTTGAGAGGCCCTTGGACAGCAAGGGTATCAAACCAGTCAATCCTAAAGGAAATCAACCCTGAATTTTCATGAAAGGACTGATGCTGAAGCTGAAGCTCCAGTACTTTGGCCACCTGATGTGAAGAGCTGACTCACTGGAAAAGACCCTGATTCTGGGAAAGACTGAAGGCAAAAGGAGAAGGGGAGAGCAGAGGATGAGATAGTTAGGTACCATCACTGACTCAATGGACATGAATTTGAGCAAACTCCAGAAGACAGTGAAAGACAGGAAAGCCTGGCATTCTGTAGTCCATGGGGTCGAAAAAATTTGAACATGACTTTTTGACTGAGCAACAAGTAATAGTTTCAGCTTATAAGTAAGGGTCATTAATTGTTCACTCTCTGGACAAGGATATAAAAGCTGGATGGTTAAATGATATCATATCTAGCAGAGTTAAAATGTTTGAGTCTCTTGGCTTCATACCTTGGTTTTATCAAGCTATGTGACTTTAGACAAATTACACAGCCTCTCTATGTAACGATAATGGCACCTATCTCACAGTGTGTTGTGAGGATTGAATGAGTTTATCCGTATAAAGAACTTGGCATGATGTCTGGCATAGACCAAGCCCTGAAACGTTAGCTCCTTCTCTGTTCATCTTCTTCATTTTATCTTTCTTATGTTCTTCTTATTATTACCTGAGCTTTACTACTGTGAATAGTGTGATTATTCTAAAAGGACTGCCTTTTCCAGGGTAGAGAGAGTCATGTAAACTGCACAGGGCTGAGGAACACTTGCAGGTCAAGAAGTCAAGAAAAGGATATCTAGTTAAAATTCTTGGAAAAGTATTTCTATTCAACCGAAAGTCACAAGTTTAGGTCAAAGAGCAGTGCTTAAAGAAGGTCCTAGGGGACCTCCTCTACTCCCCACAGAAATAGTCAAGGATGTGGCTTATTGCTTCACCTGAAGGGTGGGTTTCCCTGCCCTCCTGGGATGTTGTTAGCTCTGAGTCATAGCTGTGTCACCTTCTCCTGCCAGCTCAGTGCCACTTCCTGAGGCTGGTGAGGATTTTCCTTCAACGGCTCCTAGGCCTGTCATGACCTTTGTATTTTAAAGGGACACCAGAGGGGGTATGAAATTGTGAAACATGGCTCCAACCCAGGAAACTGGGGATTTGGCTTTTGGCCCTGACTTCAGCCCTGATTTATCAGTTGACCTTGGGTAAGTCATTATCCTTTTCCCATGTCTGTTTCATTGACTGTAAAGTGCATAGAATTACATCTACCCTCTGAACTCATGGGATCATTTTAAGATTCCATTACAGCACATTCAGATACTTTCACACATTTAAAACATTCTTATTTGCCTGTATTATACTACAATTTGCTGTGATGAAGAAAGCAGAGACTTGAAGATGAAAAGACCTGAAATCTAATTTCAGTTCTGTTATTTGCTGATTTTATGATCTTAAGTCAATCCCTTACTTTCTTTGAATCTCATTTCCTCACTGGTAAAATAAATATAATGATCTTCTCATGGGTGGTTGTGAGTTTTAAGTGGAATGAAACTTTTGCAAAATGTTAGTTTTTCTTTTTCTCTAATGACTGTATCCAGGTTTTTTTTTTAGGTAAGCTTTCACCCTTTTTATTTGGTTTACAAAATTTGTATAGGTATGATGTAGGGTATTTTTTGTTTTCCAGAATTATATGTGTATACATATATATTCAAGTTTATTTATTTATATATACATATATAAAATATATTTATAAAATTATTTCAGCCTTCCTCAGATTTCTTAGGTATATATGCTATATGTTGAAGTAAAGTGAAATGAAAGTTGCTCAATCGTGTCCCACTGTTTGCAATCCCATGGACCATAGTCTGCCAAGTTCCTCTGTCTATGGAATTCTCCAGGCCAGAATATGGGAGTGGGTAGCTGTTCCCTTCTCCAGGGGATCTTCCCAACCCAGGGATTGAACCCAGGTCTCCCTCATTGCTTGTGGATTCTTTAACATCTGAGCCACCAGGGAATCAATAAAAATGTATTATTATATAAGTGTGTATGTGGTATGTTTTGTATATGTTGATTATGTATATATCTTGTTGTACATGTTGATTTTGTATATATCTATTGATTAACAGATATAACACATCTAACACATTATGTAAAAAAATGCATATAATGACACAACTCAGAGACAGTTTCATAAATGTATCTTTAGAAAACAATCTATTTAATGATTCAGGGGTTGCCTGTAGATCCCAGTGCAATGAGTGACACACAAGGAACTTCTCAGTAAATGTGGGCTTAAGTAAGAAACTAGTATTCTATAAATACCTAGTGTGTTTCTTTTTAAAATGCAAGTTTTGTTGTTATTCATAATTCCTTACCCTAAATTGCTTTCTCTAACCAAGTCAGCCTCCTTCATTTACTTCAGAAATATTCTGCTAATATAAATATTAACTTTATGTTCTTAAACATACTATTAGTAACTAGAATTTAATATCAGTGGGATGTACTATTTAATAGACTAATAATTCATGGTTGTATTTTAACTCTTTCTCAAGAAACATGGAAAAACAGATCTTATAAAATTGCTGCATTTTGTGTTATAGTTGATAGGGGCACAGTTTCCTTGAATTAAAATTGCTTTTTCTTAGTCAATATTCCATCTCTAAGTCTCAAAATTATCTTTTTTCTTTTCTTAAAATTTATTTTTAAATATATTTATTTTTAATTGGAGGGTAACTGCTTTATAATACTGTGTTGGTTTCTGCCATACATCAGCTTCTGCCATACATGAGCACAAGTTAGACACAGACATATGTATGTACCCTCCCTCTTAAACCTCCCTCCTGCCTCTCACTCCATCCCAACCCTTTAAGCTATCACAGAGCACTGGACTGGGCTCCCTGTGTCATACAGCAACTTCCTGTTAGCTATCTATTTTATATATAGTCAAAGCTATGGTTTACCAGTAGTCATGTATGCATGTAAGAGTTGGACCATAAAGAAGGCTGAGCATCAAAGAACTGATGCCTTCAAACTGTGGTGCTGGAGAAGACTCTTGAGAGTCCCTTGGACAACAAGGAGATCAAACCAGTCAATCCTACAGGAAATCAACCCTGAATATTCATTGGAGGGATTGAGGCTGAAGCTGAAGCTCCAGTACTTTGGCCACCTGATGGGAAGAGATGACTCACTGGAAAAGACCCTGATGCTGGGAAAGATTGAGGGCAAGAGGAGAAAGGGGTGACAGAGGATGAGATGGTTGGATGGCATCACTGACTCAATGGATATGAGTTTGAGCAAATTCAGGGAGATAATAAAGGACAGGAAAGCCTGGCGTGCTGCAGTTCATGGGGCTTCGAGTCAGACAAAACTTAGCAACTCAGCAACAACAACAATGGGTATGTTTCAAAGCTACTTCTCAATTCGTCCCACCCTCTCCTTTTCCCACTGTGTCTGCAAGTCTGTTTCTATCTCTGCATCTCTATTCCTACCCTGGAAATAAGTTCAACCATACCATTTTTCTAGATTCCATATATATGTGTTAATATACAATATTGTTTTTCTCTTTTTGACTTACTTCAGTCTGGATAACAGGCTCTAGGTTCATCTACCTCAGTTCAATGGACTCAAATTCATTCCTTTTTATGGCTGAGTACTTTTCCATTGTATATGTAACAACTTCTTTATTCATTCACCCGCTGATGGACATCTAGGCTGATTCCATGTACTGGCAATTGTAAATAGTGATACAATGAATATTGGAGTACATGCATCTTTTGGATTATGATTTTCTCAGGGTATATGCCCAGTAGTGAGATTGCTGGGTCATATGATAGTTTTATTCCTAGTCTCTTAAGGAAACTCCATATTGTTCTCCATAGTGGCTGTATCAATTTACATTCCTACCGATTGTGCAAGATGATTCCCTTTTCTCCACATCCTCTTTAGTATTTATTGTTCATAGATTTTTTTT
This sequence comes from Oreotragus oreotragus, assembly GCA_006410675.1. Taxonomy (NCBI): domain Eukaryota; kingdom Metazoa; phylum Chordata; class Mammalia; order Artiodactyla; family Bovidae; genus Oreotragus; species Oreotragus oreotragus. The sequence goes on from SJYX01011661.1 coordinate 67,194, forward strand.
TTATCATGGCCATCCTAATCAGTGTGAGGTGATAACTCAATGTAGTTTTGATTTGCTTTTCTCTAATAATGAGAGATATTGAGCATCTTTTCATGTGTTCATTGGTCATCTGTATGTTTTCTTTTGGAGAAATGTCAAGTATAATCATACGGGATTTGTCTTTTTATGTCTGACTTATTTCACTTTGCTTAATACCCTATAGATACATCCATGTTACAAATGGCAAGATTTCATTCTTTTTATGGCTAAGTAACTTCATATATAAATTATATACATGTATGCACATATATATATGATATATATCTATATCTCACATCTTCTTTATCCTTCATCTATCAATAGACACTTTGCTTCCACATCTTGGCTATCGTGAGTAATGCTGCAATGAACATAGGGGTGAATATATCTTTCCAAATTAGTATTTTTGTTTTCTTCAGAAAAATACACTGGGGTGGAGTTGATGTATCCTTTGGTAGTTAGGTTTTTAATTTTTTGAGCCTCCATACTTGTTTTTACTAGCTGTACCACTTTATGTTCCCACCAGTAGTGCACCAAGGGTTCCCTTTTCTCAATATCCTCACCAACACTTGTTATTCATTCTGTTTTTGATAATAACCATTCTGATAGGTATGAGGTGATATTCCATTGTGGTTTTGATTTTCATTTCCCTGATAATTAGTGATGTCGAACATCTTTTCATGTGTCTGTTGGTCCCCTGTATGTCTTCTTAGGAAAAATATCTATTTAAAAAATTTTTTTCTGTTGAATTGTATGAGTTCTTTATATATTTTGGATATTAACATCTTATCAGACATGTCATTTGCAAATATCTTCTCCCATTCAATAGGCTACCCTTTTTTTTGATGGTTTCCTTCACTGTGCGAAACCTTTTTGATCTGATGTTGTCTCGGTTGTTTATTTTGCTTTTGTTTCTCTTGTTTGAGAAGACAACCCACCCCCCAAAATATTTCCAAGATCAATGTCAAAGAATCTACTGCCTGTGTTTTCTTCTAGGAGTTTTATGGTTTCAGGTCTTAAATTTAAGTTTTTAATCTGTTTCAAGCATATTTTTGGATATAGTGTGAAAAAGTGAGTATGTTGAATGTAGCCGTTCAGTTTTCCCAAACTATTTATTGGAGAGGCTGTCTTTTCTCTGTTGTATATTCTTGTCTCCTTTGTAGATTAGTTGATTGTATAAGTGTGGGCTATTCTGGGTTTTCTATAATGTTACATTATTCTATATGTTTGTTTTTGTGCCAGTACCATATATGTTTTTTAATACTGCTGGAACTTTGTAGTAAGTTGAAATCTTCTTTCTTGTTCTTTTTCTTTTCAAGACTGCTTTGTCTAGTCAGGGTCTTCTGTGCTTCCATATAAATTTGGAAGTGTTTGTTTTAGTTCTGTGAAAAATGCCATTGAAATTTTGATAGGGATTTCGTTGAATCTGTAGATTATCTTTTTTAGTATGGTCATTTTAACAGTATAATTCTTCCAAGTCATAAAGCCAGCATGTCACTTTATTTGTTTGTGTTGTCTTCAGTTTCTTTCATTCAGTTCAGTTCAGTTCAGTCGCTCAGTCGTGTCCGACTCTTTGTGACCCCATGAATTGAAGCACGCCAGGCCTTCCTGTCCATCACCATCTCCCGGAGTTCACTCAGACTCACGTCCATCGAGTCAGTGATGCCATCCAGCCATCTCATCCTCGGTCATCCCCTTCTCCTCCTGCCCCCAATCCCTCCCAGCATCAGAGTCTTTTCCAATGAGTCAACTCTTCGCATGAGGTGGCCAAAGTACTGGAGTTTCAGCTTCAGCATCATTCCTTCCAAAGAAATCCCAGGGCTGATCTCCTTCAGAATGGACTGGTTGGATCTCCTTGCAGTCCAAGGGACTCTCAAGAGTCTTCTCCAACACCACAGTTCAAAAGCATCAATTCTTCGGCGCTCA
>SJYX01011667.1:0-11476 GCA_006410675.1 Oreotragus oreotragus
CTGGTGGGCTGCCATCTATGGGGTCACATAGAGTCGGACACGACTGAAGCGACTTAGCAGCAGCAGCAGCAGCAAAAGTGTATCATATAGTACCAAACACCATAAGTACTTTTGTCAAGATTTTCTCAGTCCTCTCTCTTACACGCATACACACACACACACATTAGATGAAAGCTATGATCATCTTACCCTCCCAATTTCACTTTTGAGAAAACTGAGACTCACCAAAGTTATAAAATACATAGCACCTGAATTTTAAACCCAACAGTTCAATTCCAGAACCCGTTTGTTTAAATAATGTATTCCAAATTGTCTTATCCCCAAATGTGCTAAATCCTGCCCTCAGAGAAGACTGTGCTTGAGAAGACGTTCCAAAGTCTATTTATTATACACTTTCCCTAAAAGTAAATGCCAAGACCCATGAACACTTCCTATAAATGAATAATGCAGTGAAAACTTCAGAAATGTATAGATTGGTGTCATGGAAAGTCTGCTTCCCTAACAAGTTTATCTTTGATCAGTGGTTCATTTACATAGATTTTGTCTGTGTGTCAATCCTCGTGATGTGTGGCACTGCATATTTTAGAGCTTGACATATGCATTCTTTTCACAAGCCACGTTTCACAGCAGCCTCCATTGTCTATGATAATGTAGAAAGCACGTCGGTAATATAGAAAGCCCAGTTTCTTTCCACATTATGTGAAGACAGTTATTCAGACAAGTCTAACAATTGTTCTACCCTACACATAGGTGTGTTCACTAGATTGCCATATTTCCCTGTGGATAAAATATCTATTCAAGAGCATGTCTACTAAACATCCCCTCTCTTCTCTGCACTGAGCTTAGGATAAGAGGTACACGAGAAATAAATGACTCTTTTGCAGACAATCCAGGGAGTCGCAGAGTTTGACATGACTGAGCGACTGAGTACACAAGGGAGAGAGACAAAAAGACCCATAATTAAGAATAATTATTATTTAAAATAAAACCTACAGGATTCAACCGACACTGTAGATCTATGCCTGGATGCCTGTAACAACCTTATTCTTATTAGAATAGACAGGGAAATCCTTGCTGGAGTGGTAGCATTGGGGTTCACCCTGACAAATTCAGAAGACTAAGAAGATGTGTGCAAGGAGTTGTCTTTAATCAAAGTACTCAGGAAATGTAGAATCTGCATTATTCAAGTGTTGTTAAAATGAAAGAACCAGGAAGTCACATTTGTTCCTGCCCTTTTTATGAAATATAATTGCCTTCTTTCCTTCCTTGGTTGTTAAAGTGTGAATTGTTCAGTCGTGTCTGACTTTTTGTGGCCCCACAGACTGTGAAGGTGAAGTTGCTCAGTCGTGTCCGACTCTTTGCGACCCCGTGGACTGTAACCTACTAGGCTTCTCCGTCCATGGGATTCTCCAGGCAAGAATACTGGAGTGGATTGCCATTTCCTTCTCCATAGACTGTAGCCCTCCAGTTTTCTCTGGCCATAGGATTGTCCAGGCAAGAATACTAGAGTGGGTAGCCATTCCCTTATCCATGGGATCTTCCAAACCCAGGGATCGAACCCTGGTATCCTGAATTACAGACGATTCTTTACCATCTGAGCTACCAAGGAAGCCCTCCTTGGTTATATATATTCAATGAAGATGAACGTTGTTCTGGTTAATCAGGATCCCACAGTACCCCCAATGGCATAGTTCCCATCCTAAGTCTAGGCTTTGTGCTACCTTCGGGTTTGAAATGGGGCACAGCCACCAGGAGGAGGTGATGTGAACAGAGACATAACTTGGTGCCTGAGAAACTCTGGAGCTCCCAGACCTGTAGAGTAAGACCCCAGAACAGCCTCTGACACTCGATATCAGTTGAAAAATAAAAAAGGAATGGATGAAACATCCTGAGCGTCTATCGCCTCACCTGTCACATCAGATAAATACTGAATAATTGATACAATTATACAAGGCTTAAATTAAAGTGTTTCGTTCAGGGCTAGGCTCATGGAAAACCTGAAAGAGATGGTAGTCACTGTGATGAAGAGGCAGAGAATAGGAAGATGTGTATAATGTCATTCATTTGTATTTCTCTGCAATGACCAGCGCATTGCCCTTAGCTTGCAAGCTAATTAGGTGCTAACACTTATGAGACATGTACATGGGGTCTGAGGATTTTATTCCTTGTGGACAAGACCTCTGATGTATTATTTATCATTCATTTTCATGTTTCAGGCAGCTATATACTCTACATGCTTAATAAATATCTGACACATAATTAGTTGATTTAGGGAGTTCCCACTCCCTTCAGAATATCACTCTTCAGGAAAGAGACCTGTGTAGTTTGTTATTTTCTTTTTCTCTTTTTTGGACTGGGGCTATGATTTCTTCAGTCCTAGTGAAAGCAAGGTCTGGGAATCTCTGTCCCCAAATGGAATTTACTGACTTCAATGTCACGGTCCATCAGTGACCAAAATGTGCCTTGTAACTGCCACAGCTTTCCCCAAGCTCAGCAAAGAAACGACTTACCCTCTGGGTGGGTTGTTCAAGAAGAAAAGCCTGTCTGTTACAGGAATAGCCACATCCAGGAGAAACGGCAGCAGCTGTGGGTGGCTTCCAGTGAATTGGCTCTGACCATGGGGAAGACCGAGACGCATAAATTCTGAGGCAGGTTTTAAAGCCAGTTAAGCTCCTGAAGGGGAATATGAGTTGGGCTCCTTGGAAACTGGAACCCTGCTTAATTTACCTGTCAAAGAGCCTGATGGATTTGTCCATGGAGTTTTTAAATAGAAGATAAAGCTCTTCATTCTGCATGCTTCTTCCCTGCAGTGGGGAACATATCCATCACTTGCCCAGATCAATGTGGCTAATTCAGGATCTTCAGCCCACCCCATTGAGTACTCTGTCTCAACTGTGTAAATATCATTATTTGGAGTGGAATCTAAAGATCGCCAATTGTGCTCTCAGTCTGTTTTCCAACAAAGGCTCTAGGGGGCCGGATCCACAGTAGCCTCTCGTCAGTGGTCTGCTGGCATGCCCAGCAGTGGCAGCCTGGCATGTCACCATCAAAGAGGTCCAGACTTTGAGACCTAGAAGGGCGTGAGGAGAAGTGAGAGCTTACAAAAGTGGAATGCTCAGCCCACATCATGTCATTGTTCAGTGTTCACTCATGTCCAACTCTGCAATCCCATGGACTGCAACACATCAGGCTTCCCTGTCCTTCTCCATCTCAAGAGCTTGCTCAAACTCATGTACATTGAGTCGGTGATACTTTTCAACCATCTTATCCTCTGTCGTCCCCTTTTCTTTCTGCTTGCAATCTGTCCCAGCATCAAGGTCTTTTCTAATGAGTCAGCTCTTCGAATCAGGTGCCCAAAGCATTGGAACTTCAGCTTCAGCATCAGAGTTTCCAGTGAATATTCAGGATTGATTTCCTTTCGGATTGACTGGTTTGATATCCTTGCAGTCCAAAGGTCTCTCAAGACTCTTCTCCAACACCACTATTCAAAAGCATCAATACTTCGGTGCTCAACTTTCTTTATGGTCCAACTCTCACATCCATATATGACTACTGGATAAGCCATAGCTTTGACTAGACAGACTTTTGTCAGTAAAGTAATGTCTCTGCTTTTTAATATGTTGTCTAGGTTTGTCATAGCTTTTCTTCCAAGAAACAAGCATCTTTTAATTTCATGGCTGCGGTTACCATCTGCAGTGATTTTGGAGCCCAAGAAAATAAAGTCTGTCACTGTTTCCATTGTTACCCATCCATTTGCCATGAAGTGATGGGACCAGATGCTATAATCTCAATTTTTTTAAGGTGAATTTTAAGCTAGCATTTTCATTCTCTTCTTTCACCTTCATCAAGAGATTTTTTAGTTCCTCTTCCCTTTTGGCCATAAGAATAGTATCACCTGCATACTGATATTTCTCCCGGCAGTCTTGATTCTGGTTTGTACTTTATCCAGCCCCACATTTCATATGATGTACTCTGCATTAAGTTAAATAAGTAGGGTGGCAATATACAGCCTTGACGTGCTCCTTTCCCAATTTGGAGCCAGTCTGTTGTTCCATGTCCAGTTCTAACTATTGATTCTTGACCTGCATACAGGTTTCTCAGGAGACAGGTCAAGTGGTCTAGTATTCCCATCTCTTTAAGAGTTTTCCACATTTTGTTGTAATGCACAGTCAAAGGATTTAGCATAGTCAATGAAGCAGCAGTAGGTGTTTTTCTGAAATTCTCTTGCTTTTTCTATAATCCAGTAGAAGTTGACAATTTGATCTCTGGTTCCTCTGCCTTTTTTAAAACCAGCTTGAACATCTGAAGGTTTTCAGTTCACATACTGTGGAAGGCTAGCTTGGAGAACTTTGAGCATTACTTTGCTAGTGTGTGAAATGAGTGCAATTGTGTAGTAGTTTTAATATTCTTTGGCATTGCTTTTCTTTGGGATTGGAATGAAACCTGACCTTTTCCAGTCCTGTGACCACTGCTGAGTTTTCCATATTTGTTGGTATATTGAGTACAGAATTTTAACAGCATCATCTTTTAGGATTTTCAAAAGCTCATCTGGAATTCCTACACCTCTACTAGCTTTGTTCATAGTGATACTTTGTTAAGGCCCATTTGATTTCGCACTTCAGGATGTCTGGCTCTAAGTGAGTGATCACACCATCATGGTTATCTGGGTCATGAAGATCTCATTGTATAGTTCTGTGTATTCTTGCCACCTCTTCTTAATATCTTCTGCTTTTGTTAGGTCCACACTGTTTATGTCCTTTATTGTGCCCATCTGTGCATGAAAAGTTCCCTTGGTATCTCTAATTTTCTTGAAGAGATCTCTAGTCTTTCCTATTCTATCGTTTTCCTTTATATCTTTGCATCGAACACTTAAGAAGGCTTTCTTATCTCTCCTTGCTATTCTGCATTCAGATGGATATATCTTTCCTTTTATCTTTTGCCTTTCTCTTCTCTTTTTTGCTCAGCTATTTTTACAGCCTCCTCAGACAACACTTTTGCCTTTTTGCATTTGTTTTTCTTGGAGATGGTTTTGACCATCATCTCCTAAACAAGACTATGAACCTCCATCCATAGTTCTTCAAGTACTCTATCAGATCTAATCCCTTGAATCGACTTGTCATTTCCACTGTTTAATTGTAAGGGATTTGATTTAGGTCATACCTGAATGACCTAGTGGTTTTTCCCTACCTTTTTCAATTTAAGTCTGAATTTGGCAATAAAGAGTTCATGATCTGAACCACAGTCAGCTCCTGGTCTTGTTTTTGCTGACTGAATAGAGCTCCTCCATCTTCACTTGCAAAGAACCTAGTCAATCTGATTTTGGTATCAACCATCTGGTGATGTCCATGCAGAGTCGTCTTTTGTGTTGTTGGAAGAGAATTTTTTCAAAGATCAGCATGTTCTCTAGGCAAAACTCTGGTAGCCTTTGCCCTACTTCATTTTGTATGCCAAGGCCAAACTTGCATTGGAGTTTATTACTTGTTTCTCTGGATATCTTTTGACTTCTTACTTTTTCATTTCCCCCCACTCCACGGTTTCTCACAATTTTTCAGTCTTCTTTAGTCCACTCCCCTCAGGGTTCTGCACATTCTTATCCTCTCATAAGGAAGCACGCTTTGGAAGGCAGGGATTAAAAAATAGACAAGTCTTAGAGATTCCTGATCTCCATGAAATATAAGGAAGAGAAACATTATGAATTCTGGGTACAGAATATCTATTAATATACAACCCTTGGACTATATGTTTCAACAGAGACTGAAGAATCAATATAAAATCACTAATAAATAAATACTCAGTGTGCCTGTTTGATTCACGGTTTTATAACAACTGTAAGTGTAAGCACAAATGTGAATTTATATAACATCCCTATCCTTCAGTTGCCAGTAATAACATATAATTCCATTTATTTCAGCAAGGTGAACTGAATACAAAAATTTCCACATTTACTATATTAATTTGTTTCTTTTTAAAAGTGCTTTTTTTTAACAATGGAAATAAATAATTGAATTCAAGTTCTTCTGGCAAAAAAAAGTATTAAGAACAAAAAATTTATATTCATATGATTCGTAAACAACTCTTTTTACATATCAACACTGATATAAAGTGAAAGAATTCAAAGTACCTTTTTTATCATCTTTAAACAATAAAAGGTTAAGAGGTCTACAAACTGTTTAAATTTTAAAATCTTATTTCATTTACAAATAAAAAAGATATCTGGTTCTAAGATGGCAATTTGAACTCCATTGCTCATATATTTAGCTCTCCAAAACACCACAAATATGCTCCAAAACATAAGCATATGTTCATATTGCAATTGTAAGTATGAACTAAGATGGAATTTTTCTATTACCTTTTTAAATGTGATGCCAATGCAGACATCATAATGAAAGAGACTGGTTACCTTAAAAATAAAAGTTTTATACTTAAAAAAATACCAGATAGAAAGTCAAAAATCAAATGACTCACTAGAAAAGCATTGGCAACATATGATAGGCTGTCGATATTCTTAATATACAATTAATTCTTACATATTAGGAAGAAAGACACCTTAGAAATCACAATATAAAAATAGAATAATAAGATGAAAAGGCAATTCACCAAAGGAGGGCAAATGATCAACACATTCCGGAAAAGATGTTTATACTCACTGATAGTAAAGAAGAAAAGCAAATTAAAGTCCAGATTAGCAAAAATGTAAAAGAATGATATTACACAATATTAGCGGACATGTGGGGAACTGGTTATTTTCACATATTCTTGATACAAGTGTAAAGTTTCTATATTCATGAAGAGCACTTTAGAAACATGAAATAAAATATTATCTATCCACATTGACACAAAAAATTTCACTTGAAGGGATCTGTCCTTAAATAATTAATATTAATTCAAGAATGTTCAGTAAGGTATTGTTGAATACATCATAAGAAACAGTATAAATATCCATTGATAGTGATCTAGTTAATAATTATGACACTATATAATGATACACTGGGGTAATATGTAGCCATTTTAAATGTCATGAATATACAAGTATCAAAACAGGTCTTTCTGTCCAATCATAATGCTATTAAGAAAAGTTTTGCATTGCTTTTAGATTTAGGAATTAAAACTTCTACTTACTAAAAATATCAAGTACCACTTCTTTCTCCAGGGCATCTTCCTGGACTTTCATAAAGTCTCAAGGACTTTAAAGTACGTTCAGAGAAAATTGTCAAATTCAATTGATTATTTTTTCTATTATAATCCAACCTTGAATACATATGCATAGTTATTTGCATATGTCATTTGTATTCATTTCTAAAATATCTTATTTTAAATATATTTACTTATCTTTGAGGCTAAAGGAAGATTTTTAAAGGATGTTTAATTTATTGCTTGTGTATAGTGAAATTTGGCTTTTATTTCTCAGGACTGCTAATGACAGTGTTGCGCTTTGCATTTGAAAGTAATACTGCTAATCTTCCCTATCAAATTTTACCCCTAGGAAAGGGAAATCACCATGGATGCTATTTCTACTTGTATATTAATGTTGATTTACTCACATTTTCTTAAATATGTGCATACATACATAAGTAGGCAAATAGATAGAATATAATTAGGTGATGCATGTTATGTGAAATAAAAGTGAGCAAAGGGTGTAAGGACTCAACGATGTGTGAGAGCAATATTACAAAAGACTGGTTGCTATATTTCCTTATTTTGAAACAGAGAGCCTAAAGGCAAAAATATCCCATAGTAACAAACATGGCCAGAGCTCAGATCTTGGTTTCTTATCCAGTCTTTAATAAAAGGGATCAAGACTCCTTAGAGAAATGGCTGACACCGAAGCTGGAGCCAGGAATAGAGGAGATAAGCCTGCAGCATACTATTGTGCCAGAAAGTAAGGAAATGTTCCACATTCTAACACACACACACACACACACACAAGTGATGGACTTGTTTCAAAGAGATATAGGAGCTAACTGAAAGCTCCCAATGGCCAAAGCTGGAACAGTTTGAGCAATAAATAAGTAATACAGTATTGGATTATAAATCATAGTACAAAATACATAATAATGAGTCAACTCTGATGATCAAATAGATACATACATTGACAATTTCCTGTGCAGAGTTCCAAATAATTTATGTAGATACTCTGTCCTTGGACTTCCCTGATAGCTCAGTGACAAAGAATTCACCTGCAATGCAGGAGACACGGGAGACACAAATTCAATCCCTGGGTTTGGAAGATCCCCTGGAGAAAGAAGTGGCAACCCACTCCAGTATTCTTGCTTAAAAAATCCCATGGACAGAGGAGCCCGGCAGGCTACCATCAATGCCATCACAAAGAGTTGGACAAATGAGCAGGCACACACTCTTTCCTTAAGCAGATAGAGCATAACTCTTAACTTCTTCATTGTAAACTGAGCTTAGTGACATTCCTTTGAAGAATTCTCTGTGGAAAGCAAGAACAAAAGAGTAATTCTACATTGGAGAACCCTGACAATCATAACCTCAACCAAGTCAGGTTGATAGTATGTATTATGGCACGATGTGATGAAAATGAAACTTTAGCTTTGTGGTTTTCATCCCTGAAACATATTAATCCAGCCTAATTATGAGAACCACAGTAGAAAGTATATTAACTGAGAGACCTCCTACAGAAAACCTAACCAGTATGCCTTGAAACTGCTAATGTCATCCAAAAGAAGGACAGTGTGAGAAACTGATAGCCCAGGAGAAGCTAAAGCCACATGAAGACTAGATGCAATGGGTATCATGGAGAAGATTCTAGAACAGAAAAAGAACCTTGGTAAAAATGCAAAAATCTGAATAATGTTTGGACTTCAGTGAATAATAATGTATCAATATTGGTTTGTTTGTTGTGACAAATGTACCACACTAATGTGAAAAATAGAAGAAGTTGGGAATGAAGTAGGTGGGAACTTTGTACTATCTCTGCAACTTCTCTGTAAATCTGAAACTATACTAAAATAAAAGGGTTATTTTGGTTAAACAGAGTGGTCAGGATAGACCTCATTTAAGTTCAGTTCAGTTCATTTGCTCAGTCATGTCCAACTCTTTGTGAACCATAGACTACAGCACACCAGGCTTCCCTGTCCATCACCAACTCCCAGAGCTTACTCAAACCCATGTCCATTGAATCAGTGATGCCATCCAACGATCTCATCCTCTGTCATCCCCTTCTCCTCCTGCCTTCAATCTGTCCCAGCATCAGGGTCTTTTCCAATGAGTCAGTTCTTCGTATCAAATGGCCAAAGTATTGGAGTTTCAGCTTCAGCATCAATCCTTTTAATGAATAATCAGGACTGATCTCCTTTAGGATTGACTGGTTGGATCTCCTTGCTGTCCAATGGACTCCTTGAGATTCTTGAAATCTTCTCCAATACCACAGTTTAAAAGCACCGATTCTTCCATGATCAGCTTTCTTTATGGTCCAACTCTTATATCCATATACGACTACTGAAAAAACCATAGCTTTGACTAGATGGACCTTTGTTGGTAAGGTAATGTGTCTGGTATTTAATATGTTGTCTAGGTTGGTCACAGCTTTTCTTCCAAGGNGCCTGGAAAGCTGCAATCCATGTAATCACAAAGAGTCTGACACGACTGAGTGACTGAACTGAACTGAACTGTGATAGGTGTAATGATCATTTGAAGGTAGAAGCTGATTAATTATATTTATTAAAAATATAATAATGTATATTCCAAATTCAGAGGAAATCACTACAAACTTTATAAGAGATATATAAGTAATAAATCAATACTGGAAGTAAAATGATACACTAAATAATGTTTGTTTAATGCAAAAAAGGTAGAGGAAGAGTATATAAAGATTAAGTTCAGTTCACTTCAGTTGCTCAGTTGTGTCCGACTCTTTGCGGCCTCATGAACCACAGGCCTCCCTGTCCACTGTCTCTTATACACATCTAGATGTGTATAAGAGACAGGAAGTGATGGGACTGGATGCTATGATTTTAGTTTTTTGAATGTTGAGTTTTAAACCAACTTTTTCACTCTCCTCTTTCACTTTCATCAAGAGGCTTTTTATTTCTTTGCTTTCTGACATAAGGGTGGTGTTTAGGCAATCATATTTAAGTAAAAAGGGCTTTCCAGGTCCCACTAGTGGTAAAGAACACACTTGCCAATACAGGAGATGTAAGACAGGCAGGTTCAATCCCTAAGCTTCCCAGATGGCTCTACGATAAAGAATCCTCTTGCCAATGCGTTCAATCCCTGGGTTGGGAAGATCCCCTGAAGGAGGAAATGGCAACCCACTCCAGTATTTTTGCCTGGGAAATCCCATGGACAGAGGAGCCTGGTGAGCTACAATCCATGGGGTCATTAAAGAGTCAGACATGATGGAGCAACTGAACACACACATTGAGTAAAGACCAAAAAATGGTAAGGTGCCAGTCATGTAGGCATCTAAGGAACAGGCTTCTAAGGGTAATATGCTTGACAAGTTCAAGGAAGAACAAAGAGACCAATGCCTCTATGATGATCTGAAGTGACAGAAGCAGGAGAAAGTGATGGAAGGAGGTCCGAGAACACTGAAGTTAGAGGTGTGGCGTAGCAGAGATACACAACCTCCAGGATACATGGGACTGTGGCTTGTTTCAAAGTCTTCATCTTTCTCTCTAAGATGAGCGGCCATTGGCAAGGTTTTGAGCAGAGGAACCTAACCCTTCTGAAAGACTCACTCTGCCTGATGTGACTATGGGGGCAAGTGTGGAATAACAGACTATTTCAGAAATTCAGGTGAGAGGAAATGGGGGCTTGGGCAGGTTTAACAGTGGACGTGATAAGAAGCAGTTATATTCTGAGAAGACCTTTTTTAAAAAGTCATCCTGGTTTTCTATCAGATTAGACGTGTGTTAACAGAAAGAGAGGGCTTCCCAGGTAGTGCTAGTAAAGAACATGCCTGCCAATGCAGAAGGCATGTGACGTGCAGGTTCAGTCCCTGGGTCAGGAAGATCCCCTGACAAGGGGCATGGCAACCCATTTCAGTATTGTTGCCTGGAGAACCCCACAGATAGAGAAGTCCACGCTGTTACAAAGAGTTGGACATGACTTAAGCGACTCAGCATCCACTCAGGCAACAGGAAGAGAGAAAGCAAGAATAATTCAAGGAACTGTTATGCGTGGTGTTGTGTATTTATAGTTTAACTTTTACCAAAGAAGCTTTGGGGATTTGCTCCACTTCGTGACTCCATATTGTTGAAAACTGTTAATGACCTGATGGCAAGTGCCTTCTCGCCAGTGTTGTACCTTGAGGTTTGAGAAGGCCTGCCTTTGGTCTTAGAGCTTTCTCCCAGATGATCCTTCTGTCCAATATTTTACCCCGAGGCTTCATTTCAGCTCACCTCTCCCCAGCATTGCCACAAGCAGGCAGAAAGTTATTTTCGCACAAACGACAAAGCTTTGGGGTGCAAGGAGATCTTACTAGTGGGAAACTGTTGAGTTCCTAGGAAGA
>SJYX01011669.1:0-13772 GCA_006410675.1 Oreotragus oreotragus
CGCCCCGTCTCCTCACCCTGTCTCCAGGTAGGAGAATCCGAATTAGCCTGGGTGGAGGCTGGGGTCCACCCCAAGGGCAGGAACACTGGTCAGGAGCCGAAGGCTCTGGGCAAGGGACAGGTAGGAGACCCACCCAGAACCTCAGCTCAGGGCAAAGTGTGGGGGCATCAGAGGCCAGGTGAAGCCCAGCAGGCCTCTGGGGACCTGGCCTGAGACCCCTCCAAAGTGCTATTGGGCCCCCCAGCAACCCGCCCCGTCACCCACACCCCCAGCTGCCATCTTGGCACCCAAAGGACCTGTAAACACTAGGGACACGAGCACGCATGGCCGCGCGAGCAGTGGTGGCCGGGGTGACGGGTGCCGCCCCCGGCCGGGCGTGGTGGGGCAGGCAGCGACACCTCTCCACCGCCTCCCCAGTCTCTGTGTCGGCAGCACCGGGTCGGGGTGGGGCACTCCCCCCAGCAGCTGTGCTCATATCCGGGAGTCCTGCAGACGGCTGGAGCCATTACTGCCCACCATGGGAATCTGGGCCTTGTCCGGGTGCAGCGGCTGGACCTCAAGCCCGTCTTCAGGGGAGGGTGCAATGGTGGGGGCGTAGCGCCCTGTTCGGTGCTCCAGGAGGGCGGGACCCCAGTCTCTGCTTGGCTTTGTTGCATTTTTCAAACGCTGCAGGAGAGGTAGGCATGGGGGACAGACGGGCGGGCAGAGTGCATCAGAAGGGAGCCCTGGAGGGCCATCCATCCATCCACCCCTTTCTGATTCACTTGGCTGCCCCTGCCCCCAGCCCTCACCTGCAGGAGGGTGTCCCCATCGGTTCTGCAGAACTGGAACAGGGCGTAGAGTGGAATGCAGATGACTGAGGACAGGGCCATGAGGAAGCCAATGGCCACGGCCCAGCTTGGATACTGGTATTGGTTGTAGGTGATCGGCTGGTACTGGATCACCGAGAAGATGAGAATGAACTGCAGAGAGTTGGGGTTGGGAGTGGGCGTGAGTCCTGCCCAGCCCCACCCCAGCCTTAGGCCTCCCATCAGTGCTGCCCCCCTCCCTCTCCAGTTCCCCAGACTAGAAAGAGGCATCTCAGGGAGGGCAGAGTCGACAGCAACGTTTGGGTAGTGGAAGAAGCTGATGGCACCAGGGGTCCAGGGTATGATGGGCAGGTGGGCGCTGTGGAAGGGGAGGGGTCTGGCTTCTGGATAACCCTGAAGCAGCAAGAAACTGTTCAGCTGCCATGGCCCCTGGAAGTCAATTCTACTCAAAGACTTGCAGTGGCCCTCCACTGCCTGCTGAAGTAAAGCCGAATCTGTGGCTTTTAAGGCTTCAGTGGCATTTTCCATCTACTAAGCGTTTTTTGAACGTTTCCTCCAGACCTGGGAGCTCCTGGAATTGCATCAGCTCTAGGTGTTCAGTGCCCAGCACAGCGCCTGGCACAATCTTATGTGCTGATCTGAACTGACTTATGCAGGGAGGTGGGAGCAATGGGGGAAAGGAAAGGGAGGAGTCCTGCCAGTCTATGGCTGCAGAGACAGCAATGGACAGCCAGGGGAGGCTCCGAAGCCTAGAAACAGTGTCAGGTTGGGGGTGCTCTCAGGAGCCACTGTGGAAAGAGCCGAGGGACACCAGAGATAAAGCCTAGGGTTGTAGCAATAAAAATACTACAGGAAGCGGAAAGATGCGCAGGTGGCTCATGGGCCACCTGGAGGGCCTGGGGCAGTGGGTGCTGCTTGCCAGGAGGCCTCAGCATACACCTCCCAAGCCTTCAGCTGCATCCTGGAGCTCAGGCCCCTCCAGCCTTTTTAGTGACTAAATTCTAGAAGTCAAGACCTATATCCACCTGGGGAACGCTGCACTTAGAGGAGCTTATAACAAGTTTCCTGAAAGGAACTAGAACCCGATCTAACATGTGGACGAATTCTTTATTTAAGCTGATAGAAGGATGGAGTTTGTAAAAAAATTTTTTTCTTAAGATCTTTTCAGCACTATGAAGAAGTAAAGCCTCCAAAGAAAACTAACAGCCCAGAAGCACGCTTCCACAGAGCCTGGCATCCTCACCCGAAGGTGATTCCAGCCTGGCTTTCTGAGCACAGAGAGGATGCTGCGGGCTTTGCCTCAGTTTCCTGGAGACACTGGACCCAGGCTGCCTCCTGCCTCCTGCCCTGCCTGGGCAGTGCCCTGGGTCTCCTCACAGGGCAGCAGCTTCCTGGGAGCCCTGGAGGATGAGCTCCCCCAGGGCAGGTCCTGGGGCAAGGCCACAACCCCCGAGGTCACAGCGCTTGGCCGTGGCGTCTGCTCTCTCCCACCTCCCACCGCTTACAGGACACTTCCGCTCCTCCTGTTTCAAAGCTGGGCCAGCGGCCAGAGCTGGTGCCTGTGCCAGGCTCGGGAAGATCCCACACCCCATGTGATGGAGGCCTCAGCCCTCAGGGGCCTTTTTTTTTTTTTTCCAGAAACATGAGCCAAAGTGGAAATCTGGTGCTGACCTCTGCGGCACAGAGGAGCTGGCACAATGCGGGGCACGACTCCAGACACTGCCTTGACCATCGGGCTGACCCCTTTGTCACTCAGAGATGGCCCTACCTCTTCCCTGTGGAGGGACCATTATACTAGCAAGTCCCTCCCCCCAGCCCCCAAGATGTGTATAAGAGACAGGATCCNCTCCAGACACTGCCTTGACCATCGGGCTGACCCCTTTGTCACTCAGAGATGGCCCTACCTCTTCCCTGTGGAGGGACCATTATACTAGCAAGTCCCTCCCCCCAGCCCCCACCCCAGCCCCCGACTTCTCACCCTGATCATAAAGGAACAACATCAGAAGGTTTCTAGTCCATAGACCACTCCTCCTCCTAAACTTGTTTCTAGTGCAGCTCGGGCCCAGCACACAGGCTCCAGATCGGACCACCTGCTTCGCATGAGGGCTCTGACCCTTAGAAGCTGTATAACCTTGGGTCAACTACTTAACATCTCAGGGCCTCAGTTTCCTCATCTGTAAAGTGGGGATAATAACGAAACCACGGAGAGTTGTATCACGAGACTTAGTATATTGTTCCTGGTCATGGTGGGCTTTCCCTCCACCACTTCCACTCCCTGTTGGGGGGTCTGTCTTCCAGGTGTTGAATATTGGTGGAAACCCAGAACTCCCCCTCCCAAGCCAGCCCATTCCAGGGTGGCTTAGGAGGGTGGCCCGGATCCTGAGCTGATACCTGACTTGCACAGCCTGCTTCTGGAACATGCATTCACACCACATATCCTGAGCACTCCAAGCACCTCAGCTATCAGGGACTAGAGACACAAGCTCGGCAAGGCTGTCAGAGGCCCAATGCCAATGTCAGTCATGGTTCCTGAGACTCCTCTGGGGGGATGCCAGGTGGAAATACCAGGGAGAGAGGGCCGGCTCTCAGCTGCTGCCAGCCTATCTTCCCCTTCTGAAGCTGGGCACTGTTTTCTGTTAAATACAGGGCCCTATGCTCCCTTCCTAACCCAAGGCCAGGGCTTGGGTGGTTCTGAGTCTCCACACCTGTCTGCCTCTATACAGCTTTGCTCGGACTTCCAGTAACCAGAGCTGTGGGTGTGGAGCCCCCAAGGGGAAGCTCTGGCCTGAAGAGCTCGTGCTCTGCCTTGGCTGGTTCCCAACGGAAAGAGGCTCGGCACAGGGGCAGGGGAGGGGCCAGCGAGGGACTTACAAAGATGATAGCGGGTGAGACGAAGCGCCAGCAGATCTGGAAGAAGAAGGGCGGTGGGAAGCCCAGCATCATCTGGATGTCCTGGAAGTAGTTCTGGTGCCCTGGAGAGAGGGAGGTCAGCAGCCCACAGGACAGCGTGGGCAGGCCAGGGGCTGGGACACGGGAGGCCGTGGAAGCTTGGGCACTTACCGTAAATGTACATGATGGACACACACATGATACAGGAGATGATGACCAAGGAGAAGCTGGCCGCGTAGTTGTCCATCAGCAGCAGCCAGTAGATGCCGGCCTACGGGCCAGTGGGCAGCTGAGTCAGGGGTGCCTGAGGCTACGGCCCCCCTCTCTCCCGTCCTCCCCTCATACCCTGGCAACTCCCACCCAGCCTTTCCCTTGGTTCTTACTTGGCTGGTAAGAGGGATGCCCAGAAGGAAGCCAGCCACAGCCACGCCCAAGGTCACGTAAGTCTTTTTCTGCAGGATCCACTCGTTCCCTACCTCATCCACAATGGCCGTGACCAGCGTCTCCAGGAGGCAGAACTGCAGGACCGGCCGTCAGAGCAGGGGCCTACCCTTGGCCCGCCTCCCCCCGCCCCCGGCCACAGGCCCGAGCCCCGCGCCGCGCACCTGAGTGCCCAGCCCCAGGAGGATGAGCATGAAGAAGAAGAGCAGGGCCCAGAGGGGCGCGGCGGGCAGCAGCGAGAGGGCCTCCGGGTACGCCACGAAGGCCAGCCCCGGGCCGTGGTCCGCCACGCGGGACACGCCCACACCCAGGTGAGTGGCCATGAAGCCCAGGATGGAGAAGATGACGAAGCCGGCATAGACGCTGGTGGCACAGTTAGTGATGCTGATGACGACACTGTCTCTAATGGGGAGGGAAGCACGTGGTCAGGACACGTGGCTCAGCTCCTCCTGCCCTANACACCCAGGTGAGTGGCCATGAAGCCCAGGATGGAGAAGATGACGAAGCCGGCATAGACGCTGGTGGCACAGTTAGTGATGCTGATGACGACACTGTCTCTAATGGGGAGGGAAGCACGTGGTCAGGACACGTGGCTCAGCTCCTCCTGCCCTATTTGGGCCAGGCCGGGAGACTTGGAGACGGGGAGAGTTCTAGGAGCAAAAGCACCCCAACTCTCATCTCTGGTCTGTTCTGGGCCTCCTTAAGTGGGCTTGAGGCTCTGAGTCCTTACAGGCCCCTGGGGCATCTCTGTCATCAGCCCTTCTCTCTTCTGCCTAAGTGTTCTCCGTTCTGCAATGACTGGATCCAGACCTGGCATTGCCAGGATCTCCAGGCTGTGAGAGGAAGGGAGGGTCCTGGCGGGCCAGGAGGCTGCACTGGATCTGGTGGGTCCGGGGGGAAGCAGGGTCAGGCTGCAGAGAGGGCAGGAACAAGGGGGCAGCCCCAGCGCCGGCAGGGAGACTCTCACCGGTAACAGTTGTTGTGGAACTTGTTGTAGGAAGCCATGGTGACAAGACCGCCCCACGCGCAGCCCAGCGAGTAGAAGATCTGGGAGGCGGCGTCCCCCCAGACCTGCAGGAGGAGCTGCGCTCAGAGGCTGGCGCCTCTCTGCCCCTCCCCGTCCCTCCAGGTCACCTTCCACCCACAGCCCACCTTGGCCTCCAGGATCTTGTCCCACTGTGGGGTCAGGTAGTACATGATGCCCGTGAAGGCTCCTTCCAGGGTCACGCCACGGATGAACAGGATGGTCAGCACCACGTAGGGGAATGTGGCCGTAAAGTACACCACCTGCGGGAGAGAGGGGCCCCGCTGGACTCCTTTGGGCTCTTCCCACCCCCCTCAACCACCACGGGTCCTCTGGTCCCTCTCTCCATCCTACATGCTTTCATCACTCCCCCACCCACCCATCCACACACAAAACCCAGGCAGGGGAGGCAGGATATTTCCGGGTGGGCACGGATCCTGGAAGGAGGGGGACTTACTTTCCCTGAAGACTTGACCCCTCGGATGAGGCAGAGGAAGACGACCACCCAGGAGACACCGAGGCAGCCGAGGAGGGGCAACCGCACCTCCCCGAAGTTTCCGATGTCATCCGACAGCTTCAGCACGTACAGCCTGGAAGGGGATACTCTGTCACTGAGGGCCAGCCCCACCATCCAGCAACACATTCCCAAGGCCCAGGGCCCAGCCTGGCAGCTCCCTCCTTTCTCACGGAGTCCCGGCGGCTGGCTTGTCTGAAATGGGAGCCTTGGCAAGGCCCCAGCTGCAGCCTGCTCAGCCCTCTCTGCCTGCTGCCTCTCCCAGGATCCTCGAGGGTACCTGTAGGCCACACCCCGGGCCTGGGCTAGCTTCCTCAGCCCCTGGGGTGTGGAGGTCTCCCTGTCCCTGCTCAGACCTGGCCCAGGTCTTTCCTTTAGGAAGCCCCTCTCCTCCAGACTGGACACACCCTATCCGGTGTCACCTCCTCCAGGGAGCCTTCTGTGACCTCTTCACCCACACTAGTCCTCCAACTCTGATGAACAGAGGGAAGCAGTGGGTACTGAGTAAAGATGAGGCTTCCCAGGTGGCACTAGTTGTAAAGAAGCCGCCTGTCAATGCAGGAGACGTAAGAGATATGGGTTTGATCTCTGGGTTGGAAAGATCCCCTAGAGGAGGAAATGGCAACCCATTCCAGTATTCCCATGGCCAGAAAATCCCATGGCCAGAGGAGCATGCAGGGCAATAGTCCACGGGGTCACAAAGAGCTGGACATGACTAAAGCGACTTAGCATACACACTGGAGCATGCAGGCCTAGACTTGAACCTGAATTCCTCTCCTGAGTGTGCATGACTCTCTCTGGAGCCCTATGCCATGCCAGCTGTGTTTCTTCAATCGACTGGACATTGATGTGCCAAGCCCTTGCTAGATACTGGGCATATTGACCTAAATCAGGTATTGTGGGCACTGCCAGCAGTGTCTTAACCCCATGGGGAGGAGCACACTGGAAGTATTCCTGGAAGAGGGGAGGCTTGAGCCAAAGTTTCAAGGATGGGGAGAAAGTGGGTGAAGAGAAATGAAAGCACACGCCAGGCTGAGGGCATGGGTCAGGGTCAGGGCATGATCCAGCAGGACAGGGTCAGGAACCGCCTGGGCATGTCAGTAGCTCAGGGAGGCTGGAGGAGAAGGGGAGGGGAATAGAGAAGGATGAAGACAGGAAGGAGCAAGATCAAGACAAGCGGTGAAGTCAAGGTAGAGAAGTTTGGATTTTATTCTGAGAGCAACGAGAAGCTTCTGGAGGGTTTTCAGGTCTCTCAGGGCCTTGCCTTGGCTCAAAACCTTGTAGCAGCTCCCATCTCTGGCCATGGAAAAACCAGTCCATACAGCAGCTACAAAGCCCTCCATGACCCACTATCTCCTAACTGCCATCTCTCAAGTCTCCTCTCCTCCTGCTCCCTCCCCCCTTACTCACTGCTCCAGCTGCACTGGGTTCCTTGTTGTTCCTTAAATGTGCCAGGCCCACTCCCACCTCAGGGCTTTTACACGTACTCTTCCCTGTCTGGCGTGTTTTTTTTCCCCAGACCTCCACATGTCCACATGGGTGTGAGATTTCTGCAGGCACACAGGGCCCCATGCTTAGAAGGGCCTTGTGCTTGCTTTAATGTCCTGCCATTGTCATCTTGAAATTCTGAACACATTTGCACAAGAGGCCCCATCTTTTCATTTTGCTCTGGGCCCCCACAAATTATTCAGCTGGGCTTGTCAACGTGGCTCCCTCCCTCCTGGCTTCCTTCAAATCACTTGGGTGTCCTCCTTGCAAAGGGGCCTATTCTGGATACCCGGATTAAAACTGCGGCCCCCGCCCCAGCCTGGCACACCTTACCCCATTCCCGGCTGTATTTTCCTCCAGAGTACGTCTCCTATCGTACTGCACATTTTACTGTTCAGTTTGTTATCTGCCCTCTATGAAGGCAAGGGTTTTTGTTTCATTCACTCTCGTATCCTTCCAGTGGTTCACAAGGTGCCTGGCACAGAGCCATGCCCAGTAAGCACTTGCTGAATGGATGAATGAATTAACATCATGGAAAACGGACTGGGAAGTATAAAGGGGAGTACCTGGAGGGGGACCGGCTTGGCTGCTGGAGTTGTCCAGGCTAGTACTGATGAGCAAGAGACAAATTATTGAGCCTCAGTCTCCTCATCTTTAAAATGGGCATCATAACATCAACCTAGGATAATCTGTAGATAAATTTAGAAAAATACAGGCTCCTTTCTTTCCCCTCTTTCAATGAGGACTTCTCAGCTTCGCTCATAGGCTGTCCTCTAATCTTAGCTATTTTTACTTTTTTTTTTTCCAACTCAGTTCTCAAACCTCATGAAAACATGTTTAATACTTTGTGATGGGTGGTCACCCTGGTCCCTCATGGGACAATGTTGCCAGGTCTGGGATTTGTTTGTTTGGTCAGCCCACTGGACTGTCAGACTTGCAAGCACCTTGATTCTCCAGGCAAGAGTACTGGAGTGGGTTGCCATTGCTTTCTCCAAGCGACTTAGCAGCAGCAGCAGCCTCAAATCTTCGCCTAGGCTGCCCTTCACATTGTGACCTGCAGGGGGCGCTGTCCAACACATCCCACTCCTGCCAAACTCCTGCCTCTGTGTTGGTTCACTCAACAGGCATCAGGATGAGAAACTTTCTAGGCTCTCAGTCCATGGGGGAACCAAAGAAAAAGGGATGAATAAGATCCACCCCCTGCTCCCAGGAAAGGCTCCTGGACCTTTGCGGCTGTGCTTTCCAATCTTTTTCCCTTTGGGACATGCAGAAAAAAGTAATTTGGGCCCATGGGACAAATAGACAGGTCACTCAAAGCTGAAGGCTGAAGGCAGCAGGGCTGGAGATTCTGGGCTACCCAAGCCCGACCAGACTGGCACACTATTTAGGGCACATCGTGTTGGGAGGCTCTGCCTTCCAGAATAGCCACCGGGTCTTACTGCTACAGCTGAGAGGTGATTTACTTTAAGCACCAGTATTCAAAGTAAACAACCCATTCCTTGCTCAAAAGACTCTCTAAAAACTTTATCTAGTTACATACATTAAACTGGTAGTGCTTTGCATTATTTTTTCATTGCAAGAGTTCAGCATGCAATACAAGGGCTTAAAGAGTTTGGGAGGCTAGACTTCTGAACTTTCTTCTTATGGCACCATATTTAATGTTTTGTTTTGGGTTTGGGCCATGTGCTTTTGAGACCAAACAACTAACTGAAAAACTTTTGGAACCCCACATATTTACAAGTTGGCTTTCACATAACATCTCTGGACTTACTCTGCATTATTTTTTAATTTCCCCAACCAGATGGTAAACACCTTGAGAACAGGACACTCTCATCTATTTCACTGCATCTCCAGCAGTGGCTATCACTGTGCTTACTGAGTACCTGTCACTGTTCTTAGTGATTTCTGCTACATCTTTATAATAACAAGAATGATGTTGTAACCACTCCCACTTAATGGATGAACAGTTGAGGCTAAACGAGGTTTGGTGACCTCAGAAGGCCAAGCTGGTATGTAGCACCGCCAGGATTTGAGTGAGGTCTGTGTGGCTCTAGAGCTGGCATGAAGACACCAGGAGAGGGGTGCTGGGCTCCAAGTCCCATTGGGTGCCAGGTGTCAGCTGGGGAGATGAGGGCATGGTCCTGAGCAGGCATCAGATCAGCTCCCAGAGGACTGTAAGATAATGCTGTAAAGAGGTGGTGAGAGCAGGGAAGACGAAGCCAAAGGGTGGGCAAAAGGCAGGCGTGGGCTCAGAAACCTGCCCTGGAAGCTCTTTTCCCTTTAGAGGAGTCCATCTGTCTCTCGATTTGCTTTGTCCACTTGTAGAATGGGGATGTTTTATAAAAATATTTTATAAAACCGGCACAAAGTAGTAGGGTTGCCGTGGGGCTCAAATGAGATTGTGCAGCTTTCCAAAAGCTGCTGGAAACTGTGGACCCAGAATACCTGCAGAGTATCATCAGCCTGGTTCACCTTAGGCACCAGGCACAGCGGGGCATGTATATCCTGACAGAGCATTGAGGCCTAGTTCCTTAACATCTGGGAATCAGTCTCTGAATCTGAAAATGGGGGTGATATCATATAATATGCCTAACACATAGTCCCCTGGTGGCTCAGGGGTAAAGAACTCACCTGGCAATGCAGGAGACTTGGGTTTGATTTCTGGGTTGGGAAGATCCCCTGGAGAAGGAAATGGCGACCCACCCTAGTATTCTTGCCTAGAGAATCCCATGGACAGATGAGCCTGGAGAGCTACAGCCCAGGGGGTTGCAAAAGAGTCGGACACGACTGAGCAACTAACCAGCAACAATAACCACATAGTAGGTGCCGAGAAATGGGGGTGCCTGCTCACCTCATCTTGCTGAAGCCAGCTTGGGCAGCCCTCTCAAAGGTCACTTCCCTAGGCTCTCCAGGAGGGGGCAGCAGGGAGCCATCCTGAAGGGAAGGAGTCCTGCCTGGAACTGGGGCTCCTTAGGGAGGCCTGGCTCCAGCCCCGGCCAAGGAGTGGAGTTCAGCAGGCCATCCTGTGGACCTCCTGACCCATGGCTAGTTTTCTTGGAGGGAAATTCCCCTCTAATTGCACTGGATAAAATCTCCTGAGCTTTGCCAAGCAGTAGCCCCACCCTGGAAGACAGCCCCTGGGGTGAGAATTTCTGGAGCATCTCTTGGCTTTGTGCTTCTGGAAGCTTCCAGAAGGCTCTCCCTCACCTAAATCAAGTTGCCCGGTCCACACCATGCCTCAAGTGTAGCAGAATACCTGAGTGGGAGGAGTCTCCTACTCCCCGCTCTGTCCCTGCTCTGAGTGCAGTTCTTGGCATCTACTTGGTGCTCAGGAAATGACCCGTCCAATGACTGAATGACCAAATATGCCCAGAGGCAATTTTGCCCAAACCTCACTGGGAGGCAACGGCCCTGTGGTCTCCACCACGAGTCTTGAGGACGGTGACCACATCTTAACAGTCTTTGCACATCTATAGCCCAGCACAGGCCTTCCCAGGTGGCTCAGTGGCAGAGAATCTGCCTGCCAAAGCAGGAGGTGCAGGAAACACTGGCTTAATCCCTGGGTCAGGGAGATCCCCTGGAGTAGGATATGGCAACCCACGCCAGTATTCTTGCCTGGAAAATTCCATGGACAGAGGCACCTGGCAGGCTACAGTCCATGGGGTTGCCAAGAGTCAGACACGACTGCGCAGGTATGCAGCAGCAGCAGCCCGGGGACACTGGTGAGGCTCTGAGTGCTGGCCCTCGGCTTAGAGGATGTGGACCTGCTAGGACTTCGAGTGACACTGGGACCTCCACCGCTCAGCCCTGACTCTCCATCACAGTGTGGAGAAGGCCTCGAACCCTCTGACCGGCAGGGGAAGCCCTGTGCCTTTTGATGTCCTGGCCTCCTCTGTCTGTCCTACCTGCTCCCAACCCCAGCTCCAGTCTGCCACCTCCTGGCTGCGGCTCATCTGCCCACGTCTCCCAATCCTTCTATAGCTTTTCTCCCTCCTCTGGGAAGTCTTGGTTTTTTTATGGTTTGTTTTTTGAGCGCGTCATGCTTGGCATGTGGGATCTTAGTTCCCCAAGGAGGGACTGAACCTGTGCCCCCTGCAGTGGCGGCACAGGAAGCTCGGAGTCTTAGACCCTGGACCTCGAGGGAAGTCCATGGGACGCCTCCTCAATCGCCTGCTCTTGCCCTCACCATACCCCTGAGTATACCTGCACTGAGGCCCCCGCCCCTAATAGCATTAATGACCCAGCTCCCTTCTGGACTGTGACCTCCTCATGGCACGGTCTCAGGGCCTTTCATACCCCATGGACACACAGAGCCCGGCAGAGTGGATGCCATAAATGTTTGTGGAATGAATGAACGAGGCCTGCCCACCAGCCCACAAAGCTCTTCCCATGAGCTCCCCAGCAGGACGTGGGGAATTTCCTCCAGGATGTCCTGCTGGGCCCTCACACCCACCCAGCTGGGACAAGATGTTCCAAACACCCCCAGCAACAGCTTCCCTTCAAGCCAGCCCTGGGACTCCACTCTCTGTCACCACAGAGCTCAGGAGTGCCAGACTGCCCTTCCCAAACACAGCTTGATAAGGACAGCTCTGGGCTCAGGAAACTTGCGCAGCTCTCCTTTGGTTCTGCAGGGTTAGGTCTACGAAGCCCTCCAAGAAGGCACGCACTCCCTGTGGGCTACCACACGGCTGGCAAGTCCCCACACACCTGTTACCCTTCGTCACAGTGGGTTTCCCTCAGGTTCATCTGCAACTGAGGGCCTCTGCCCTTGCTCTTCTGCTCGCCAGGAAGCCAGCCCTTCTTTTCCCCGACTCTCCTCGGCTGACCTGCCTGCCTGCTGGAGCCCTCCCTCTCTCGATGCCACTGTGTAAGAACTCTCACGAACTCACAAAGCCTGTGCGTCAGCCTCTCCTGAACTGGAGAGGCTGCCCACACCCCTGCCATGCTCCGTTCCGGGCACCCTCCCTAGACTGCAGACCACTGCAGTGGCGAAGAGGGAGGGCTGAAGACAGGCCCCCCGGCTAAGCCCTAGAAGCCCAGGTCCCACGGGGGCCTCACCTCCAGTACTCCTCGCTGGGGCTTGTCCTCTTGAGGGTCTGGTTGAGCGCCTGAGAGACGTTGCCAGGCAGGGCAGGAGGCTGCGAGCCGTTGGTGATGTTGGGGTTATCCAGCACGCTCATGCAGTCGGGCGTGTTCCAAGGGTTGTTGCAGTAGGTCCAGGGCAGCACGGGCGTCATGGATGAGAAGAAATAGTAGAAGGCGATGCAGATGACCACGTTGTAGTAGATGCCGATGTATGTGGACACCACCATCATGCCGTAGCCCACACCTGGTGGGGGGGGGCAGGAGCAGCCTCACACACCTAGCTGAAGGATGCGAAGCTAATTCTGAAGGGCCTAAGGGGCAGGCTTTCGTGGAGGGCCACAGAAGGGGCAGGTCAGGCCTTGGCAGGAGTGAGCTGGGGGCTGGGGGTGGGGGGCGGCGAAGGGCTTTTGTGTATGCATGGGGTAGGAGAAGAGGGTGGAGGCCAAGTAAACAATGGATCCCAGCATGTGTCCCTGGCCTTGGCTGGTGATGTGGGCCTCCGGTCAACACCCGGGTTCCATAACGGCTGGCAATGTTTATACAGATGGGTGAGTCAGCACGGCCCCCAGAGGCCCCTGTGTGTGTGTGTGCGTGTACCACATCCGGGCCTCACCTTTGAACATGGGGCTGATCCTCCAGACCCCCAGGCAGCCCTGACTTGCAAACTGGCCGNCAGTGTTTATACAGATGGGTGAGTCAGCACGGCCCCCAGAGGCCCCTGTGTGTGTGTGTGCGTGTACCACATCCGGGCCTCACCTTTGAACATGGGGCTGATCCTCCAGACCCCCAGGCAGCCCTGACTTGCAAACTGGCCGAAGGAGAGCTCCATGAAGAAGAGAGGGATCCCGCAGAAGATGAGCATGACGAAGTAGGGGAACATGAAGGCTCCTGGCGGGCAGGGAGAGGGCTGGTCAGGGCCGGCTCGGGGGTCCCACCCTCTTCCTGCCCAAACCAGCAGCAGAACCTTGGCAATTGGCTGGGCTTCCAGGAGGGTGTGCCACACCCTGGACTGGAGCCTCAGTCTGAGGCACACTGCTCATGGCCTGTTTTTTAACTTGACAGGGGCTCCCGGAATTCTGCTCTAAGTGGAACCCTGGTCTCAGAGCCGCCATGTTTGGGTGGGAATTGATGACCTAAGCAAGCAATTTCACACAAGTTAGCCGATGGGGTCCTCAAATATCCCTGAATCATTTGGTGGGGCGGGACTGTTGAAACGCAGGGGGTATAAAACTGAGACTTGGCAGGCTGGGTTGCTTTCCTCTCTACCTTTTCTTCCCTCGAGGGATCAGGCTGCCAAGGTCAGGAGGTAAAGGGTACCTAAGCCAGGGCTGGGGGCAAAGGAGATTAGGGCCAGAGGCCAGCCTGTCTAGAGTGGGGTCTGTGCCGGAAGGGGGGTGGCTGGGCCCTGGTGGCTGGGCTCTATCCATGCGGGTGGTCCCTGCCCTGTGCCCACTGGGTACCTCCCCCGTTGCGATAGCAGAGGTATGGGAAGCGCCAGACATTGCCCAGGCCCACGGCATAG
>SJYX01011670.1:0-11594 GCA_006410675.1 Oreotragus oreotragus
CTTCATTTTGAAATCAGTTCATGTTTGGTCATGAGGAGGTAGGATCTAGATGGAAGGTCAGGTAGTTAAGCCATTCAACAGAGTAAATGGCTCAGAAAAACGAAAAGCTTTGCTCATGTGGTAGAGCCAAGGACTTCTACTCCTGTGAAAACTCTGATGCCTGAAAATTGTCAAATATCTGGAATTCTTAGTATAAACATCTAGAAGCAAATGTGAATTTTTTTCCCCACAAAGGAAGTTTCTTTGATTATTCTCTGTTAATATGAAGACAAAACTCATTTCTGAAAAATACTAGTAAGCAAACAAAATATATTCCATCAAAACCATGGTTAATGCCTTCATGTGTATCCTTATGGACGGTTTCTGAACAGATATATTATAGGCGAAAAAATATAACATCAATAGAGAAAACTCTAAGCACCTCCAATTGGTAATGGGTGAGTGAATACACTTCAAATGTCCCCCGCACCCCCCATTCCCATACTGATTTTCTTTTATTCTAATTTAAAAGTCACTTTCTCCCTTCACTCTGTTTATACACTATTATGTTGTTTATGATGTACTCCCCAAAGAAATGTTCTCATATTTTCCTTCCCATCCGTCTCACCTACACAAGGTCCCCAATCCTTCCAGAGACTAACTCACTGACACCAAACACCATCCACACCATTCATCGCAGCTAATGGTGGCCTCTCTCCTCAACTTCCAGAATTGTCTACTCTCAGTTCAGTTCAGTTCAGTTCAGTAGCTCAGTCGTGTCAGATCTGCAACCCCATGAATCGCAGCACGCCAGGCCTCCCTGTCCATCACCATCTCCCGGAGTTCACTCAGACTCACTTCCATCGAGTCCGTGATGTCATCCAGCCATCTCATCCTCGGTTGTTCCCTTCTCCTCCTGCCCCCAATCCCTCCCAGCATCAGAGTCTTTTCCAGTGAGTCAACTCTTCGCATGAGGTGGCCAAAGTACTGGAGTTTCAGCTTCAGCATCATTCCCTCCAAAGAAATCCCAGGGCTGATCTCTAGGCAGAACCATATTCCTCGGTACCCGCTAGACACTGTGGATTGATTTCAGACTCCAGAGCTCTTCAAACAGTACCATCTTTTTTAGTTTTTTTTTTTTTTAACAATCTCATCACCTCTGAAAGCATCTGTTGTTTTAATTAACGAAGTTTATTGCTTTTATTTTTGGCTGTGCTAGGCCTTCATTTGGAGAAGGCAATGGCACCCCATTCCGGTGCTCTTGCCTGGAGAATCCCAGGGACGGGGGAGCCTGGTGGGCTTCTGTCTGTGGGGTCGCACAGAGTTGGACACGACTGAAGCGACTCAGCAGCAGCAGCAAGACTTCACTGCCGCACGGGCTCGTCTCTAGTTGCAGCACGCAGCCTTCTCTTTGCAGTGGCCTCTCTTGTTGCGAAGCATGGGCTCTAGGGCTTGCAGGCCTCAGTGGTTGCAGCTCCCAGGCTCTAGAGCACAGGCTCAACAGCCGCAGGGCACGGGCTTAGTTGCTCCTCAGCACGTGGATCTTCCCGGACTAGGGATCGAACCCGTGTCACCTACATTGGCAGGTGGATTCCTTCCCGCTGAGCCATCAGGGAAGCCCCAAAGTGCCATTTTGCTCAGGCCTCCTGTGGAGCTGCTGACACGGTACAGAATGGAAGGATGATTAAAAACTCTCTTATTTCTTACCATATCAGAAACTTTCGTCCATCCTTTAATGAAAGGATTGATTTAATCCTTTAATGTAACTGTTAACTGGATTAACAGTTACAAATCAAATGCTGCTATGTAAAAATAAATATACAAAGAACTCTTTCCTAATGTGAAGTAAGAGCTGCTAATTTCTTTCATCACAAATTATTTCTTGGGGAAATAATTTGTGATGGAAGGAAGAGAGAAAACAAAGAGGGAAGGGAGGAAAGAAAGAAGGAATGAAGGAGTGAAGAAAAGGAAAAAGGACAGGAAGGTATGAAATCCCAGATTTGGATCCTCATGTACTATTTACTCACTAGGAGACCTCAGTCAAAATATTTAATATCCCAACTTTTAACTTTCTCATATATGAAATTGGAATAATAATTTTAAGTACTTTATGGCTTGGTGTGAGGATTAAATAACTTGTAAGTATTTAATACTTGGAAAGTACTCAATAAATTTAAGTAATTGTGACAGCTAATTTTATGTGTCAGTTTGGCTGGCCCACAACATACACAGATATTTGGCTAAACATTATTCTGAATGTTTTGGTGAATGTATTTTTGAGTGAGTTTAACATATAAATTGATAGACTGAAAAACACAAATTGCTCTCCCTAATGTGGATGTGACTCATTCAATCAACTGAAAATCTGAGTAGAACTATATATATATATATATATATATATATATATAAAATCTCCTATAGGTTCTATTTTCTGGAGAATTGTGACTAATAGAGTAAGTAATATTATATTTTAAAAGTTATAGCTCACGTGCCTTTCCACAATGTTCAAGGTAACAGTACTCCTTTCTCTGGTTCAATCTTGTGGAAAACTATGTTATTTACCAAGTGAGGAACTGATGAGGATATTTTCTGACCATGAGTCCTGGAATCTTCTTTACTGGATGAGGAAGTTCCAGAAAACTAGCTGTCCATGAGAAGATTAAAGGTTTCAAACTTAGTTGAGAAGATGAAAGGTTTCAAACTTTGTTTTATTTTATTCCTTTGGCATCTAATGAGTTAAACATGACCAGGAAGCTGGAGAACTTCAGAGTCTGTGAGAAGCAGGTAAAAGGTCATCAAATTCAAAGCGGGGAAGCTTGGCTTCCTAGCAGAGAAGGATCTTCTATGAAAGGTTTTTGCTGAGACTGATCAGCAGCCCTCCAGCTCATGCCCCAAGGAGGCCTTCAGGGGTTTCATGGAAGGAGAATGACAGGTCTGGGTCCAATTCAGTTTCACAAAGTAGTTTTCAGTCATTTGAACCCAGACAATTTAAAAACTAGAGCAAATCTTGGAAGTCATCTAACTTGTAGATTCTGGGAATATAGTGGTAGCATTGTCTTTGAATTTCTGAATCCCTGCATAAAAACAGGTAGGGAAAAACCAAAATCTCATAAACATTTGCAATAAAGCTGCTGCTGCTGCTGCTAAGTCGCTTCAGTCGTGTCCGACGCTGTGCGACCCCATAGACGGCAGCCCACCAGGCTCCCCCATCACTGGGATTCTCCAGGCAAGAACACTGGAGTGGGTTGCCATTTCCTGCTCCAGTGCATGAAAGTGAAAAGTGAAAGGGAAGTCCTGTCCGACTCTTAGCGACCCCATGGACTGCAGCCCACCAGGCTCCTCCATCCACGGGATTTTCCAGGCAAGAGTACTGGAGTGTGTTGCCATTGCCTTCTCCTGCAATAAAGCTAAGTGACAGCAAATTGCTGTGACCCCAAATTCAAGTGGATTAGGATAAACCAACAGTCATAAAACCTGCAGTGCCATCTGTGAGGGAGAAAGCAGTGGTCAGCAATGCCTGTCTGAGGAATCTGAGAATAAGAGAACCTCGGAACAGTCAATGAAAAACTTCCAGAGAGCAAGCAGACCAATTCAGGAGCCCTAGCTCAAATGGAAGTGGTTCTCCCCACCCCAAGGCCAGTGAACAGTTCCCAGTTCACCAGTAAAATCCCAAGAGCCAAAGCAGCATAGCCAGCAGTGTGCTGGTAACTGTTCAACAACACATTTTGTGGTGTTTGCTGATTTCCATGGTATAAATGGGCTTCCCAGGTGGCCCAGTGGTAAAGAACCCACCTGCCAATGCAGGAGACTCAGGTTCAATGCCTGGATCAGGAAGAGCCCCTCAAGTAGGAAATGGCAACCCACTCCAGTATTCTTGCCTGGAAAATCCCATGGACAGTGAAGCCAGGCGGGCTACAGCCCACAGGGCTGCAAACAGTCAGCGCATGACTTAGCACAAACACACAGTATAAATACTTCCACCATGGCCAACTGCAAGCTACTAACATGAGTATAAAGTTGGGAGGAGATGATCACAGTTGATTCTTCCCAAATGGGGACTGGATGTGAACTCTGGGAAGAACCAGGGCTCTTTTCCAGGATTTAAAGGACATTGAATAGAAACTGCTGGGAGTGGAATCAAAACTGAATAGGAGAAGAACAACAGCCACAAAGGAAAGAGGAGGCCGAGGTAAATACTGGGGAGTGGAGCAGAGCCAGGAAATCCCAGGGAGCCAGCTGCTATACTTCTGAACATGGCAGGAAAACAAAAGAAGAGAGGCCTTTGTAAAGTTGGAAAATCTACCCTGAGCCACACTACCTTTTAAAAGTTCAGGAAAACAATGTCACATAAAAATGAGCAAAAGATACATAATGAGGTAGAATCTAATGCAAATGTATTATAAGAAGTCATTTAACTCTGTGATTCCCAAACCTGCTGCACGTGGTAGTGTGCAGAGAATCACTGGGGGAAAGAAAACAAAAACAAAACCAGAAAACATTCTTTCTGGGCTGTTTGCTCTGGATAGGAGAGCACATTCCTGACCACCTACAACAAGTTAGACTGGCCTAACCAGTGATGTTCACAACACAGTGGTTCCTCAATATCTGCACGGATTGCTTCCAGGAGCCCCATGAATACCAAAATCTTATATACAAAATGGCAGGTCCCTTATATAAAACGGTTTGTGTGTGCGTGTTAGTCATGTCCGACTCTTTGGACCCCATGGACTGTAGCTTGTCAGGCTTCTCTATCCATGGAATTCTTCAGGCAAGAATAATTTCCTTCTCCAGGGGATCTTCCCAAGCCAGAGGTCAAACCTGGGTCTCCCACATTCAGGTAGATTCTTTATTGTCTGAGCCACCAGAGAAACCCATAAAATGGCATAGTGTTTATATATAACCTATGCAACCCTCTTACATACTTTAAATCATCTCTGGATTACTTATAAGACCTAATAAAATGTAAATACTATGTCAATAGCTGTAAATATCCTGTAAATGCTACATATAAATTTGCCAGAGCTTGGGAAATTCAAGTTTTGATTTTTGGAACTTTCTGGAATTTTGGGGGAATATTTCCGATTCAAGTTTGGTTTAATTTGTGTCTGTAGAGCTTGTGGATATGGAGGACCATCAGTAGTTGTCGCCACTGTTTGCTTCTACTCAGCTGACAACTACCTACACCCTCATACTTTTCTCCCAGTTCCCCAGAGATTTTCGCCTGAGAGGGTGTTGTGTGCCAAACTGCCTCATTCTAACCCCAAAACTATCCATTCTATATTCTCTCCCTTCAAGAAGGAATGATA
Organism: Oreotragus oreotragus; assembly: GCA_006410675.1. NCBI lineage: Eukaryota > Metazoa > Chordata > Mammalia > Artiodactyla > Bovidae > Oreotragus > Oreotragus oreotragus. The sequence goes on from SJYX01011670.1 coordinate 5,286, forward strand.
AATAAGAGCTGAAAAGTCTATGACAACTTTTGCTGTTGTGGTTGCTAATCATGTCCAACTCTTTGAGACCTTGCAAACTCTAGCCAGTTGGGCTCTTCTGTCCATGGAATTCTCCAGGCAAGAATACTGCAGTGGGTTGCCATTTCCTTCTCCAGGGGATCTTCCTGACCTAGGGATAGAATCTGTCTTCTGTGGCTCGCGCACTGACAAGTGGATTCTTCACCACTAGTTAATTTTAGCTTACTGAAGATTCCCTCCCCAATACTTTCATACAACAGCTGTAGTATTGCACCTGTTTTCACTCTCAAGGAATTACTAACTTGAAAATTAAGAGAGATTTTTGGTCAGAGGAACTTTAACAGTTCAGGTTCTTTGGTGGCAAACAAAAGAACCCTGAACAGACTGGAAAGAAGGGCTATGTGTGATCTTGAGAAGGGGAGGAACCAGGGACCCTTTGAGAACTGCAGAAGTGTGAATCACAAACTTTCTATTAAAAGTGTAAATTAGGTAACTCAGTTCCAAATAAAGGTTAATTCTCAAGATTCAAATTCCAGAGATATAAACTTTAAATTGTTATATTGGGCCACATGTTCATTTCCTTGATACTTAAGTGGAGTTTTATAATCAACGGTTCCAGACCGTAAGGAATTTCTCAAGAAGGGAAGAAAGAAGAAAAATAAAACAGGTTTCTAGAGACCTCTCTCTAGATCTGCCTGGTTCTAGTCAGTGTGAATAGGTGACTTGAGTGCACTTTTGTTGAACGAATCCTAAGTGAGTAATTCAAGATATCAAAATTAAAAAAAAAAAAATCAACCTGATGTGACTGGTTCTCATGTGCCTCCTGCTCTACTCCACAATGACTCTGACACTCTGGACCTGGAATTTCCTTGCACTCACTTTAAACAATCCCTTCATATCATACATTATTGATGGAAGATTTTATGTTGGGACAGAGAAGAAAGTCGTTTTGTACATCACAAAAATACAAACTAAATCCTTTCGACAAACTACCCTAGTGCCCATCATCAGTAGAGTGGACACCTGAAATGTGGCATATTTGCAGAATGGATCTACATAGCATGAGAATGAGTGACCTACAGTTACGTAGCGACACAAATGGCCTCACATACATGATATTGAGGGGAAGGGTCAGACAAAAATGAGTAGCGATTGTGTGAGTCCATTTAAAGCATGAGACAGGTAAAGCTAATCCTATTGTTTAAGGTCAGGCTGGCGGTTACCTTTGGGGAAGAGGTCATGATTAGAGTGGAGTGGAAGGGTGGCTTCTAGGAGAACGGTCATGCTTTGTTTCTTAATCTGGGTGTTGGTTCCATGGGTGTGTTCTGTTTGTGAAAATTCACTAAGGTGTGTACTTTTGATATGCTGGCTTTTTTGTGTACATTATATACCTCATCAAGGAGTTAAAGAAATCTTACTAGACATTTCTACTTTTCTCAAAGGCCCTCCTTGCCTGCCTGGCCAACCAAGGGTCCTGTCTCTCTCCTCTCTCCGCTGTATCTCTGCTGTAACCCTCTTGTTCAGGGTTCTTTCAGTTGCTGCTCCAATCAAGTGCCCTTCCCTATTTGGGACAGCTCCCTGGAAGGGATAGTTTTGTTTTTTTTTGCTCTATATGCTTCCTTCTCAGAGAATGGCCCTGTCTGGACTTCTGGTCTTCAAGAGTTCTTCTGGAAGTTCTTGTGAATAAATGTTCTCATTCCATTGTATTTTCACCTGAGAAAAGTAGTTGCAAATATTTACAGTTTGGGATTCACAAATTTTCTCCCCAAGGGATAGATTTGAAGTGAGACCTGGTATTTCACTAACTTAACTTACTAGCATCCATTCTTATTATACATACTTAGAAGCGTTTGTCAGAGAAGGCAATGGCAACCCACTCCAGTACTCTTGCCTGGAAAATCCCACAGATGGAAGAGTCTGGTGGGCTGCAGTCCATGGGGTCGCTAAGAGTCAGATACGACTGAGAGACTTCACTTTCACTTTTCACTTTCATGCACTGGAGAAGGAAATGGCAACCCACTCCAGTGTTCTTGCCTGGCGAATCCCAGGGACGGGGGAGCCTGGTGGGCTGCCGTCTATGGGGTCGCACAGAGTCGGACATAACTGAAGCGACTTAGCAACAGTTCATATATAGAATATTTATTCATCTTCTTCTCCTCTGTTTTCCTTTTCTCAGGGTAGTTAGCTGCTAAGTACAAAGAGTGGGAGTCTAGTGATCATCTTTGTGATATTTGGGATTGTGAAGTTGCAGCCTGGCTCTGCCCATATCCTCTCAGGCCTCAACATTTTCAGTGCCTGCTATTGGTGTATAAATATCTCAGCTCCCTTTCCCCAGTGTATGATAACTCTGAAGCATGTGAAGCAGGCGGGCTTCCAGAATTCTTTAGAGGGATAAAGGCTCAAGTTGTCAATAGTTCATAATTTCTTCACACACCCTTTATTAGCTGCCCCTCTTTCCTATTTCAGTTCCTCAGTCCCCTGCAGATTTTCTAGGATCATCTCCCAATTCAGTGTGAACCCTTATTTCAACATCTGAATCCAAAGGAACACAGACCAAGGTGATGATGTCCCTGACACACCTGTCCATGTGCACATGTACACAAACACACACAGTAATGAACTGTACTGTGTTAGTGTACGGCAGACACACTCTCAGGTGACCTCTGGGTCACATCTCTTGTGTTACTTCTTTTTTTTGAATGTAGATGGAATCTGGGACTTCTAGCCAATCAAATAGAATGGATAGTGTTCTAGTAGTAACTCCTGGGCTTATAGTACATTTTAAGAGAGACCATCTGTAGTCAGTTTTGAAGACATAGACCACCATGTTTGAACCTTCTGTGGGAACCAGATGGCAGAGAGCTGTGATGGCCTTTAAGATCTCGGTCTTGCCTCTGGAAAAGCAAAAGGACCCAGCTAAGCTATACAGAGGCTCTTGACCCATGGACATTCTGAGATAACAAATGCAATGTTTTAAGCCACCAAGTTTGTGATAAATTGTTAATCAATAGAAAACGACTGCATTCTTGGTATAAACTTTTGACCTGGGGTTGGGACATGTTTCTCCCATTCCTTAAGATCTTGCTGGCAGAAATTTGACCTCGAGTGCTTCGGTCCAACTTTACTCTTTGATTAGGTATCTGAGAACAGCCAATATTGTCATCTTTTCTTGTTTCCACTGAGTTGTTTTCACCAGAAGTGACTATTTGAATGGCCTACCAGTTCTCTGGTTAATGCAAGTTTCTCCAATAATGTCTCTCTAGGAGTTCCTTCTGGAGAACTTGATCCAGAAAAGCCTGATCTTTCCATGGTCAGGACCAGGTCCAGGCTTGCAGGATCTTGTTCCATGGGTCATTTCAAAAGTCTTGTGTTGTAACACGATACTTAAAGTTCTTTCCTTCTTTCTGTGTATGTCAGCAACTTCACTTAAAATTAGGGTAATCCTCTAAATTGCTGTAAGGCTGAGGCTCTCTCTTCTGTTCTCTGAGATGTTGCAAGAAATTTAACAATATAATTTGGCAGTTCTTTTTCTTTTTAAGCACTGTTTTACGAGCTTCCAAGAGCTTCCATACAGCCGTGGAGCAGAACCAGCTTAGCCTCCTCTTGTGATACCTGCTTTATACCTGTGATACCTCTTTCTGATACCTGCTTTATCTAGGAATTTAATACTGTTTCCAGTCAACATTTAAATATTTCTTCTCGGGAGATGGGGTGCAAGTGGGAGTTACGGGGAAGATTCTTGTAGCATCTCACATTTCTTTGCATGCATGCATGCCCAGACAGTTCAGTTGTGTCCAATTCTTAGCAACCTCATGAGCTGTAGCCCACAAGGTTCCTCTGTCCATGGGATTTTTCAGGCAAGAGTAGTGGAGTGGGTTGCCATTTCCTCCTCCAGGAATCTTCCTGACCCAGGGACTGAATCCACATCTCCTATGGCTCCTGCATTGGCGGGTGAATTCTTTATCACTGAGCCACCTGGGAAGTCAGACATTTCCTTATTTTATTTTATTGAAGTACAGTTGATCGCTTCTCAGCCTTTTGGCTAAGATCAAGTGTAGTGAAGTATAGTTGATTTATAATATTGTGTTAATTTTTTCTGTACAACAAAATGATTAAATTATATGTTTATATATATATTCTTTTTCATTTTCTTTTCCATTATAGCTTATCATAGGATATTGAATATAGTTCCCTATGCTATACAGGATGACTTTGTTGTTTATCCATTCTATACATAATAATCTGTATCTGTTAATCCCACAGAAGTCTGTTATCTACGTCTGTAGCATCTCACATTTCAATGCAGCCAAATGGAGTTTTCCCCTGGCTGCTCCATATGTCAGCCCTCGTCTCTGTTGGTTGGCCCCAGCATGGACAATAGGCATGCTTTTGTAACCCAGGCTCTATTGTGTTCACTTGTGTCTTAAGAGTCTTTTGAGAAATTCAGAATCTTAAAAAATAACTTTAAGGGTATTGCCCTGCTCTATTATTGACTGGAAGTCAGAAAATTTTAATATTCCAGTAAAGCTGTATTTACTCTCTCTTTTCTAGTGAAAAATATGTATAGTCAAAGCTCTGATTTTTCCAGTAGTCATGTACGGATGTGACAGTTGGACCATAAAGAAAGCTGAACGCTGAAGAATTGATGCTTTTGAGCTGTGGTATTTGAGAAGACTCTTGAGAGTCCCTTGGACAGCAAGGAGATCAAACCAATCAATCCTAAAGGAATCAACCCAGAATATTCACTGGAAGGACTGATGCTGAAGCTGAAGCTCTAATACTTTGGCCACCTGATGCAAAGAGCTGACTTATTGGAAAAGACCCTGATGCTGGGAAAGATTGAAGGCAGGAGGAAAGGGGGATGACAGAGGACGAGATGGTTGGATGACATCATCAACTCAATGGATGTGAGTTTGAGCAAACTGCGGGAGATAGCAAAAGAGAGGGAAGCCTGGTGTGCTGCAGTCCATGGGGTTGCAAAGAGTTGGACCCCACCTAGTGACTGAACAACAACTCTAATGAAAACTTTTGCAAGCCACTTTATATTTGCTCCCATTCAAACTCAGCCTCACCACAGTCCACTGCTGTTCAGAAAGTCTGCAGTGGTTGTGAGCATCCAGGCCACCCGTGTATAATGCATGTATCCTTCACAGGAGCAGACGGCTCTCTCAGATACTGGCCTGCTGCTACAGCTCCTGGTCATCTGAGCACTCTGAGAGTGGACAGAGAGTGGTCAGACATGTTCAGCTGATGTATTTGTCCACTGCCACAGGAAAGGCATTTCTGGTCCAGGTGTTGGTCAGTGCTGGGCTCTAGGCTCACCACTGTCTTGGGTCCCCCTCTTGTACTCAACCAGTGATCCTCAAAGAACAGCCACTACATTGGAAAAGCTGCTTCCAGGCCTTTACAGAGTCACAGGCTGGGCCACCCTCTCATTATTCAGAGCACAGTGTGTCACCCCTGTTCTAGAACTGCTGATGCAGATGATCCACCTCTTTCCCTGTGACAACTGTGCTCACCAGGAATCTCAGGAACTTTAACTGAATGCCAAAACTTTCTGTTGAATTCTTATCCATGGACAATGACTGCCCGAGGCAATATACAGTTAAATACAGAGAGTAAATGTTCTTTCTTTAGCCAGAAGATTTTCGACAGAAGTATACGGACACATGGTACCTTCCTTGACAAGCAGTTTCATTAAATCTACTCAATGATCCTAAAAAAGAATCTTTATTCCTCCTCATTTTACAGGTGGAAAAACCACCTCAGAGAGGTTGAGCAAGCTGTTCAAGGTCACACAGCTATTGATTGACATACCTGGGATTAGCACCTAAGTCCATTGCACAACAAAATAAATGCTTTTTTCTTGTCTTCTGACGTGGAGTATGAGAACTCCTGGGCTGATGAGGGAGTAAGTGCTTGCCTTATGAACGTAAACACTGAAAGGTGTTTCTCAAGCTAGAGTCAGGTACCCCTGTCCCCCATAGGGCTAATTTAGGGAGTTGGACTGTTCTCTGAAAAAAACTTCTAAAAGTGTATTTTCATTTTGCTGATAATGTGGGGGAAAAATAATATTCTGTACAATTATGCTTAATTAATTTCTGAGTAATGCCTTAAGATTTTCATGCCAAATTTGCTTTTATGGTAAAATTGATTTGCACCAAATGTTCAGTTCAGTTCAGTTCAGTCGCTCAGTCGTGTCCAACTCTTTGCGACCCCATGAATTGCAGTACGCCAGGACTCCCCGTCCATCACCAACTCCCGGAGCTCACCCAAACTCATGTCCATTGA
>SJYX01011672.1:0-19737 GCA_006410675.1 Oreotragus oreotragus
CCCACTATCCAGACAAGGCTGGCAGGTGCTGTCCTGATGCCCTCCCCGGCCCCCTCCCTCACCCCCCACCACACTAAACCTCAGCCTTTGAGAGGAAACAAGGATCAGTGCCTGTCTGAGGTCAGGGACTGCCAGCCCTAAACTTTCAGTCTCAATTTGAGGGCTGGACCTGCTGCCCCCAAGCCCCAGGGGGTTCAGGACCCACCTTCTCTGGGTCAGAGCAGGGCCCCCAAGAAAGGAAGGCAGTGCCACCTGCACCCCTCACTCAGGCACATCCTCCTTCCCCTTGGGGGAGCCTGGAGCCCTCAATCAGACAGGGCAGGCAGAGGTGTGGGCAGCCTGGCCTGTGGGGGCCCATGGGCCCCAGGGAAGTCCAACAGGACTGCAGGTGGGTGCAGGAGACCAGGAGGTCCTCATGGGGCTCAGCACCTCAGGGACACCCAGCCAGGCTGGCGAATCGGGGCTGGGGGCCCAAGGGTCAGTGCCTGGAGGAGTATGTTCAGATAGAGGGCTCACTGTCCTGCTGGCACCCAGGGCCTGGTGCACATGGCATCATGTCCTGATGGTGTCAGCTGTCCACCAGACCTGTCCAGCCTCTGCTTCTGCAGGACGGTCCCCCTGCTGCCTCGAGTGAGCCCACATGTGCCCCTGGATCCTGGACACCCAACATCCGACCCCTGGAGCAACTGGAGAAGAGGGTCCAGAGGTGCAGGGAGAGGAGGCAGAGGCCGGCCTGGAAACCTTCCCTCTGTACATTTCCTGTTCAGATAAACATGCGTCCTTGTCAAGGGAGGTGGCTGCTCATTGCCAGGGACTCCCTCATCCGCCCCATCCCCCACCAGAGTGGAGTCCCAGATTCCCTCCCCGACCTGCTTCTCAGAGACAAGCCACCATTCATCCTTGGTCGTGAGGATCCCCCCACCGTGGCCTCCCTTACCCCTTTCTTCCTGTGAGGCAACTGAAGCCTCCAGGCCCTGGTACCCACAGCCCCACCCCTCCAGGGATCAGACCCCACTCAGGCTCTCAGCCTTGGGCACACTGTGAGTCAGCAGGATGGGGTGGGTTTGGAGAACATGTCCAGCCCACCCCCAGATGCTGAGGTGACCATCCTGGGCCCAGCCAGGGGCTCCCTACCTCCTTCATAGTGGCCCCTCTAGTAACATCTGGCTCACCCCCAGGTGTTCAGACCTCATGAAACCCCAACCTACTGGCCCCTTACCTTGCCACTGCCCAGTGCCTCTCACCTCGACCAACCTGGGCACCACAGCCTGTGCAGTGACCGCATCCCTTGGCTCCCTCTTTGCCAGGGAAACCCGCCAGCCATGGGCCCTGGGGTGGCACCTGCTGTGGCCCACTCAGTAGCTCTCTGAACACTAGGAAGAGTTTGGCGCGGGGCCAGTAAGGGCTCCAAGGTGACTCGGGGGCAGAAGCAGGACAGGCTGGGAGGGGGAGACCGTGGAACGTTCTGGTCAGGGACCACCTGAGCAGGCTGGGTCTTGGCCTGGCCAGGCTCAACCCAGAAATGGCAGGAAGAGAGAGCAAACTGAGGACAGGCTGGGGCAGGGGTCAGCCCACTGACCGTAGTGGGGCTGCTGCAGGGAGGGGTCTGTGTTTTGTCCTCGGAGTGTCTGGAAGCCCCCGGGGTTCAAGCGCGGGCCGCCGTGACCTGGTGTCTATGTGAACAGCCTGTAGGTGAGAGTGTGGGTGGCCGCCAGCATCACCTCTGGCCGGGTTCAGGGCGGAGAGAGACCAGCCGGGCCCTGGCCCTTCACAGATTGACCTGACCAAGGGCTGACACGAAGCCTCACAGCACAGTGAAAGTCCCTCCCTAATCTCCCCTCTGCACACACACTCTTGCACCTTCCTGTGTGCGCATACACTCACTCTCACACATCCACACTTGCAGCACTATTTCCAAGTTTGGGAGCCAAGGTAACCCGGGGAAAAATGGCATGTGAGCTGAGCAGGACTTGGGAGAAGAAGGGGAATATGAGTCCCTGTTTAGTCATTTAATTTAAAATCACAGTATCTTCAAAGAGTTGGAAGGATGGGTAGTAATAACACAGAGCCAAAATTAACAGGCTTGAGGAAATACAGCATGGAAACATAAAAGGAGAAATAAAGTCAGTGAGGCAGGCTTGGTAATTACAGCCTGACCACAGACAGGCTGAGAGATCACTAGAGAGGGTTCAATCCCTGGGTCAGGAAGATTCCCCCTGGAGGAGGGCATGGCAGTCCACTCCAGTATTCTTGCCTGGAGAATCCCATGGTTAGAGGAGCCTGGTGGGCTACAGTCCATAAGGTTGCAAAGAGTCAACATGACTGAAGCAACTTAGCATGCCTGTGACTTAACATGCACACACACCTGGGTGAGTAAAAACTCTAGTGATGTTTGCTGTTCACAGAACCATCAAGCCCTCCCCAGACCCTCACGTCCACAGTGACCTAGAACTAGATTCCAGGTTGCTCCAGAATCCCCAAGGGGCAGCAAGATGCTTGCTTGAGGTGGGAGGCCTGATGGAGACAGCTTTCATACCAACTTATCAAGCTCTCAGAGAATATATACGTGCGTGCATCCGTGCTAAGTCGCTTCAGTCATGTCCAATTCTTTGTGACCCCGTGAACTGTAGCTCGCCAGGCTCCTCTGTCCATGGGATTCTCCAGGCAAGAATACTGGAATGGGTTGCTGTGGCCTCCTCCCAGGGGTCTTCCCAGCCCAGGGATCAGATCCACTTTTTTTACATTGCATTAGCAGGTGGGATCTTTACCACTAGCACTACCTGGGAAGAACTCGAAGACTACAAACACCGTTATATTAGGGGCAGCCACCAGGAGGGAGAAGACTGAACACATGACCTTCAAGATTAGCCAACTAGATCAAATTTTCTTCTGTGGGAGGGGACAGAACACATGCAAACAGGAAAATAAGGGAGACGGCCTAACCAGATACCGGTGGAGCAGAAGTCACAGTAAGTGGTGGTGGGGGGTTAGCTCCTCAAAAGATTGCATTAAAAGGCAAGCTACAGCTTCCTGCTTCTAGCCATGATGGAGTAGCTCACCCCAGACCAAAACCCATTAAAGAGCAGGGAAAATATGCAAGGAAACTTTTTAGGCATTTTACTGTGGAGCGGTCAGTGTCTCAACAAATGGTGCTGAAACAACCCTCCCAGGCATCAAGTTATCACAAGACACAGAATATGAGACACAGTCAACACTAACAGAGAAAACGGACGCCCAGAGAGACCTGCCCGCAGGCCGGTGGAGGCGGCGGAGAGACAAACACGCTTTAGTTTATTGGGACAGAAGAACATGGCTCAGCACAACAGACTGCTTATGGATGGAGACACGGTCATGGAGGGTGCTGGCCGCACCACACCCACTGAAAAAGAAGTACAGAAAGGCCGCGAACCGGGGCCTAAGTTGCCGCTCAGACCAAGGTCATGGTGGGGGAAGCCCCTCTCCGGGGAGGAAACCAGGCATAGGCTGGAGGGGTCTGGGGTCAAATCGAGTTAAAACTCACTGATCTGAGGGCTTAAGACCAGGCATTTTGTCATACGTAAATTTTATGTCAATCAAAAAAAAAACCCAAAAAACCCTGGAGGCAAGTAGCCCAAAATAGTGGTCGTGGTTAATTTGGTGGGAATATGGGTGATCTATTCTGCATGTGGATTTTCTGACTTGTTTTTGAGTCTCAAAAGAAGGAAATCACAGAAACCAGAAAGTGGGGGCTGTCGTCCTCCCTGGGGCTCCTGGTCTCTCCCAACCCAGGAAAGAGCATCTGCACTCAGGCCCCAGGGCCCCCACTGCTTCCCCACATCTGGCGCCGGATCCGCTTACGTAAGGAGGATTGGGGTGATGATGTCTGAAATCTGCCTCTGGGCTGCGACCTTGGGGCCTGTCCTGTGTCCTGGTGAGCTGCCAGTCTGGGCTCTCCCCTAGCATCCCATGATGATCGGTGCCCCAATAGCCTTCAGGGGGCAGGTGCCAGTCAGATGGCATCCTGAATAACCAGGGGGCTGGTCTGCGGTTCACCGGCAGCCAGGTGGAGGCTGTGAACTCATCATCTCCGCCTGGGCAGTGCCCTCCAGTGGAACCTCTGCAGAAATGTCTTTGAACTTAACTAAATTATTTATTCAATTCTCCCAAGTTCCTCGTGACCCAGGCACAGCCTGGAGGAAGACCAAGGGCTCCAACCTGCCAGCTACACCCCTGACACGCAGGTTCTGGAGAGGCATAGCTTGACCATCACTGGAGACGGGATTCCTTGGGCCTGGGGAGGCTCCCTCCACCCAGATGTGGCTCCTGGGGGAGGGGCTACATTGTCCAGACCCCACCTGGCATCTGGAGCCTAAGGGCTTGCAAGAATCCAGAGAGCAGGGGCAGGCCACCCCCACATTACCACAGGCCCAGTGATTCCCCGGGGTCTCAGGGGACACTGTAGTCGTCCCTGGTGCTCAACCTTCATGAGGAGGGGACACTAGGCCCCCGGGGCCATTGCCCTCCAACCCCTCCCCCGGCCACCTTGGGCAGGGCAACCTCCACATGGTATGAGCCAGAGGCTTTTGGGCTGTGGAGGGTCCCCTCCAGCCCCATTTCTCAGCCCCTCCCCTGCAAGGCACCACACTGCAGAGGGCCCCAGAGCTAGCCAGACAAGCAGTCCTCAGGGCCTCCCGAGTCGCCACAGCTGCCGTGTCAGGGAGGTCTTACCTGTTACTATGCCCCAGAGGGGTCCCCCGACTGTGAGCAGAGGGGAAATCAAGGGAGGTGTTGGGTGGGGAGCCCAGATCTGGGTCCCTCACAAAGTCTCAAGTCCATGGGAGACCTGGGGGCATCACCAGGCCAGCAAAGTGTCTGCCCAAGACCCAAGCACCCCTGCCAGGGAGACAGCTGGGCTGCCTGGGGTTGAGGGTCCCTCACCCAAGGGGGACCTGCACCTGATTCTCCTCCACGGGGACCATGTCTAACCACTCCAACCCCAAGGCTCCTCGGGTACTAAATCTGGGCTTTGACTATTGTGCCCACAAGAGACCAAACCCAGACCCTGATCAGAACCCCTCCACTCCCCGGCTTGGGACCCCACCCCCCCAGCCACTAAGACACCCCCTGCTTGGACCCTGCCCCCAGCAGCTGAGGGTCATGTGTTTGCTGACTCACCTCTAGGGTCAGAGAGAGCAAGCCTGAGGAGCGAGGGGTGCCCCAGGCCGGGATCTGTGCCTGGGTCTCGGGGATCCCACAGGGATCAAGGATTCTGGGGGCTAAGAGGGTCTGAGTGTGGCTGAGTGGCATGGCCTGGGGATATGCTGGGGCGTTTGCTGAGAGCCATCAGCCGCACGTCCTTGCGGGAAGCCATCGTGTCACCATGCTCTGGTTAAACTTTAATAAGACAGGCAGTGACACCACCCTGCAGACATACAGGCATTCACCAGTCCCCGGGCAGGTCCCCAGGAGTCAGCGTCTCCTTCCAAGGCCGTCTCATAGCAGACAGAGGATGGGGGGCAATCTGGTAAGTGGCATGACCCCATCGAGTTCAGGGAGTCCCAAGTCCGGGCCCCTAGATCATGCCGGCCAGCCAGGGCGGCAGGAAGAGGCCAGCAGTCCCCAGCAGGCAGACGATGATGAACACCCAGAGAAAGATGCGGTCGATGACCATGGCCACGTACTTCCAGTCCTCTTTCACCTGCAGACAGACACACACGGTCACTCCCAGCTGCCTCCCTCAGGCCTTGCCACAGCAAGAAACTTCTAGAACCTCTGTTCCTATTCTTGCCACTAGGGTCACCAAGGTTGCAGGCATACCTGTACTAGGTAAGGGGAGTGGAGGGGATGCAGAGAAATGACTTTGTGTGAAGTCTGGGCTCAGAAAACCTGGGCTGCAGGTGTCGATGGTCGCTAGGGAAATGGGGTCCAGCATGTGGCCCTACCAATTCCACCAGCCTGGCAGGTGCCAGAGCTCCCAGGAGGCAGTGATGGGGATGCCTCTGAAGGAAGGCTAGGGTTCAGGTTGTGATGCGGTGAAGTGTGCTCTGGGTTTTTGATACTTGGTGGCACCATAGGGACCACCCTGCCCTGCATTTACAGATGGAGCCAGTGAGGCTGGAGTCGGCAGGCACCCACAGCCCCTCGCAGTGCAAGGCGAGGGGCAGAGCATCTTGGATAATGGTGGTGAGGGGGAGCTGACCTCCAGCAAGAAGCCCAGGGCAGTGCTCACAGCTGGCTGCCCTTCACTCCTACCTCTGCCCAGGGCGGGGCTCACGGCTGGCTGCCCAGGTGGCCTGAGCCTCTCATGGTCAGTGGGTCACTCAGTTCTGTCTCCAAAGCCCCTGAGGGCAAAGGTCACATGTGAATGCAAGCACAGCCCTGTGCTGCAAGCAGGCTCTGAGCATGCAGCTGCTGGGTGGAGGGCACCCCAGGGACAAGGGAGGGGACCCCAGGCTAGAGGTGGGGAACATGCTGAGCTCACCACCTGCAGACACTCCCTGGACCCGACAAGGAAGGTGGCTGCACCATCTGGGCTGAAGCGGGGACACAGAGGCCCAGAGGCAGGATAGGTCATGTTACACGTCCACGCTGGGGGAGTGGGTCTCGACCCCACCTGGGGTGCCCCCAGGCAAAGCCTCAGGGAGGCCACAGGCGGGTCCTGGGTGGACAGTTGTCAGCACTTGAGTGACCAGAAAGGAGGGGCACCTGGGCTCGGGCCCGCTGGACCCTAGCAGGTCCCACAGGCCTGGCCAAGGGCAGGCTCAGCCTCCCGTTTTGGGGGCCTTGAGAGAAAGAGAACTTTTCACTGCGGTTTTCTGCTCTGATGTTTAAAGAAATCAGTGGCATCATGATGGTTTTAAGCCAAAGCTGAAAGGGCCGAGTTTATTCTCGGGTAACCAGAGTAAATGGGGTCACTTGTAAGCGAGAGAGCGACAGGACCCTCTGTTCCAGGAAGCAGCCGGTGGTGCTGCCGCGTCCGAGCAGGAGCAGCTTTCCAGCCGCCCCCTTGGAGGTTGAAACACTGCTCACAAAGCCACCCAGCCCCCATCCCAGGTCGGTTCCTCTGAAGTTGCTTTGCTTCCCAGAACCTGGTCGTGACAGCTGGGCCTGTGATGCGGATGGAAGGGTCTGGGGACAAGGGGCTGGCCCTCCACTAAGAACCACTGGGCGCCTCCGAGATCCTGGTGACACTTCAAAGGCCTCGATCTCTTCTCAGAGCCCCTCAGACCCGGACGTCAGAGCTCCTCAAGAACTGGGGAACGCGACGGGCCCAGAACCAGTGTCTCCCAGGTGGAACCTTCCAGAAACTCTCGGATGACTTCACAACCCCTTGGGATTCAGGGGACAGCTAGGAGACTGACTCGCTGTTGGGTGGGGTGGCCCAGCCACAGGACAGACAGTCCCCAGGGATCATGTGGGTCTGGGAAACGATCACAGGCTGTTCCCGAGGAGGGAGAGGGATGAAGAGGTGAGGGAGGGAACCGCAGTGTCTTGCCTGCCCACAGGCCTGCATTCCTGCAGGAGGAAGCTGATGTGGAGCAAGGTCACAGCCCAGGTCGAGCAGCCAGTAATGACCAAGCAGACTGGCAGTGCCCTCCCCGACCCGCCTCTGTGCTCCCCTGCCCCACCCCACCCAGGATCTGAACTGGGGCTCGGCCCTCAGCCTGGACCCACCCTTGCAGTCCCCGACTCCACAGGGCCCTGAATATGACCCGTGTCTGAGCACTTGCCCTGCCCGCCCAGACCCCAGGCGCCCTCTCTCTGGCCAGTCATGAGGGTGCTGGCCAGAGGGTCCTGGTCCCAGGCCTGATTTCTCCTCTCCCCGTGCTAGGCCACAGAGGCCACTCAATCATCCCATCTCCTCTCAGCACCTCTCACCGCAGACCCTCCCTGGGGGGCCCACAGCAGGGTGGGGGGCACTTGAGGTCAAGGGAGGCGCTCACCAGGTGCAGATGGTGCTGGGGGCTGCCTAACACCCCACCTGCAAGCAGGCTCCTTGTGCCCTGAAGCCCAAAGGAGACACCAGAGGTCCACTCTGCTCCAGTAGCCACTGGGCCACCACTGAGGGGACCTCCTGCCCCCAAGCTGATGGAGGCTTGGGGCACAGGGAACAGCCGTGCTGGGGTCCTGGTTTCTCTGTCTTCCACCAGTCACTTCGTCTTTCAAAGTGGATGGGGCAGTGGGGCCCGATGACACGGACAGGGCAGTGGGTCCCCCCCCAGGTGGCTGTGGTGGGGACTTACCGAGAAGTCTGTGTCTTCTGCCTTCAGGTGGTCTGCGATGTACTGGACGCCCTCCACTGCCCGTGCCAGGGCTGGCGACAGGGGCAGGGGTGGCACTCTGGTGCTGGAGGTCTTGAGCGTGGCATTGGGGGCCCCCGGTTCCTTCCTGCACTGGCATTTGCAGGTGGAGGCCTGGTCTGGGGGCGGGAGCTCGGCTGAGGGGGCCTTGGTCGGAGAGGAGGGGGAGCTATCCGCCAGGCGGGCAGCCGGTGAGGCAGCCTCCTCTCCTGGCCCGCAGTACTGGATGCTCCGGGACCGGCACCGCACGCCGTCCTCCGCCGCTTTGCTGGGGCTGGACATGTGCTGGACACTTAGGGACCGGGTCTTGGTGAGCCCCAGGGCCCGGGTGCCGGTGGGTGGACGGCAGGGCCCAGGAGATAGGCAGGGGCTGGCCTTCTCGGCCTCTGAAGGCTGCAGAGTCGGCACCTGGTCAGAGGGCGTTGTATGGGCTGGCTGGGGTTTGCTGGGCTGGTCCACCCCACAGGTCAGGGACGGAGACCGGGCGGGCTCCCCCTGGGGCTCTGGCCAGAAGTGCGGAGCGCTGGCCGCTTTGTGCATGGACTCGATGAGCTGCCGGCAGTGGTCCTTGACCACGGACGGCCGCTTCATGAAGAGCAAGCGCGGCACAATGTCCAGGAAGACGCGGCGGACCCAGGCGGGCATGGTGTGTGTGCGCGGGGAGCGGTGGTGCACATTGAGCACGAAGACGGTGATGATGATAGAGAGCGTGACGAAGATCATGGTGAAGAGCAGGTACTCGCCGATGAGTGGGATGACCAGCGAGGTGGACGGGATGATCTCGGTGATGAGCAGCAGGAAGACGGTGAGCGACAGCAGCACGGAGATGCAGAGGGTGATCTTCTCGCCGCACTCAGAGGGCAGGTAGAAGACGAGCACGGTGAGGCAGGAGATGAGCAGGCAGGGGATGATGAGGTTGATGGTGTAGAAGAGCGGCAGGCGCCGGATGATGAAGGCATAGGTGATGTCTGAGTAGATCTCCGCACAGCACTCGTACTTGCGTGTGTTGTAGGTGCCCACGGCGTCCACGATGACCCACTCACCGCTGTCCCAGAAGTCCAGCTGGTCCACCCGGCTGTGCATGCTCACCAGGTCGATCTTGGCCTTGTCGTAGGTCCAGGACCCGAACTTCATGGTGCAGTTCTGCTGGTCGAAGGGGAAGAAGGTGACGTCGATGCTGCAGGAGCTCTTGTAGATGGCCGGGGGCGTCCACTGCACCCGACCGTCGTGGAAGAGGTGGGCCTTGGTCAGATGGGTGACAGCAAAGTCCCCGTCCGCACTGGGCGGGAGAGAGAGGTGGTGGGTGAGGCGCCCGACACCTGAGGTCCAGAGCTCTCATGCCTCTGCCCACTACATACACCTTCACTTCACCGTGAAGCCTCGCCCGAGACCAGACAGCTCTGGGCTCATTGCTCATGGTGCCCATGTCCAGCTCATTGCTCACCTACCCACCTTGCTGTTTCCCCTACCCTTGGGGGTGACGTGCGGTGGAGACCATCTCAGCAGCCCACACCACACTTGACATCCAAGCTTGACCGTGGTGATGACCACGATTATTTGGGGGCTAGAAGGGCCATCCATGTCACATCAGGGGCTCCAGATGCACTAGTGGACCCAGGGCAGCACACAGAGTGCCTCGTTCCCTGCGGTCACCCTGGAGCTGGATGGAAATCTGACCTGTCTCACCACCTTCTCCTGCTTCAGGCCAGCATTTTCTCCCCTCCCAAACCTAGAGGCGAGAACCCTCCTCTTGCTCAGGTGAAGACTCCAGGGCCCAATGAGGCAGAGACCAGGCCTCCCAGAGGGGGACGTGGACTCCAGCCATCACATCCCAGGCCCTCGGCCCTCCTGCCTATTCCTTGGCCTCGGGGCTCCCTGTCCAGACCTGGCAGGCAACAGAGCTAGGGGCTGCTGTCCTAGCCCAAGCGTGGGTCTCCCAGGGACAGCCACCTAAGATGCCCATGGAGAGGAGAAGGGCATGTTGATGCCATGGGGGGCCTGGGGACACCTGCCCACAGTCTGCTGAGAACACTGCCTGCTCCCAGAGTCAGCCACTCTCTCTGCTGCTGGAAGTGCCCAGTCCCCAGACCCCAGTCTGGGTCCCAAGCTGTTATTGCTTGGGTCAGGAGGGCCCTCCCTAATCCTGTTTCCCCACAAGGCCTGAGCTGCCCACACTGACCATGCGGGGCACCCACAGGCAGATAAGGGAGCAGCTGTCCCGGGCTTCGGCTCTGAAATGCTGACAGGAGACCTCCCCTCCTCCCACCGGGGACAGCCCCACAGACACTAGTCTCCGAGCCCGTGTCTTCACTCTCTTGTGCTAAGGGCGCTTCTGCCCCAGGCGGGCCCCGTACTCTGCATGTGGGACTCTGGGACCCAGCCGCCCAGGGCAACCCCAGGAAGAAGGAGCTTTCCCAAGGGAAGTTGTCACCACCCCCACCTCCCAGCCCCCATCACCGCTCTAGGAAGTCCCACCCCTCCCCCACAGTGGGCTTCCCATGCCAGGGGACAAAGCACCCCCCAGAAGCTGGCCCAGTAAGCCCAGGGGGATTGGTCATTAGGACAGCTTGTGGGGAAGAAGGGTCAACCCGGCCGGTCAGATTCCTGCTCTAGGCTGAAGACGCCATCCACATGAGCCCCTCTTCCTGGCAGGCCAGTGGAGGGAAGCCCCCGTGGACAGCACGGCCTCACATGCACTCCCTCCAGCCTCGAAGGAGTACCCCAAAGCTCTCAGAAAAGCCACCTTCAACCCTTCCCCTTGCCCAGCAGCCTGTGCTGACCACTGGGCAACATGCAAGTGCACATGGGCCTGATCCCTGGAAACAGGCCTCCCCAGTGGCCATCTGGGCAACATCACCACTAGCCCTGGGGTTCATCCGTGCCCATGCCCAACCCCCTCCAAAGAGGGCCTTGGTGCCAGCCTCCATCCCCAAGGAAAGCTAGGGGTCCAACCCGCTACCTCTGGGTCTCGGTAGGGAGTCTAGAGAGGGAAGGGGCTGGCTTGCCATCCTGGGGGCTGTATGCCTCCCAGACCTGCTTATTGGTTTCGATCAAGCAGTCACAGAGCACAATGCTCCCCTGGGTACCAGAGTCCTGACCCTGGTCCCTGTGTTCTGGGTCAGAGAGGTTCAGGCAGATTCAGTGCTGGGTCCCCTGGGGCAGGGGGCTGGGGGAGCTGAGTGGGGATCCCAGGGGGCCTTCGGGGGCCTGGAGGACTCCAGGGCTCAGGGTCTGATCGGGCAGCTTGCAGAAGGAAAACAGAGTCTGCCCCACCTCCCACTCTCCAAGCGGCCCCCCTTAATGCATCCCTAAAACCCTCTCCTCCACGTGCGGCTGCTGCAGCCGCTCTCCCCGCTGCCATTACTGGAATCAATTAAGCTGCAAGTGGAGCCCAGTCGTTCTTAATCAAATAGCATTTGTAGGTCAAGCCCAACCCCGGGGCCCAGGAGGGCTTTTGTGCAAAAGCACCGGGGTCTGGGTGGGAGGGCAGGGGACCGTGGGCAGGGGGACCAAGTGCTGCCATTGGCTGTGTTCATCAGTGCTGTGGGGCTGAGGCCACCCAGAGCCTGGGTCTTCCAGCATGGATTCAGCTCGGGGTGAGCTGGCCTGGCAATGACACAGCAGAGACCATGGACACGGTAGGTTGTCAGGCTGCCTCGAGGTCAAGGACCCAGCCAAGGTTCCGGGAAAGGACAAATTCAAGGAGGCCAGCGCTCTGGAGCCCACATCTGCCACGGCAGTGCCCATAGTCCCCTGGCCCCCAGCACAGAAACACCCTCCAGAGATGAGATTTCAGCTCAGCTTCCGAGCTGGGACACACATCCCTGACAGAGGCTTTGTTTGCAGAGCGTGATGAGCTGGGGTTTGCGGACTTCCGGTGATGTCTGTGCAGGGAGCTGTGAGCACAGATGGAGGGGCAGGGGAGGACGGGGACAGGCAGGCTGTTCTGGGGGCTCCCTCTCCATTCCCCATACCCCACCCTCTGCTCCAAGACTGGGTGACCAATGTACAGGGGCCCAGCCTCCCCAGACAGGGACTGATTCTGGAACTGACTCCAGCCCGAGGGGAAGCAACTGCAGGGCCTGTAGTCATCCTGGGAGGGGCTCTGATCCCTTCCTTGCCCCCCAGGCGACTGAGGCCCCAGGGCTGGCACGGGCAGGGAAGGAACCTTCAGGCACCCGCAAGCCTCCATCTCCTTGCCTCTTTGCCTGTCAATGGGTCTCAGCACCCTCTTTATTTCTGCCTGGGCTGGAGGGCTAACCTGTCTGCCTCTCGCTCACGTTGGCTTTGGTAGAGATTCCTGAAGGGCGTGTGGCTGGACATGGCCCCACCCACTAAGTTCCCAGCTCACTTGTTGTAAAGGACGATGTCTGGCCGCCAGATTAGCTCGGAGGGGATTCGGATGGAAGTCACATTCTCATAGTCAGCGGGGTCCCAGTGCAGCTTATAGTCGTGCCACTCCTGCGAGAGGAAAGGAAGGAGGGGGTCAGAAGAAAGGGGTAGGGAGAGGGTGGGGAGGGGGCAATGAGGGCTCTCTCCCACTCACCTGCTTCACCCACACATTCGTCGTCATCATTTGGTTCTTCTCATCCTAGGGCACGAACGAGAAGAAAGTAGGTTGTGATCCCCATTGGTCAGGACACATCTCTCTGGCCAAGCTTCCTTACCCACAAGGATGGGCCAGGGCCGAACATGGGGACTGGGTGACCTCAGGAAGGAGGGAGTGTCTCACCCCTGGAGGCAACCAAGCCCAGGATGGCAGGCCCAGAGGGCAATGAGGGCCACAGGGTAAGTCCCCTTGACCCTTCTGAGAAGGAAAGTGAGGACAGTGTCCAGCTGGCTTTACAGGTGGCCGGGCCTGGCCCTCTCCAGCTACATAAGTAAGGGTGTATGCGGCGCCCAGGACTCCTGGCTGCTGGAGGAGCTGCCTTCTTCCTAGCAGCCCATGCTGGTTCTGCCCACCTGCATCACTCCCTCCCAGCTGGCCAGACTGACCCCTCCACTACCCCTGAGCCACCCACTCACTGGCCAAACTGCCCCTCCAGTCCCAGAGCCTCAGGACCTGGAGGTAGACAAGTGAGGGGCAAGAACAGATGAGGCGGGAGCAGGAGAGCCGGCAGTGTGTCATACACACTGACACACAGACACACTGACACACACAATATGAACACACACACAATATGAACACACACACAATACACACACACTCACATACCACACTCACATGCACACATACACACTGACACACACACAATACACACACATACAACACTCACATGCACGCGTACACACTGACACACAGACACACTGACACACACACAATACACACTCACATACAACACTCACATGCATGCGTACACACTGACACACAGACACACTGACACAATACACACACACTCACAATACACACACGCAATACACACACACAATACTCACATGCACACGTACACACTGACACACACATAATATACACACACTCACATGCACGCGTACACACTAACACATACACACTGACACAATCACACACATACTCACACACACACACACACACTCCCTGCTCCCTCCACCCCTCTTCCCAGGCCTCCTGTTCACTGGACACAGGCAGTCAGGCACCAGCACAGGCTGGAGAAGAACGCCAGGCTCTGTGCATGGATGTAGGAGTCGTCTTAACCCACCCTGAACCTCCAGGGACCATGCCGCGCCCAGCCCAGGCAGAGGGCAGCTGGGTTGGGGCTGGAGGGGGCTGTCTCCTTGCAAAAGGTTTGGGGTGGGACACTTGCTGCTGATGGAGGGTACTTCTCAGAGAGCAAGGTGCCCCTGAGGGGCAGGGGCAACTCCCCTGAGGAGGGTAGAGGGACTGGACATAGGCTCTGGGGGCGGTGCTTGAACCAGCCTCTCCCCACTTTATGATGGCCCAACTTTTTCCCTTGTCAGCTCTAGACCAAGGACACGCAGGTCATCAGGATGACTGCTCAGGCCAAAGAAACCTGAGGAAGGTCAAGAAGTGAAGCACCCAGTGCCCAGACCAGGGCTGGGGGCAGGTGGTTATTCAAAGGCAAGGCCCGGGAGCCTCCCCTCCTGCTCCCCCAGGGGACAAGCCCTGGGTCGGCTGGGTCATGGGAGGGGACCACATCTCCTGCCACCCCAGGCACTGCCTTGGTCCTGATCTCCCTCAGGGCCACCTGGGACCTGCCGCCAGAGGACACTGAGGATAAGCGTGACCTGAGTGGGGCCCAGACACCACTCCAATGACCTCGACCTTGGCAATGCAGTCCTGCAGTGGTGCCGCCCCTGCCACCACATCTTTGCATTCCCCCGGGGGCAGCTGGCCCGGCTCTGCCCCATTCCCTGCCCCCAGATCAAGCTTCCAGGTGCCGGGCCTGGCCTCCTTCCCCTTGTGCCCACCCCTCACACACCCCCCTTGCAGCTGTCCACCTGTTCACCCCACCTGTATGAAGTGCCCTTCATACATTCGGGCACCTGAAACGTTACTCCAGGGCCCAGAGGCGCCCAGGGATTCCCAGCCTCCTCTGCATGAACACACACGAACACACACACACACACACTGGGGCACAAACCTGCAGCAAACACTGCAGCCCTTCAAAGAGTGGGCAGGGAGGCGGCCCCTTCCACAAAAGGCCAGCACCCAGGACGGGCAAGGACGTCTCATCAGCACACATGTGTGCAGGAGCATCCTTGGCCAACTCGGCTGCAGACAGCAGGGCTGGGAGCAGCTCCTGTCCAGCCTGGTGTTGCCATGGGGCCTCCAGCCGGTCCCTCACTGGGGTCTCGGGACTGGTGTGCTCCAGGTGTCTCTCCTGGGCAAACTAGGGAGATGGAGGGGAGGAGGATGCTGCAACGTGGGAGTGGGGGAGATGCTGCAACATGGTGGCCGGGGGACAAGAAAACCCCAGGAGCTCAGGCAGGAGGCCAGGTCACAGTACAGCTGACCCAGAACATGAAGCCACAGCCACACTGGGAATTATGTTTGCAAATGCAGTGGGTCGGAGCCCCCGCCATCCTGAGCTCCCTTCTGGCTGCACCCCAGCCAGGAGTACTTTATAGGAAGCATCTGAGGCTTGCTTTTAGGAGGCCTGAGAGCACAGGCCAGAATGGGGGACTGACCGGGTCTCTCTGCTAATGGGGCACAAGCATGGTTCTTTCTGTCAGTGTGAATGTGGCCACAGCCCCCACCCTCCACGTCCCAAAGCCCTTTGGATGTTGCCGGCTCACTCATCTTATTCCACAGATGAGAA
Organism: Oreotragus oreotragus; assembly: GCA_006410675.1. Lineage (NCBI taxonomy): Eukaryota > Metazoa > Chordata > Mammalia > Artiodactyla > Bovidae > Oreotragus > Oreotragus oreotragus. The sequence continues at coordinate 15,536 of SJYX01011672.1, forward strand.
GACCAAGGCCCCAGGGGCCACTCAATACACCTGGCACGAGCTGGAAACCAGGGTCTCCAGGCTCCGAAACTGGTGGCTCCCCCCTCACAGAGCCCACTTGGGGTTGGGGTCCTGACATGGGTGTAGGGTGGACATTTGGAGAGATCTACAGCCTCCTGGAACCTGAGCTGACTGGAAACCCCAGTCCAAACCTAGCCAGCCTCAGAGCCTCTTGCAGCCAGCAAACCGGCTCCCGGAAGACTCCTCCAGGCCAGGCCGGAGCCCACACTCCAAGGCCCTTTGGCTGCTGCCCCAGGATGTGCAGCTAACACGCAGTTAGACACATAGGACGGGCCCCCATCCTGAATGGTCACCCCCGCTCCTCCAGAGCTGCAGCCACTCAGAGGCTGGATGGACCTCAGCCTCCTCCCAATAGCCTCCTCGGTCCCCATCCAGGGAAGTAAGCTCACCTGACAAACAGCCTGTCTGATTCGCCAGGTTGCCCCATTCCAGACAGGCTGGGGGGCCTCCTAAGCAAGGTGAAGGTCAAGAGGGGCTGCCAGGGCACCACACGGCCCCACCCTGACCCGCTCAGTGCCAGGACTTGCCCTAGACCCTGCACTGGCCCCACAGACGAGTCTCCTGCTCCCCGTCTCTGGTGGCCACAGCCCTGATCCCCTGCTGTAAATCTGGCCCTTTGAGCTTTTCTACATGGAGAGGGAGGAATGGGCAGGGCCTTGGAGGGCGTCGCATGGAATAGTCCTTGCCCTCCGCCTTGCTTAGCTGTGTGTGCAGGACTCAGGCAGGGCTGGGGCTCAAATGCAGCCCTCCCAGCTCATCCAGCCCATGCCCCCAGCCCCGGGGCCATCTCCAGGCCTATTTCTCCCTAACACAGGTTGGCCCTGGGTTGTCGACCCCCACCCCATCCCCAGCACCTACCACATCAATGAGCTGCGCGATGGACAGGCCGAAGTGGACAAGAACCGCATCCGAGATGTTAGCCACGGGCCGGGACCACTTATTATAGCCAGAGAAGAGCTTCTTTAGCAGCCGCTCCTCCGCGTGAGCCCGGGTCTCTGCATGGCTGCTCACTGGGGGGACACGCGGGTGCATAGCTCAGGGGAGGGGACGGTGGCCGTCCAGGCTGCGCCCTTGGGCCTCCTGCCAGGCTGCACTCAGCTCTCGGCTCCCTTCCAGCCCCTCAAAGCACATTCTTCCCTCCTATCTCAGGACCTTTGCACCTGCTGCCCTACTTCCGTTCGCAGTTTCTCCTCTACCCAGGGAAGGGAAGCTTCTGAGCACTGGGTCCATCACCATGAGAGGGTATCACTGATGTGATGAGTGCTGACTGGACGGCTCCCCATCAGATCGTGACTGCGGGAGAGAGGGGCTCTATCTTGAGCTACTAGCACAGTCCTGAGCACCTTGTCTCAAAGCACAAGGTGGAGGTAACTGGAGGACAAGAGGGGGCAGGCCCAGGCAGGGAGAGAAGGACGGGGAGTGAGGGTTCAACCCCTGAGGGTTTCCTGTGGCTGCAGCAACCACAAGCGATCATCCTGGAAGATCATCCTGAATGCCTGAGTGACCTGGCACCCCCAGTGACTCCGGCACGCTGCACTCCTGGATGGTCTCTCCTTGATGACCAGGCCTGGAGTGAACCTGGGGAGGGGCTTCCTCATTCAGCCCAGCCCAGTGGCCAATCTGTGGTCTGACGGCTTCCCTGCCACTCTTGGGCACCTGTGCTGTGACCACTGCATCATGGAGGACATCTGAGGGCAGGACAGGAGACCCTTGTTTACCTGCTCCTCTCAGCTCAGTCCTGCTGACTGCTGGACCCATGAGAGCACGACTGACAGCTGGACCCATAAGGGCATTCACAAGTATGCCTGGGGTCAATTCTAGACCCCCAAGACCTTTACTCCCAGCCCAGAGCCCCAGCGTAGTCCCTCTGACAGTATAGTGTCTCTCCTTCCTCACTGGGGAGGCCAGATGATTAAATTCCCTCCATGCACCCCTGAAATAGCAAGGTGGCTTCCCAGAGAATGGGGAGGAGCAGGGGGCTGGAACCGCGACAGTTCTAGTGAGCCTGGGGGAGCAGAAGGGGTTTGGGTGGGGCCTTGCCAAGGGCAGAGACTAGCCCTCTGATTCCCCAGCCCCCAGGGGCGGGGGGTGGGGCAGGCATGGTGCAGCCTGCAAGGAAATTGGGCAGAATGGATAAACGGGGGTGGGACGCACCTCTCTCCATTCAAGTTGGAGCTTCTGGGTCCAGCTCTTGAAACAGCATCTCCCCCACACCCACCCCAATCCTTTTCTTCGAATTGCCTGCCAAACAGGTTAACTCTTTCTTCGCCTGGCTCCGCCCGCGCTCGCAGGACAGTCTTTTCCGTCTGGGAGATGCGGGGTGGGGGGAGCCCCCGCGGCTGCCCCGTTGAGCGCACCCGAGGCCTGGGACTGCAGCCAGGAGCCTCCCTACCTTTGGCTCCGGAGGTCCGAGGCCGCCCTGAACCGGGCGAAAGAGAGTCCTTCCAGCGCCCCGAAACTTACCAGGCAGGAGGCCGGACCCCAGCAGCAGCAGCAGCAGCGGCGGCAGCGGCGACGTCCCCGGGCCCCCGAGCTCCATGGCGCACAGAGCGGGCTCTAGATGCGGGCGGCTCCCGGCTCCGCCGCGCCCCTGCTCTGAGCTCCGCGCGCACCCAACTTCATGCCCCCCGCGCCGCGCGGGCCGCTCCGACCGCAAAGCCTCGCTCAGTCGCTCCTCCCGGAGGGCGCGGCGGCGGCTACCGGACCCGGATCGCGGGCTGTGGGCTCCGCGGCGCGGCCCCGCCCGGACCTGCCCGCCTCCAGCCGGCGAGGAGGAGGGGGAGGAGGGACAGGAGGAGGGAGCAGGAGGGAGAGCGAGGACCGAGAGGAGAGGGGGAGGGGGATGCACCGCGAGTCGAGAGGGGGCGCGGGGGCTGAGGTCGGCCGGCGCGGGGGCAAAGTTTCCTTTGACCTCCCAGGGCCGGGCACGTGCCCGAGCCACGAGTGGGGGCCCGGCAATCGCTGCGTGAGACTCGGGGATCCCGGCGCGAGCTGGTTTGCGGACCACGAGACATCAACCCTCGCCCTGTCCCCAGCCCCGCGCCTCCACCGCCTGCCTGGAGGGAGGGACGCGTCCCAGGTTCTTCGGGCTCCAGGAGGGGCGCCCGGGAGGATGTGGTTAACTTCACCACCCCAGCTCCGATGTGCAGTTTGGAAATCACAGGTCCCTGGTCGTCTTCCCCAACCAGGCGCTCAGGACAGAATCCTCCCCATTGGCCTGTCCCCCGCGGACCGGGAAGCGTTCAGAAGAGCTTCGACCCGGCAGCCGGCCTTTCTGGGGCGAGGAGAACTCTAACGCCCCCTCTCCAGGCGAATCAGCTTCTTGCCGCCTCCAGGTCGGGCCTGGGCCGGGGTCTGCTACCCCCGCCTCTGAACGGCCTGCGGCCGGGTGGACTGCGCCGGCGAGAGGGCAGTCCCCATCCCACGCGCGGTGGGCAGCGGCTGAGGGGCGGCTGTGGAGGGTCTCGGCTGAGACCCCCGCAGAGCAGTCCGCGGCGCCCCTGGACTAGTCTTGAACTACATCGGCCGCAACCGAGATGACCTGGTGCCACGCTCGATGACCTCGCAGGGGCTCCGCCCTTAGGTGGGTCGAAGTGGCCGCCGGCCGAGCAGCAGGCTGTCAAAGGAGGGCCGGGAGGGGCTGCTTTGTGCGGCGGAGCCACAGTCTGCGGCGCGCACACCGCGCTGCTCGGCAGAAACGCGAACCCCGCAGCCATCCGCGCGTAGCTCCTGGGAATCTGAGGCCCGCGCGGGGTGGGGGGGATCCAGCTCCCCAACCGAGAGGATGAGGACAGAGAAGGAGGGGCTGGAGCTGCCCCCGTGCTCCTCCCGCATTGGCGCCGGGCCTTGGGGGTTATGAATGATGGTCCCAGCAGCCTCTGGTCCCCCACCCTCACAGACGATTCTCTGCAAGTAACAGGCTTGGTCCCAAGGTAGCAGCTTCAATCAGGGGAGGCCCCTGCTCCTTCGCACCCCCCAACTCCTGCCCCCTTCCAGCTGGTTTCCCAGTATTCCCTCTTTCCCTCCTCCCCATCTCCCCTCCCCTCCCCCATCTTCCCTCTCTCACCTCCATCTCTCCTCTCCTCCCCCTCCCCATTTCCCTCTCCCACCTTCCCTGCCCCTCCCCAAGCCCCCTTCCCCCA
>SJYX01011673.1:10891-126264 GCA_006410675.1 Oreotragus oreotragus
GATGATTTTCTTGTTCTGATTACCATCACTGTAATGAGATAGTTCATTTGTATCCTAGAATTGACGTATCATATTATCAGTGCTCAATATATTCAGAAGTATACATTTAAAAATCCTTAGAATCTTGAATCCTGGTTGTCTTCATTTTTATTTTTGCAAAATTGCTGCTGCTATAGAACATATACAATTGATAACTGACCATGAATCTAATAAGTGAATACTAAAATAAATGGAGTTATATATATATATATATCCTTCTGAAAGTAGATGAAATGTAATCTGATACTCAAGCCATTTGACCAGTTATTACTAGAATATGTAGGAAGGTAATCTGATTGTGATTTTGTAATTACTATAATATAAAAAGGAAAAGTACATGTATAAATCATTATGCAGTAATTTAAAAACTGATGGACGTTGTAGGTGAATTTTTACAGGATTTTCTTAAACAATGGGGGGGGGGGATAGAAAAAAGGTCATGTCAGGAATGTTGACCATATAATAAGAAGTCCATAAGCTATGCTTTCAGTTTATGTAAATATTATAGTCCAGCTTTTAATTGGTATTAGTAAACTAAACATCTATTTCTGCTTTATTGACTATGCCAAAGCCTTTGACTGTGTGGATCACAGTAAACTGTGGAAAATTCTTAAAGAGATGGGAATACCAGATCACCTGACCTGCCTCTTGAGAAATCTGTATGCAGATCAGGAAGAAGCAGTTAGAAGTGGACATGGAACGACAGACTGGTTCCAAATAGGAAAAGGAGTACGTCAAGGCTGTATATTGTCACCCTGCTTATTTAACTTATATGCAGAGTATATCATGAGAAACACTGGGCTATATGAAGCACAAGCTGGAATCAAGATTGCTGGGAGAAATATCAATAATCACAGATATGCATATTACACCACCCTTATGGCAGAAAGTGAAGAAGAACTAAAGAGCCTCTTGATGAAAGTGAAAGAGGAAAGTGAACAAGTTGGCTTAAAGCTCAACATCCAGAAAACTAAGATCATGGCATCTGGTCCCATCACTTCATGGCAAATAGAGGGGGGAAACAGCGGAAACAGTGGCTGACTTTACTTTTTTGGGCTCCAAAATCACTGCAAATGGAGATTGCAGCCATGAAATTAAAAGATGCTTACTCCTTGGAAGGAAAGTTATGACCAACCTAGACAGCATATTAAAAAGCAGAGACATTACTTTGTCAACAAAGGTTCGTCTAGTCAAGGCTATGGTTTTTCCAGTAGTCATGTATGGATGTGAGAGTTGGGCTATAAAGAAAGCTTAGTGCTGAAGAATTGATGCTTTTGAACTGTGATGTTGGAGAAGACTCTTGAGAATCCCTTGGACTCCAAAGAGACCCAACCAGTCAATTCTAAAGGAGATCAGTCCTGGGTGTTCATTGGAAGGACTGATGTTGAAGCTGAAACTCCAATACTTTGGCCACCTGATGTGAAGAGCTGACTCATTTGAAAAGACCCTGATTCTGGGAAAGATTGAGGGCAGGAGGAGAAGGGGACGACAGAGGATGAAATGGTTAGAAGGCATTACGGACTCAATGGACACGAGTTTGGGTAAACTCTGGGAGTTAGTGATGGACAGGGAGGCCTGGCATGCTGTGGTTCATGGGGTCACAAAGAATTGGACACGACTGAGTGACTGAAGTGAACTGACTGAAATTGCTGTACTTAGCAAGTCCGCAATTAGTGCTGTCTTACTAAATAGAATTTATTCATTACTATCATTGTGTCCAAATTATAGATTTCTACTTGATTTTGCACACTATATAATGCTTAGACATAAATAGAAATTTATTAGATGGAAGTTCACCATCTGAATACTGAACTATAGTTAGGTTCTGAGTATAAATATTATTGAGTGATAAAATAATTGCAAAAAATCAATAAAAAATTCCCTTTTATAGTCTGACCAGGATGCAAGAGCTGTTGGGATTTATTTCTTTCTCTCTCTCTCTTTTTTTTTTTTCTTTTTTTGGATTATTTAGCTAGTTAGTGAATGTTCTTATAACTGGACTTTTGAAGCTTAGTAAATAACTGAAACTGTATAGCTAGTTTGAGATTTGGTTTTGGAGTTTTGTTATTGTTTTCTGTAACAGAAAACTGCTACTTAGAATCAAAGGCTGAAAGTACTTTTCTATACTTTATGTTACTAGTAAAGGGAGATAAATTATGGTTTTCTCTCCATCACTATGTCAGAAAATCAGATTTTATTTAGAACCAATCATGGATTGTGTATTAGTCATTCAGTCATGTATGAGATACTCCGTGGTCTGTAGCCCACCAGGCTCCTCTGTCCACAGAATTACCCCAGGCAAGATTACTGGAATGGGTAGCCATTCCCTTCTCCAGGGGATCTTTCCAATCCAGGGATCAAACCCAGGTCTCCTGCATTGCAGGCAGATTCTTTCCTGTCTAAAGCACCATGTTTACAACTATTCACACATTTGCCTGATTAATTTCTCTCTGATACTACACTGCAAGATCTTCAATAAACTCTCTTTGATTGCCAAGTGCATAGCACAGCACCTAGCAGGTAAGGGGCACTTAAAAATATTAAAATATTTAATAAGTAATTTAAATTAAATTTAATGCTGGAATAAAGGTAATGATCATAAAAACTTTCAGGATAGGATAGATAAATTGTCACATAATTTAACTCATTTTACCAAATTCATTTATATTACAGAAAATGTAGAATCACCATCAAATTCATTCTAACAGAGTTCAAGTACTTCTCTCTAACTTTTACTTTCCCTCAGCCCCAATATTGGGCTTCCCTGGTGGCTCAGAGATTAAAGCATCTGCCTCCAATGCGGGAGACCCGGCTTCGATCCCTGGGTCGGGAAGATCCCCTGGAGAAGGAAATGGCAATCCGCTCTAGTATTTTTGCCTGGAGAATCCCATGGACGGAGAAGCCTAATAGGTTACAGTCCACGGGGTCGCAAAGAGTCGGACACGACTGAGCGACTTCACCTCACCTCACCTCACCTCACCTCACCTCACCTCACCTCAGCCCCAATATGGGTTACAATTTATACCTAAATTAATTTACTTTTTACTTATGGTTTTAAGTGTAACTCCAAATAATTTAATTCTGCAAGACTTAAGATGTCATTAGATGACAGACTGGGAATATTGTTTGTCCCTTGCCACCAGGTGTAAAGGGCTACTTGGGCAAATGTTTATGTGGATGATTGAGAACATTTTATCTAAACACTGATGCCAATTTAAATCAATGCTAATTTCTCAGGAGTTGTTTTCCATTAAAAAAAAAAAGTTGTTAAGTAGCTAGATAAGCACTAATTTAATACACTCTCATATCCAAGCTCAGTAAGGTTCACACATTTAAAATTCAAACACAGACAAATGTGATACTATATTGTGGGAAAATATATAAGTAATGGGACAATAAACTAAAAATCAGAGATACTGTTTATTTCTAAGAGGGTTAATAGTATCCTGGAAATGTTCTATTTCCCTGTTTGGTAAAATGAGTGTTTGGGTTTTTTTTTTAAGTATTTTTAATTATAATTGATTTATTTATAATCAATTATTTTGCATTCATGAACTTTACCTTAATTTAAAAAATTAAATAACTAACTACCCACTATAATTTATGTGGTCCTGGCAAAACATCTATCATTCCTGTACGATTTCTTGGGAGTAAGAGAAAAGTATCTGGTTTTGAAAACTTCCTCAGTTCCTTAGAAATATTAGATTTAATATGATAATGAAAAGTGAACATAAAATCACTAATAAGCATGCTGCTCTCGTAGTCACTGTTCAGTTTAATCAATATAAGAGAAAACCAACTGATATTAAAAACAAAAAAATAAGTTCATAGAGGATGATACTCTTCTGAAGCAAGAGAACATGAAAGATTAATTATGGATGCTTGAAGGAGTAGTCAAAGAAACTTGGTCAAAAATATGTGTATATAACTGAGAAAACTAAAAAGAAGATAGGACAACCTTTCTACTGGTTCTAGAAAATTGTGCAAATTGAAATTCAGTATATTTATATTTGTATAATTTTTTAATGTATTTTTAAAACAACAGTACTTTATATTACAATAATAGAAATACTATAGTGACATTAATATCTTAAGTAGTTATATGTGTATTTCTTATGAAGTCACATGGACAATATCATTCAATTATTTTTTGAAGTGTGCCAGCAATTCTCTTGTTCGGGTGTGGTGGAGAGAAATGTAGCACCAGTACACAGCATTGTCATAAAATATCTAAGGACTTCTGCTGTTTTTGGTCCTGCATATTACTCATGGTGTACTAGTCAATGTTTTAAAATATCTGAAGGTTCAAATTTTCTATAAATTAAGTCACAATCACATATTGTTATGAATATATATATATAATTTATAAAGTATAAATATAAATCATTTATGGATGATGCAGGTACTTCATAAAATTAATAAAAAGAAGTTCTCACATAGATACATGGAGACAAGCATACCAATTCATTAGGGTTTCTGTTTTGTTTTCTTTGGTGTATGTGTGTAAAGAAAATCACTTTATTCTAAGCAATTCACAAACAGTAATGTCACAAAAGCTGGATTAAGGAGGCCATACAAACATTTGTCCAGCCTCCAAACTCTACATCAACTCACTGAACTATACAGGAACAATACCCTCTTTCACTGCGATGTGGAAACAAGGAAACCAGTAATAATAAAGTAAAAGTTTAACTGACTGATTTATGCTTTAAACTTTCACTATCAATTATATCTTTATGAAAAATTAACTTGGCCATGAGAGATGACCTGCTATGTCTTCAATTTGAACTTCTTGATTAGGCTAACGCATTGCCAAATCTGTGTTGTTGTGGTTGTTGTTTCAGTACCTCACCAAAACCTTCACAAAGCTTAAGGTCACCCTGATTTGGGGCACTCTGAATCTTCTGTCTCACAACGGCATGGGCCGCTGCGGTCGCTGGTATGCTGTTTGGGTTCTCTGAGGCTCCTGGTGAATGATGTCAGGGCTTGAAAGCTCAACATTACTCCTCTACCAAAGCCTCCAGCAATGGCTCAAAATTCTAATTTTAACTCAGTCTTAATTATTCATTTCTCATTTCATTGCCACTGGCTGAGAGCTCTATTCTCTCCACCAATGATAGTGCCATTTTCCTGAGACCTTCAAATTACTACATCCTTGAAATATATCTTGGAAGATGCATCCATTCTAAATGATCTTTTTATTTTAAGCACATTAATTACGTTGATAGTAAAAGCTAGACTACTTGCCTGGTAATGAGGTATTATATTAATTAAATTTACAGGTTTTAATGGGTTAACATAAATTTTCTCTTGTACTCTGTAAATTGGAGTTTCTTCCGGTTTTACTGAAGATCCTAAGATTTTCAAGGATTGTTTAGAGACACTGACCATGAAATCAGAGCAGCATTTTTCCTCTCAGTAATATGGGTAGAGGCAGACTCTACTGAAGTGGTTTTAGTGAAAGACCACTTACTTTACTTTCAGAATTAATAGACGAAAACTGTTGCAGGAGAAATTTTGGCTAGTCCTGACAATCCTGTTTTAGAGTAAATAATCTGATAAATTAAATAAAAAGTATTTAGATGTTTATCATGGTGCTTATTAATTAATTTAGTTAAGCATTTTTTAATTACCAACTATGTGTGTGATGTTTTCCTAGGAATAAGGGATGCATCAGTAAACATGACAGAAAAGAGAAAAAACAATTCATGCCTTTACAAAGCTTGAATTTCCCCCTAATATCACCATGCTGTTTAGGAAATAGTAAAAATCATAATCCATTTTGAAATTACTGGGCATAATGCCCTCTCATTTCCCGAAAGACTTTATCATTTCATCTGACATTACTGATCAAACCCAGTTTTTTCTCACTTATTTGAAATTCCTCATTTCACATGTACAGTTTCTATATGCAGATTTGTGTTTATTTTTAGACATTCTATCTCTGTTATTTTACTTGTTTTGCTTAGTGTTACCATTGCAGGATAAAATGATTATTGTAAATGTTAGTGTGGTTAGCTTCCATAAGCCTCTTATCCTTCTCCATCAGAGGGCAGACAGACTGAAAACCACAATCACAGAAAGCTAACCAATCTAATTATATGGCAGTGACAGAAAACTAACTAATCACATGGTCTACAGCCTTGTCTAACTCAACAAAACTATGAGCCATGCCATGTAGGGCCACATAAGGTGGACAGGTCATGGTAGAGAGTTTTGACCAAACGTGGTCCACTAGAGAAGGGAATCGCAAACCACGTCAGTATTCCTGCGTTGAGAACACCATGAACAGTGTGAAAAGGCAAAAGTTAGGACACTGAAAAATGAACTCCCCAAGTCATTAGGTACCCAGTAAGCTACTGGAGATCAGTGGAAAAATAACTCCAGAAAAAATGAAGAGATGGAGCCAAAGCAAAAACAACACCAAGTTGTAAATGTGAACGGTGATGGAAGCAAGGTCCGATGCTGTAAAGAGCAATATTGCATAGGAACCTGGAATGTTAGGTTCATGAATCAAGGCAAATTGGAAGTGGTCAAACAGGAGATGGCAAGAGTGAACATCAACATTTTAGGAATCAGTGAACTAAAATGGACTGCAATGGGTGAATTTAACTCAGATGACCATTTTATATACTACTGTGGACAAGAGTCCCTTAGAAGAAATGGAGTAGCCATCAGACTCAACAAAAGAGTCTGAAATGCAGGACTTGGAAGCAATCTCAAAAATGACAGAATGGTCTCTGTTCGTTTTCTCTGAAAATCATTCAGTATCACAGTAAGTCAAGTCTATGCCCTGACCAGTAATGTTGAAGAAGCTGAAGTTGAACGGTTCCACGAAGATCTGAAAGACCTTCTAGAACACCCCAAAAAGATGTCCTTTTCATTACAGGGGACTGGAATGCAAAATTAGGAAGTCAAGAAACACATGGAATAACAGGCAAATTTGGCCTTGGAGTACAGAATGAAGCAGGGCAAATGCTAATAGAGTTTTGCCAAGAGAACACACTGGTCATAGCAAACACCCTGGACACCACCAGATGGTCAATATTGAAATCAGATTGATTACATTCTTTGCAGTCAAAGATGGGGAAGGTCTATATAGTCAGCAAAAACAAGACCAGGAGACAACTGTGTCTCAGACCATGAACTCCTATTGCCAAATCCAGACTTAAATTGATGAAAGTAGGGAAAACCACTAGACCATTCAGGTATGACTCAAATCAAATCCCTTATGATTATATGGTGGAAGTGAAAAATAGATTTAAGAGACTAGATCTGATAGACAGAGTGCATGATGAACTATGGATGAAGGTTTGTGACATTGTACAGGAGACAGGGATCAAGATGATCTCCAAGAAAAAGAAATGCAAAAAAGAGAAAATGGCTGTCTGAGGAGGCCTTACAAATAGCTGTGAAAAGAAGAAAAGCAAAAAGCAAAGAGGAAAAGGAAAGATATACCCATTTGAATGCACAGTTCCAAAGAACAGCAAGGGGAAATAAGAAAGCCTTCCTCAGTGATCAGTGCAAAGAAATAGAGGAAAACAATAGAATGGGAAAGATGAGAGATCTCTTCAAGAAAATGAGAGATACCAAGGGAACATTTCATGCAAAGATGGACTCAATAAAAGACAGAAATGGTATGGACCTACAAAAGCAGAAGGTATTAAGAAGAGGTGGAAAGAATACACAGAACTGTACAAAAAAGATTTTCATGACCCAGATAATCATGACAGTGTGATCACTCACCTAGAGCTAGACATCCTGGAATGTGAAGTCAAGTGGGCCTTAGGAAACATCACTTCAAACAAAGCTAGCAGAGGTGATGGAATTGCAGTTGCACTATTTCAAATCCTGAAAGATGATGCTATGAAATTGCTACACTCAATATGCCACCAAGTTTGCAAAACTCAGCAGTGGCCACAGGACTGGAAAAGGTCAGTTTTCATTCCAATCCCAAAGAAAGGCAATGCCAAAGAATGCTCAAACTACCACACAATTGCACTCATCTCACACGCTAGTAAAGTAATGCTCAAGATTCTCCAAGCTAGGCTTCAGCAATATGTGAACCGTGAACATCTGGATGTTCAAGCTGGGATTAGAAAAGGCAGAGGAACCAGAGATCAAATTGTCAACATCTGCAGGATTGTGGAAAAAGCAAGAGAGTTCCAGAAAAACATCTATTTCTGCTATTGATTATGCCACAGCCTTTGACTGGATCACAATAAACTGTGTAAAATTCTGAAAGAGATAGGAATACCAGACACCTGACCTGTTTCCTGAGAAATCTGTATGCAGGTAAGGAGGCAACAGTGAGAACTCAATATGGAACCACAGACTGGTTCCAAATAGGGTAAGAAGTACATCAAGGCTGTATATGTCACCTGCTTATTTAACTTATATGCAGAGTACATAATGAGAAACGCTGGGCTGGATGAAGCACAAGCTGGAATCAAGATTGCTGGGAAAAATATCAATAACCTCAGATATGCAGATTTCACCACCCATATGGCAGAAAGTGAAGAAGAACTAAAGAGCCTCTTGATGAAAGTGAAAAAGGAGAGTTAAAATGTTGGCTTAAACTCAACATTCAGGAAACTAAGATAATGGTATCCAGTACCATCACTTCATGGCAAATAGATGGGGAAACAGTGGCAGACTNTATGCAGATTTCACCACCCATATGGCAGAAAGTGAAGAAGAACTAAAGAGCCTCTTGATGAAAGTGAAAAAGGAGAGTTAAAATGTTGGCTTAAACTCAACATTCAGGAAACTAAGATAATGGTATCCAGTACCATCACTTCATGGCAAATAGATGGGGAAACAGTGGCAGACTTCATTTTTGGAGGCTCCAAAGTCACTGCAGATGGTGCATGCAGCCATGAAATTAAAAGATGCTTACTCCTTGGAAGGAAAGTTATGACCAAACTAGACAGCGAATTAAAAACCAGAAGCATTAATTTGCCAACAAGGTCCATCTAGTCAAGGCTGTGGCTTTTCCAGTAGTCATGCATGGCTTTGAGAGCACCAAAGCCATACATGGTTTGGCTTTCTTTGGTGTAAAGAAAGGTGAAGGTGAAGTCGCTCAGTCGTGTCCGACTCTTTGCGACCCCGTGGACTATAACCTACTAGGCTTCTCTGTCCATGGGATTCTCCAGGCAAGAATACTGGAGTGGGTTGCCATTTCCTTCTCCAGGGGATCTTCCCGACCCAGGGATCGAACCTGGGTCTCCCGCATTGGAGGCAGACACTTTAACCTCTGAGCCACCAAGGAGAATTGATGCTATTGAACTGTTGTGTTGGAGAAGACTTTTTGAGTCCCTTGGACTGCAAGGAGATCTAATCAGTCCATCCTAAAGGAAATCAGTCCTGAATATTCATTGGAAGGACTGATGTTGAGCTGAAACTCCAATACTTTGGTCACCTGATGAGAAGAGCTGACCCATTTGAAAAGACCCTGATTCCTGGAAAGATTGAAGGTGGGAGGAGAAGGGGATGACGGAGGATGAGATTATTGGATGGCATCACCAACTTGATGGACATGAGTTTGAGTAAACGCTGGGAGTTTGTGATGGACAGGGAGGCCTGATGTGCTTCAGTCCATGAGGTCACAAAGCGTCGTACACGGCTAATCTACTGAACTGAACTGAGGGTTGTTAGTGTGGTCTTCTCTAAGAGCAGTCATTTCATTGCCATTATAATTACCTGGCTTAAATCTGGAGCAGAATTCAATGGATGTATTTATTCCTCTAAAATATATATTCCAGAAGGCAAGTGAAAAGTGTGAATTGCCTGAGGATGTGTCTTAGAGCAAGAGATTATATTGGTGATAAGGGTTAAAAATGGACTTCAACATTTCTCTTCTACCAATTGCTCTCTTCTAGTTTTCTCTCTTTTAGATTTCTCAGTCAGCTTTCCCTGGCCTCCATCCTTGGGGCTTCATCTTTCAGCCTCTTGAATTTTTTTACTCTTAGTCTTTTATTTTGTATGTAAATTTATTTAGTTCTGTCCCAACCCTTTCAAAGAGAAGAATTTATATCTTCTAAGAATGTGAAGGGCATCCCTGGTGGCTCAGCTGGTAAAGAATCACCCTGCAATGCAGGATACCTGGGTTCGATCCCTGGGTTGGGAAGATCCCCTGGAGAAGGAAAAGGCTACCCACTCCAGTATTCTGGCCTGGAGAATTCCACTGACTGTATAGTCCACGGGTTTACAAAGAGTTGGCACAACTGAGCAACTTTAACTAATGTGAAAGTTCTTTACAGTGAGCATGAATCTGTGATTAGAAAAAAAAAAAAAAGATGTTCCAACTATCAAAACCTACTGATTTAGAAAAGACAGATTAGGGAGGCAGTGGTTGATAAGTGGAAGTATCATGAATCATACCTCACAAAGGCATTTTCTTCCTGATCTTAAATACAATTGAAAGAACAAAATATTTTCCTGCTGCATATAAAACATTGTCTCAGGAGTGCTTATGATATGTAGGACACCTTATGTGTCAGGCATATTGTTATCACTATTTTACAGTTGAAGATACTGAGTTCTGAGAGATTACACAAATTGTTTGAAGTTACAGTGTTAGTAATATGGCAGATCTGCCCTTCGTATTCATATCTGATTCAAAGCTTTTGAACATAATGCTTTATATGCCATATGTTTTGATATCTGAAAAATCAGTTGCCCACTCATTAACCTTTAGTGTAAAGTTTTCTTCCATGTACTTAATTTCTATCTTAGTAGAAAATAGTTAGCATCTAATGGATGTAATTCAATAAGATTAGAAACATAAACATACGTCTAAGGCAATTAGACCTTGATTTGCCACATTCATAGACATGTACATGTGGTAGCTGGTTTTGTGTGTCAACTTGGCTATACTAAAATATCCAGTGATTTAATGAAACAGTTATCTAGGCATTGCTGTGAAAGCTGTTTGTTGATGGTGTGAACATGTGGTTGTGGGATAACGAAAACAGTTGATTCTGAATGAAGAATAGTACCCTTGATAATGTCGGCAGTCCTTCTCCAATCAGTTGAAGGCCTAATAAGGAAAAGCTGAGGATTCCAGGAGAAGAAAATATTGTGTCACAAGACTGAACCACCAACTTCTTCATGAGTTTCTAGCCTGCTAGCCTAACTAAAATTTTCAGACATGCCAGCTGCCACTCTGCATGGGCTATTAAAATAAACTTATATCAATATCCATTTCCATATCTGTATCTATATGAGCAGATATGTATACAATTATATATACTTACACAATATGATATTAATGCTGTCTCTTATACACATCTCCACCCTTATGGCAGAAAGTGAAGAAGAACTAAAGAGCCTCTTGATGAAAGTGAAAGGGGAGAGTGAAAAAGTTGGTCTNATTTCCATATCTGTATCTATATGAGCAGATATGTATACAATTATATATACTTACACAATATGATATTAATGTGTATATATATATATACACACACACACAAACATGTTACATAGGTATGGATATATATTACATATAAATTATGAATAAATATATATGTGCATATATATATATATATATATATATAAACACCCATATTGATATTCATTGATTATGTTTCTCTGGAGAACTCTGTATGATACAGGACCTAATCAGGTAGCTTAATAGTATAAACATTTTGCCCTACAACAAAAATCTAGAGATGTCTTCTCTATCTACTATTACTGAAACAAATAAGGACATTTAAAGATTATATTATTGTATTAGAGAAGTGATTTAGGTAGTAATTCCAGCTGAACAAAAAGAAAAATAATCTAAAGTAATTTTTTTTTTCTTTTCAGATCATAATTCCTATGGGTAAAATTTATTCTCAAAGAGTTTAGTAATTTATTAGCAATTGATAATCTGCAAATATTTACAATTCAATTGTGAATACTTTAGAGAAATATGGATTTTTGAGATTATATATATATGTAAAGTATATATATATATATGTCTGTGTTTATATGTAAAATCAAAATTAATTGTGATAGTTGGAACTAATATGAAGTAATTTCTTATTAAATCACTCCTCAGTTATAAGGTAATTTTAAGTAAGCAGTTTTAGATTTTATTAAGTGTTTCTCTAATTTATTTACTAACTCATCTAGAGAAAAAGTATAGCTATAAAAATCATCATAGAATGGCTGGGAAATTATTTAACTAACACTAAATCTAATGCATGAGTGAGTGAGTGAGTGAGTGAAGTCACTCAGTCATGTCCGACTCTTTGCGACCCTATGGACTGTAGTTGAACTAATATGAAGTAATTTCTTATTAAATCACTCCTCAGTTATAAGGTAATTTTAAGTAAGCAGTTTTAGATTTTATTAAGTGTTTCTCTAATTTATTTACTAACTCATCTAGAGAAAAAGTATAGCTATAAAAATCATCATAGAATGGCTGGGAAATTATTTAACTAACACTAAATCTAATGCATGAGTGAGTGAGTGAGTGAGTGAAGTCACTCAGTCATGTCCGACTCTTTGCGACCCTATGGACTGTAGTCCACCAGGTTCCTCCATCCATGGGATTCTCCAGGCAAGAGTACTGGAGTGGGTTGCCATTTCCTTCTCCAGGGGATCTTCCCAACCCAGGGATCGAACCCAAGTCTCCTGCATTGCAGGCAGAGGCTTTAACCTCTGAGCCACCAGGGAAGCCATATACACAACAAATATAAACATAGATATATGCACTGCACAAGCAATGTAGTAAACAAAACAAAAGGAATTATTGTTCTATTTAGAGTTCAAATTCAAGGATTACAGTATGTACTCTTAAGGCAAGGACACACTGTGCTGACTCAAAACCAAACTCTGTTCACTGATAGTGTAAGAAAGTAGCTCACATGATTTGTGTTTGTTAAAAAAAAAAAAATCACAAGATATATCATTAAATGGCTTCCTAAAAGAGTGACTTGAGGCACCACTACAGGTTTCTGTTGAAATAAATTATTTTCTCACTTAATTTAAATAATTCATTTGATAATGCAAGTCATTCTTCAAATCTGTTATGCTAGGTCAATATTTTTAGGTTCATTGTAGCCACACCGTAAGTTCAAATAAAAATAGGAAGAGACCACGAGTAATGATCTGCTAAATGGTAACAGTGGTAGACGTAAAGCTCCCAAACGTGGTTATTAGCAGATGTCAAGTGCTACTTGTGTCCATGTCATTTTACATTTAGTGTGTTAAATGAAGCCACTTTGGGATAAAGGACTCTTGGATTTGTACTTTAAGATTTTTATCACCACTGCTGTTATACACAGCATCCAAAAAATGAGTCTGATTTAAATTAAGCATGTAAGGAATATTAGAATTCTTGAAGCAGAGCCATTGCAAATCAATCTCTATAAATCAAAATTATTTGGCTACATTTTCACATATGCATTTCTATCTGAAGATAATATAATGATAAATGTAAATTCATCAAAATTACATGGGGTGTAGTAGAGATAACATAATATAATTAGATATAACATTTATCTTCATTTAGTATCAAACATGAGCAAAGCACACCTTATGTTTAAAATATCAAAGTCACAATAATAAACTATACTTCTCCCTAAGGAAAAAGAAAAATGTTTCCCTGAGATTTCTCAAATTAACCATTCATAAATACGAGCCATCTAAGGTTTTTTTTTTTTTATAAACTCTTTCACCTTGCCTTATAAGTTGATAGTGCAATCATCAATTGAATTAGAGCAAGAATCGCCAGATGAATTAAATACTATGTGAGATAAACCAAAAGTCACAGTTATTATACAGAAAATGAAAGGAGATATCTTCTGCTGAAGAGTCTCAGGACTGCTTGCATGAGACTGTTTGCCTGTTGCTCTCTCTTTCTCTCTCATTTCCAATAGAATCTTGAGCTGTTTGAACCATACTGTGAGATACAAGATCACTAAACTATCCAGAGGGAGGAAAGAAAATTTCCAGAATTCACTGATAAGGCAGCATCTACACTAATAATACATGGACAAAATAAATGACTAGTATTCATAATTAAGCTTTTCAGACCAGCATAAGGAAATTGTCCTATACATTATTTGATCTTATTCCTCTGAGGTTGCATCTGACTGTCACTTGACTAATTGAAATTCTACTGAACTGCTCACAGTTGGGAGACTACAGGGAATCAGTCACTGTGTATTTCTATTAGACTAGCAGATGTTATATGGGTCAATATAAGCATGACACAAAATAGATTCTTTTAAAACACATCACATTAACCTCTGAAAGGCTCAGGATAATGAGCTAATAAAAATATCAATTTTATTTTTCTTCAGGACCTGTTTTACAAGGTCCAATGCCTGATGCATTAAATACACACATACACACACACACACTCTCTCTCTCTCCCTCTCTCTCTCTCTCTTGCCCCCACTCTCTCCCTCACATTTAAAACTCATTTTTTTAAAACTTAATTCATTTTGAAGTTGGCAATAAAAACAAAAATAAGCTCTTAATATCTGACTTTTCTCTTATTTTTTTGCTGTTATTTTAACTTTTCCCAGTCTGTACCAAGGTCTTTGATATAAATCTCATGTTTCAGATTTAGCTAAAATTATTTGATATGCAAAGTTAGTTAAAGATGGAGACAGGACCTCTGAAAGTACATTTCTCTACAAAAACAACACCACCACTGACAACTATTGTCAAAACCAACACTTTCTAGAATTATGAAAATTAACCAAAAGCTTGTAACAATCCAGAGAATGACTAAACCTTACTTAAAAAAAAAAAAAATTGGAGCATTTTAACTTATCCAATTTCCATATTTCTCATCTCAATGGTAGCCTTGAAAATCAACAGTTTTTTAAGAAAGGTAACTATGAATACCAGAAACTTAACAGTCATAATAAATGGCAAGATAGGTTTGGACAGGATTGTCATCATTTGATATGGCTGGAAATTCCTTAAGAAGTTCCATTATCAGATTATTGTTTTACTTGATCTAACTTAGAGATAACCTTTGTTTCATCTCTATTTGAAATGCCTTTTCTGTCAGTAACTTTCTGAAAACAATCAGCAGCAGTGGTTTAACATCACTGTTCACTGATATATTACCCACTGGGGATAACAATCTAAGCCTTTTTAAACTAAGACATTCTGTCTAAAATGAGATTTCCATAGGTAGCTTGTAAAAGCTCTGATATAGTCTTGGGGACACAAAGGTCACGTATATGTGCAAGCCTATGTGAATGTACAGGAAAACATTGAGAAAGGCCTAAATTTTCACCTTTGTCTGACCTTGAGGGTTTTTGAAAACAGAAAAGTTGGAGTTGTAAACTTCTTCCTGGAACATTAAAAGCATTTCTCACAGCATGCAGAGTTCCTAGGTGAAGACTGGGAGACTTATTGGTTCAAAGTATTTAAAGATATCCTTGTCTGATCACTATCTGACAACTAAATTAATTAAGCATAGATGGTAAAGCATCTCCCTGCAATGCGGGAGACCCTGGTTTAATCCCTGGGTTGGGAAGATCCCCTGGAGAAGGAAATGGCAACCCACTCTAGTACTCTTGCCTAGAAAATTCCATGGATGGAGAAGCCTGGTGGGCTATAGTCCATGGGGTCGCAAAGAGTCAGACACGACTGAGCAAATTCACTTTCAGTGACAGCACTTGTCAAATAATAGAGATGATAAAGAATTAGTCCAGGAATCATGTTAAACAAGTAATTATCATCTACAATTATCATCTACTACAATGACAACAAGAGCCAACAAAAATCACAAACTTTAAAAAATTATGTAAAATATGATTTCTATGGATGTCCCATTCCATTATTTAAAATGTCCAGTGTTCAACAACAACAAAAAACATGAAACATAAAAAAACAGAAAGTGTGGCCTTTACATAAGGGGGAAAAACAGCAAAGAATGAAGATCCCCTGGAGAAGGAAATGGCAACCCACTCTAGTACTCTTGCCTAGAAAATTCCATGGATGGAGAAGCCTGGTGGGCTATAGTCCATGGGGTCGCAAAGAGTCAGACACGACTGAGCAAATTCACTTTCAGTGACAGCACTTGTCAAATAATAGAGATGATAAAGAATTAGTCCAGGAATCATGTTAAACAAGTAATTATCATCTACAATTATCATCTACTACAATGACAACAAGAGCCAACAAAAATCACAAACTTTAAAAAATTATGTAAAATATGATTTCTATGGATGTCCCATTCCATTATTTAAAATGTCCAGTGTTCAACAACAACAAAAAACATGAAACATAAAAAAACAGAAAGTGTGGCCTTTACATAAGGGGGAAAAACAGCAAAGAAAGCTGTCTCTGAGGAATGTCAGATGTAGAACTTACAAAGAGTTTAATAAGCTATTATAAAATGTTCAAATAACCAAAGGAAGTATATCTAGAAAATTAAAGTAATGCTTTAATAAATAGAGAATAGCAATGAAGACATACAAAAATGAAAGAGAATAATACACAAATTATTGAGTTGAAACGTACAATAACTGTAATAAAAACCACTAGAGAAATTTAACAGCAGGTTTGAATTGGCAGAAGAAAGAAACAGCTAACATGAACACATATTTATTAAGGTTATCTTGCCAAACAGAGAAATAAGAAAAGATACAGACAGACAAAGTTCCAGAGCCCTGAGGGACACAATCAAGTATGCCAATCTATTTGCAATGGAAATCTCAAAAGAGAGAAGAGAAAGATGCAGAAAGTTTATTTGAAGAAATTATGGCCAATAAAGTCACAAATTTAGTGAATATAATTAATCTGCCCATTTATAAATCTTAGTCTCAAAGAATTATACACTGTGCTGCATCAGAGTTGAACTGTAAAAACAGAATCTTGAAAGTAACAGGAAATAGTGATTCATCAAATGAGGGACGTTCAGTGAGATTAATGGTTGCATTCTTTTCAGAAATCATGATGACCAGAGGCATACTAGGGCAGAGTCAAAGTGTAAGAGGGAAAAATAAGATTGTCAACTAAGAATTCTATATATAGCAAAACTATCATAGATGAACAAGAAGTTAAATTATTTTCAGATCAGCAAAAAATGAGCGAAATCATCACTAGTAGAAATTTTCTATAATAAATAATGAAAATCCTTTAGCCTGAATTAAGAAAGAAAAAAGAAAGGGGGTGGGGGTGGGGGGAGAACACCAGACCACGGTTTAACTCTACACTAAAAAAGCACTGGTAAAGATAACTACATGGTTAACTATTAAAAAAGTATGAACATTATATTTACAAGTCTCCTCTTTGATATAATGACAACTATATAAACTAATAAATGTAAAACTGTATTAATGGTTTATAATGTACAAAGGAGAAGAGGGCAACAAAGAATGAGATGGTTGAATGGCATCACCAACTCAGTGCGAGAGTTTGAGCAAACTCCCGGAGATACTGAAGGACAAGGAAGCCTGGCATGCTGTAGCTCACGGGGTCACAAAGAGTCGGATATGACTTAGAGGTTGAAAAAATATATATAAAGACATAATTTATATGGCAATAATAGCATGAAAGAAGGAAGAAGAGCTATATTGGAGGAACATTGCTTAAACTATGGAAACTAAAGTGAAAGTGAAGTTGCTTAGTCATGTTCGACTTTTCGCGACCCCGTGAACTGCAGCCTACCAGGCTCCTCCATCCATGGGATCTTCCAGGCAAGAGCACTAGAGTGGGTTGCCATTGCCTTCTCCGACTATGGAAATTAAGTTGATGTTATTCAAGCTAGATTGCTTTAAATTAAAATATTGATTAGTATGGGATCGCCGACTCAATGGAGATGAGAGTGAGAAAACTCTGGCAGATGGTGAAGGACAGGGAAATCTGGCGTGCTGTAGTCCACAGGGTCACAAAGAGTCAGACATGACTGATCCACTGAATAAAGGGATTTAGTTCAGTTCAGTTCAGTCACTCAGTCGTGACCGACTCTTTGCAACCCCATGAATTGCAAAACCCCAGGCCTCCCTGTCCATCACCAACTCCCAGAGTTTACCCAAACTCATGTCCATTGAGTCGGTGATGCCATCCAGCCATCTCATCCTCTGTCATCCCCTTCTCTTCCTGCCCCCAATCCCTCCCAGCATCAGGGTCTTTTCCAGTGAGTCAACTCTTCGCATGAGGTGGCGAAGATTGGAGTTTCAACTTCAGCATCAGTCTTTCCAATGTACACTCAGTACTGATCTCCTTTAGGGAATACACGTAGGTAATTAAGAAACTTAACAGTATAGTAAAGGAAACATGGATATTAAAATGACATTGTAAAGATAGGAAATTGGCCATAAGACTAATTCACTTCTAACACAAGTTGCAAATTCAGGGGTCCACAAGACTACTCTCAGCTTGATAATTCACTATAAGCCCTCAAAGAACTCACCAAAAGCAGTAGTACTCATTGCTACAGTTTACTAGCCATAAAGAAGGTTGAACACTGAAGAAATGATGCTTTCAAACAGTGGTGTTGGAGAAGACTCTTGAGTGTCCCTATGACAGCAAGGCGATCAAGCCAGTCAAGCCTAAAGGAAGTCAATCCTAAATATTCGTTGGAAGGACTGATGATGAAGCTGAAGCTCCAATATTTTGGCTACCTGATGCGAAGAGACGACTCACTGGAAAAGATCCTGAATCTGGGAAAGATTGAAGGGAAAAGGAGAAGGGGGCAGCAGAGGATGAGATGGTTAGATAGCATCACCGGCTCAGTGGACATGAATTTGAGCCAACTCTAGGAGATAGTGGAGGACAGAGGAACCTGGTGTGCTGCGGTGCATGGGGTCACCAAGAGTCAGGCACAACTTGAAAAACAACAACACAGTCTATTACAACAAAGATAAAGATTAAAAGTAACTAAGGGAAGAGACCCATGGGGAAGAGTCCAGGGATTTTCCAAATATAGAGCTCCCAGTTTCCTTCTCCCAGAAGTCACAGAGTGTTGACTCTTGGCAACAAAGTGTGGCAGACAATATGCATGGGTCAATGCCAGCCAAAAATGATCACCACAGGCTGGGTGTCCGGAGTTCTTATTAATGCTTTGTCATGTAGATATGACTGACCACATGTGTGGCTGATCTTTGCTTTCAGTCCCTCCAGGAATCAAGCTGATACTTCATGATCCAAATCCTCACAATAAATCACATTGTTACTGCCTTCTGCAACTCAAAGGCTCCACATAAACAAATATACTCTTATCAGGCCAGTCATTCCAAGGGCTTAGATATTATATCCAAGGAACTAAGGGCAGAGAGATAGATCTCTCTTTGGTAAAATTAATTCTTTTTCATACAGATGTATTATAAAATATCTCTGAGCCTAACTCAAAAGGAGGACAGTCAACTGCAAATTGGCACTTGCCATGGTGTTTGCCATCTATCTCTTCAAGGATTAAATCATGGGCTGCTACAGCTGCTGACCTTCAACAGCCCTTGAAAGACTTCAGGGTCAAGAGCAGAAGTGAGGCACTGTGTACTCAGGGCAAAATTGGCAGAACAGGTCTTCAGATAGTTAGATAACCTCAGGGGCTGATTTTATGTGCCCTATTCTTACATCTCCTCCTATCCAGGAAAGCACTAAAATCTTTCACGGTGACAATTGTTTCTCATGACTGGTAGAAGCTTCATGAGACCAGCAGAAATTTTCTACAAAAAAATGTGTGCTTGATTGCATATACTCCCCCTTTACCAAAATCACAAATATACTGTCTATTCCCCCTTCCTTTTTGGAGCAGTTTCTCAGAACTAGCTAAGTTGCTGTCTCCCAGGCTGGAGTCCTCATTTTGCCTCAAATAAAACTTAACTCACAATTCTCACGTTGTGCATTTTTTTAAAGTTGACAACAGTAAAGGAAGAACAGAGAAAAAATGATGTAAAGCGCACAGAAAACATATAGGAAATGGTTAAGATAAATACTGTCTTTTCAGTAAATAAATGTAAATGGAGTAAACACTTCAAGTAAAAGCTGGAGAATGGGAGAAGAATTAAAAACCATTATATAACTACATACTCTTTTCTAGAGACACACTTTAGATTCAAAGATTGTGGATAAAAGATGGATAAGTATAGACCACACATTCAGTAAACAGAAGAGGGTTGGCATGACTATATTAACACCAGACCTCACTATCATAGACTTTGTGACAGAAAGTATTAGTAGAGATGAAGGCCATATTCTGTTCGATTCAACTTTCATGAAATGTCCAAAATAAGAAAATCCATAGGGAGAGAAAGATGATTAGTCATTTCCAGAGGCTATGGGTGAGGGGAAAGTGGAGTGTGACTGCTAACAGGTATGGCGTTTTTCTGGGGGGAGGGGGGTTAATACTCTGAATTTAAATGGCAGTGATGATGTACAACTTGCTGATTATATAAAAAATAATGAATTGCATACTTTAAAAAGGTGAGCTTTATGATATATGAGTTACAGCTCAATGAAGATATTATGAAGACATAATGCTTAAATATTACTATTGCTTGAATGTAACATTTTAGAAATGAGTGTAATTATTACATATGTCTGCTTGTTTTCCAGTATGATCACCAAATAACTCTTTAGGAAACAATCTCTGGATCTTGAGTATAATTCTTTTGTAAGTTGTCTTTTTTAAGGGAATATCTTCAAGGGGACTTATTGCCTTTTGTGATTTGTCCTTACAGACAGTATTTTGTTTGCTTGTTTTAAGAAGAATGTAAGTATATAAATCCCCAAAGGTGGATTTCAAATTGGATGG
This sequence comes from Oreotragus oreotragus, assembly GCA_006410675.1. NCBI lineage: Eukaryota > Metazoa > Chordata > Mammalia > Artiodactyla > Bovidae > Oreotragus > Oreotragus oreotragus. The sequence continues at coordinate 31,650 of SJYX01011673.1, forward strand.
TGGTAAAATCTACACTATTTTTTTTTCTCTTTGCTGTGTAAATATTTTAAGCCATGCTAGCTGCTCTATGCAGTAATATTTTATCCACAATATAAGGTAATACCTATCTAGAGCTTAGTTTTCCAAAGCTCTGGGTAGTCCTCTAAACTGCTGTGTATTCTATGAACAAGTCTTTTACTGGAAGATTTATGCAATACTATCGAATTAGTTTGGGTTTTCTTCCCTAAAAAGAGTGTGAGATTTGGAGTTTTTACTAGCCTGAAAAAGCTATTTTCAAAGAAAATGATATTTTTGCTTATATGCTTCAGTAACTTTAAATTAAGGCAGTGGGGAATTTAAAATGCTGGAAAAAAAGCTCCGCAAGAAATAACAATAAAAGACTAGCCACATGAAAGCATTGCAAAGGAAGCCAGTGGGATATAATTATTACTCACATTATTATCGGAGGTGGGTTATGTGAGAGAGTGGTAACATCAGATAGTAGGAAAGTCAATGAGGCCACAGGATCACAAATCATTAGGAAAAACATCTCATTTGCACATGTTATTTTTTGTATGTGTTTTTCACTTGAAGAACTGAAATGAAATTTAAATCAGCATCTCACAGCTGCCATATTTTGCCTTTATATAATATTTAGACCCTTAATTTTCCATAAAGAAGAAAGTGAAAAATTCACTTAAATTATATATGAAATCCTTATTTTGGTCACTGTTTTGTTATGCATTTGTGTTAAATGTAGAAGTTTCTTTCCCAATTTTTTACTCAGAGTGAAATAATGTAGCTACTATGTTTTGGAATAGAGAAACAGGGAAAAAAAAACACATACTATTCACATGGTAAGAAAAAAAGGACCTAAATACTAATTAACATGAGAATTATCCTCTCATTATCCACATACAAAAAATACGACAACATGTGTGAAATGATGAAATGACAGTTTTTAGTCATTGGGCAACAGGCAGTGAATTCTGAAGGAAAAGGGAGCAAGCAAGGTAAGTTTCATATTTTCATCTTTGCCTCAGCTTACTGCCCGAGGCAGTTTTGAAATGTTGGACAAAAAAGAAAGAAGAAAGATGAACTTTAAACCCATGGAACAACTTCAAGCACACAGACATATGAAATGGGAAACCAGGAGGCAGAAGAGAGTGACAAAGGACCAGGACAACTTTTTTTGTCCACACTTTTTTTTGTTTAGTTGTTCAGTTGTGCCTGACTCTTTGCAACTCTGTGACTGCAGCACTCCAGGCTTTCACACTTTAAATATATACATTCATGTGTCAACTACCTCAATAAAGCTGGAAAAATCAGAATCTTTGCTAAGGCCAGAATCAAAATAATAACAAAGATCAGTTAGTGAATTTTCTCATCATTTTCTTCTGACATAGTGATTAGACATGATCTGAAAATGGAAATACGTATCAAAGAAGGCTCTCTGGTAGTTTGAGTTTTCACTGCTGATGCTCTTTTGTGTCCCTGATTCATCTTGAAATGCAAAGTTTCCTACACAGAATTTATCAGAGATGATGTGTCTCATCTTCTACTCTTTCAGTATCTGGAAACTCAACACAGGACTCAAAAGCTATTGTTGAGTGTAAGATTAGGTAAGTAACAGCCACTCAGAATGTGAGCCACTTCATATCTTTCCTTGCTTGGGAGGTGAAGATTTCGTACTGTAATGGAGAAAGCCAGCCCAAGTCTTGCTTTTTCCTAGCAATGTGGCTATACACTTACTTCCTAGCCCTCTGATGTTTGCTTCAGGAGCATCAGTATGCACAATCCATTGCTACTTGCACCTTAGCATCAAAGGGCAAAACCATGGGAGACACTTGCTTCCAGCGACAGGTCATCAACATTCTTTACTTTCTGGGGATGAAAAACTGGCAGTAGGCATCTCAGGTGGTTTCCAGTCTCAAAAGCATGGACACAAACCTGGAATGCTTGTCTTGGTATACAAAACAACCTAAGTCTAAAGAGATACTGTTAATCTGGCTAGGCAGTTGTTACCAGTGAACCTTTATTTTCTAAAGTGAAATGAGGAATTAAATTTAAAAAAAAGAAAGAAAAAAATAAACCTACTACCTAATCCAGTGTTATGGTGATTTCCCCTTATGTTTTCTTCCAAGGGTTTTACAGGTCTTGCTGTTACACTTAGGTCATTAATCTGTACTTAGTTAATGTTTGTATGAGGTGGGAGGTAGGGGTCCAGCTTCATTCTTTTGCGTGTGGTTAATCCAGCTTTTCTAGACACATCTGCTGAAGAGATTATTCCTTCTCCACTGAATTATCCTGGTGCTCTAGTCAAAGAGTAAGTGACTATTCCTGTGAGGGTTTATTTCTGGATTCTCAGTCTGTTCCATCGGTTTGTGTCATATGCCAGCACCACACTGTTTTACTCAATTAATGAGGCTTTGCAGTCAGTTTTGAAATCAGGAAGGGCAAGTCTTCCAATTTTTTTTTTTTTTTTCAAGATTGGTGTGACTATCCTGGGTTATCTTCTTTTATTAAAAATAAAATTTAAATGTAGCCCTATTTCAGTGGCTTTCAATTAAGGATTGTGCTAAGTTGCTTCAGTCATGTGAACTCTTTGTGACCCTAAGGACCGTAGCCTGCCAAGGCTCCTCTGGCCATGGGATCCTCCATGCAAGAACACTGGAGTGGGTTGCCATGCCTTCCTCGAGGGGGCCTTCCCAAACCAGGGATCAAATCCACAGCTCGTGCAGCTCTTGCAGCTCTTGCATTACAGGTGAATTTTTTTTTTTTACCACTGAGCCACTAGGGAAGCCCCAATTAGGGGTCATTTGTCCTCAATTCCAGGGATACTTGGTGGTATCTGGAGACATGTTTGGAATCTTTATCTAATTAGTTAAAATAATCACTTTAACTTACTGAGTTGTTGTTAAAGTATGATTTTCCTTCCATGAAAGAACTGAGAGAGACCTGAAGCATCAGAGCACATGGTGAAACAGTGCAGTTCCTTGATGATGGGCAAAGAGGGTATTTCGAGGGGCATACTTTTGTTGATGGAGCTAAATGTATGCCTCACAACCTTTTTCTCATTTTAGGTTACATCTCCATTTAAGGCTATATTTAAATACTTGCTCATCTTCTTGGTATCTGGGGAGTTAGCAGTTCTCAGAGTAGAAGTTGGTAAGGGTGGCCTGGTGTGTATCTGCGACCTTGTCGCTGAGTGAAGCAGCTGGGGCTTAAGTCTCCAGAGGCTGCTATAGTGCCCCAACTTTTAGGAGCCAGGGGAGTCAGTAAGTGGGTGTCACAGGAGCAAAACTGGGGGTTGCTGGGAACTGCAATGCAGGCTCCAGCCTGGAATTCTGCATCTTTCCCAGGGGATAGTTCAGGCTCTGTTGGTACTATCCCCGCTGCAGACAGGCAGCTATTAACAGGGGTGGTTGGCTATCAGGCTCCCACTCATCCTCCCAGAAACAGGCCCTCTAGGAACAGAGGCTTCTAGTCCATGCACAAGGAAGGGACCACCACATTTCTCAACCAGGGGTTGAATCGGGATGGCCAGGGCTCCTGCTGTCTCAGTCCCAGCTCCCAATAAGGACAGGTTCCTTGGAAAACTACCAAGTCCCTTTTTCCCACTGTCCTATGGCCTCACAAAGTCTAGATCTGCCACAAGGGGTAGTGTAAGGGTGGAGGCCCAGGAGAGCTTGGTTCCTGCTCCAGGGATGCAGACAGGCCCTCTGCACTCAAGAGTGATCCTGATGGTCCCTAAGACCCACACTGCTTTGGGTGTCAAGGAAACTAAACAAAATCTCAGGTTACTATAATTCTGTCAGTGTTGGAAAGAATGTACTCCATGGTGGAATATGGGAGATCCTAGTAATTCAGAAAGAATGCACCCCATGATGGAATATGGGATATCTTAGTGGCTTCCATATAATAATAAGGGGTTTGATGTAGGTCATACTTGGATGGCCTAGTGGTTTTCCCTACTTTCTTCAATTTATCCCTGAATTTTGCAATAAGGAGCTCATAAATCGAGCCACAGTCAGCTCCTGGTCTTGTTTTTGCTGACTGTATAGAGCCATCTTTGACTGCAAAGAATATAATCAATCTGATTTCGGTATTGACCATCTGATGATATCTATGTGTACAGTCATCACTTGCATTGTTGGAAGAGGGTGTTTGCTATGACCTTGTATTCTCTTGACAAAATTGTTAACTTTTGCTCCCCTTCATTTTATACTCCAAGGCCAAATGTGCTGGTTACTCCAAGTACCTCTTGACTTCCTACTTTTGCATTCTAATCCCCTATGATGAAAGGGACATCTTTCTGAAGAACTATGGACAGAGGTTTGTAACATTGTACAGAAGGCGGTGACCAAAGAAAGAAATGTAAGAAGGCAAAGTGGTTGTCTGAGGTGGTTATACTAAAGGCTGAGAAAAGAAAAGAAGCAAAAGGCAAGGAAAAGGGGAAAAGAAATACCCAACTGAATGCAGAGTTCCAAAGAACAGCAAGAAGAAATAAGAAAGCATTCTTAAGTGAACAATGCAAAGAAATACAGGAAAACAATAGAATGAGAAAGAGTAGAACTCTGTTAAGAAAATTAAAGATATCAAGGGAACATTTCACGTGACAATGGGCACAATAAGGGATCGAAATGGTAAAGACCTAACAGAAGCAGAAGAGACTGAGAGAAGTGGCAAGAATACACAGAAGAGCTATACAAAAAAGTCTTAATGACTCAGATAACCACAGTGATGCAGTTAATCACCTTGAGTTAGATATCTTAGAGCCTGAAGTCAAGTGGGGCTTCGGAAGCATTACTATGTACAAAACTACTGTAGGTGATGGACTTCCAGCTGATCTGTTTAAAATCCTAAAGACATTGCTGTTAAAGTGCTGCACTCAATATAGCAAATTTGGAAAAACTCAGCAGTGGCCACAGGACTGGAAAAGGTCAGTTTTCATTCCAATCCCAAAGAAGGGCAATGCCAAAGATTATTCAGACAGTTCAGTTGCACTAATTTCACATGCTAATAAGGTTATGATCAAAATCCTTCAAGCTAGCCTTTGGCAACTATGAACCAACAACTTCCAAATATAAAAATTGCATTAAGAAGAGGCAGAGGAACCAGAGACCAAATTGCCAACACCTTTTGAATCACAGAAAAAGCAAGAGAATTCTAGAAAAACATCTACTTCTGCTTTATTGACTGTGCTAAAGCTTTTGACGGTGGATCACAACAAACTGTGGGAAATTCTTAAAGAGATGGGAATACCAGACCACCTTACCTGTCTCCTGAGAAACCTGTATGCAGATCAAGAAGCCACAGTTAGAACCAGACATGAAACAATGAACTTGTTCAGAATTGGGAAAGGAGTATGTCAAGGCTGCATATTGTCACTCTACTTATATAACTTCTATGTAGAGTACATCATGCAAAATGCCAGCCTGGATGAAGCACAACCTAAAATCAAGACTGCAGGGAGGAACATCAACAACCTCAGATATGAAGATGACACTACCCAAATGGCAGAAAGTGAAGAGGAACTAAAGAGCGTCTTAATGTGGGTATAAGATGAGAATGAAAAAGTTGGCTTAAAACTCAACATTAGAGAAACTGTGATCATGGCATCTGGTCCCATCACTTCATGGCAAATGGAAGAGGAAAAAGTGGAAGCAGTGACATATTTTATTTTCTTGGGTTCAAAATTCATTGAGGATGGTGACTGCAGCCATGAAATTAAAGGACACTTACTCCTTGGAAGGAAAGCTATGACAAACCTAGTCAGCATATTAAAAAGAAGAGACATCATTTTACCAATAAAGGTCTGTACAGTCAAAACTATGGTTTTTCCAGTCATCATGTATGGAACATAAAGAAGGCTGAGCATCAAAGAATTGATGATTTCAAATTGTGGTGCTGGAGAAGACTTGTGAGGGTCCCTTAAAGTGTGAGGAGATCAAAGCAATCAATCCTGGGTTGTGCTTAGGCACTCAGTCGTGTCCAACTATTTGCATCCCCATAGACTGTAGCCTTCTAGGCTCCTCTGTCCATGGAGATTCTCCAGGTAAGCATACTGGATGGATTGCCATGGCCTCCCTTCAGGGGATCTTTCCAACGCAGGGATTAAACCCAGGTCTCCCACATTGCGGGTGGGTTCTTTACCATCTGAGCCATGATAAAAGCTACCAAACAATCCTACAAGAAATCAACCCTGAACAGTCATTGGAAGGACTGATGTTGAAGCTGTAGCTCTAATACTTCGGCTACCTAATATGAAGAACCGACTCACTGGAAAAGATCCTGATACTGGGAAAGAGTGAAGGCAAAATCTAAAAGTTCAGTCCTGGGTGTTCTTTGGAAGGAATGATGCTAAAGCTGAAACTCCAGTACTTTGGCCACCTCATGCAAAGAGTTGACTCATTGGAAAAGACTCTGATGCTGGGAGGAATTGGGGGCGGGAGGAGAAGGGGCTGACAGAGGATGAGATGGCTGGATGGCATCACCGAATAGATGGACATGAGTTTGAGTGAACTCCGGGAGTTGGTGATGGACAAGGAGGCCTGCTGCTGCTGCAATTCACGGGGTCGCAAAGAGTCGGACACGACTGAGCGACTGAACTGAAATGAACTAACTGAAGGCAAAAGGAGAAGGGGGTGGCAGCAGATGGGATGGTTAGATAGCATCACCAACTCAAGGGACATAAATCTGAACAAACTCTGGAAGATTGTGAAGGATAGGGAAGCCTGGAGTGCCGCAGTCTATAGGGTAGCAAGTGTCAGTCATGACTTAATGACTGAACAACGAAAAAGAGGCCTCTAATCTCCAGACCCTGCCACATGTGGGTTTTGAGGAGATCCAATATTGGTGGATTGTGGTGGGTAACCTCAGGGTTCTATTATGTTCAGTTCAGTTCACTTCAGTCGCTCAGTCGTGTTCGACTCTTTGCGACCCCATGAATCGCAGCATGCCAGGCCTCCCTGTTCATCACCATCTCCCGGAGTTCACTCAGACTCCCATTCATCGAGTCCGTGATGCCATCCAGCCATCTCATCCACTGTCATCCCCTTCTCCTCCTGACCCCAATCCCTCCCAGGACCAGAGTCTTTTCCAATGAGTCAACTCCTCATGAGGTGGCCAAAGTACTGATGCTTCAGCTTGAGCATCATTCATTCCTTCCAAAGAAATCTCAGGGTTGATTTCATTCACAATGGACTGGTTGGATCTCCTTGCAGTCCAAGGGACTCTCAAGAGTCTTCTCCAACACCACAGTTCAAAAGCATCAATTCTTCAGTGCTCAGCCTTCTTTACAGTCCAACTCTCACATCCATACATGACCACAGGAAAAACCACAGCCTTGACTAGACGGACCTTAGTCGGCAAAGTAATGTCTCTGCTTTTGAATATACTATCTAGGTTGGTCATAACTGTTCTTCCAAGGAGTAAGCGTCTTCTAATTTCATGGGTGCAGTCACCATCTGCAGTGATTCTGGAGACCAAAAACATAAAGTCTGACACTGTTTCCACTGTTTCCCCATTTATTTCCCATGAAGTGATTGGACCGGATGCCATGATCTTCGTTTTCTGAATGTTGAGCTTTAAGCCAACTTTTTCGCTCTCCTCTTTCACTTTCATTAAGAGGTTTTTTAGCTCCTCTTCACTTTCTGCCACAAGGGTGGTGTCATCTGCATATCTGAGGTTATTGATATTTCACCCAGCAATCTTGATTCCAGCTTGTGTTTCTTCCAGTCCAGCGTTTCTCATGATGTATTCTGCATGTAAGTTAAATAAGCAGGGAGACAATATACAGCCTTGATGTACTCCTTTTCCTATTTGGAACCAGTTTATTGTTCCATGTCGAGTTCTAACTGTTGTTTCCTGACCTGCATACAGATTTCTCAAGAGGCTGGTTAGGTAGTCTGGTGTTCCGATCTCTTTCAGAATTTTCCACAGTTTATTCTGATCCACACAGTCAAAGGCTTTGGCATAGTCAATAAAGCAGAAATAGATATTTTTCTGGACCTCTCTTGCTTTTTCCATGATCCAGTGGATGTTGGCAATTTGATCTCTGGTTCCTCTGCCTTTTCTAAAACCAGCTTGAACATCAGGGAGATCACGGTTCATGTATTGCTAGCACCTGGGATCTAGACCACATTAGTCTATAATGCTTCCACTTCATGCAAGAATTTGTCATCTATTAATATTATTCTTGCCTGAAGAATTCCGTGGACGGAGGAGCCTGGTGGGCTGCTGTCCATGGGGTCGCACAGAGTAGGACACAACTGAAGCGATTTAGCATGCATGCAGGCATACAATAGTTCAACTATAGTGTTGTTCCTAATATAAAAACATTGTCGCATTGTTCAAGGTATTAATCTGTGATTTTGAAGTCAAATGAAGAGAGATCACCTTGAACTACAGACAAAATGCAAGACTGTGTTTCCCTGATCTCTTGGCAGAACTGCAAACTATACACTTGCTTTCATTGTGATGCACAACCTAGTAGCAGCATTAACATTTAAGTACATTCAGATCCCATCTGCCTCCAATCATCAAAGCCTCCTGATATTTACCAAAAGGACCTGTCATTTACAAAATGAAAAACTGGCTTATGTCAGTTTGTGACAGCCAATTATATAATAAAGTAGCGATTCATAGAAATGTTTCACTTGACAGTAAATGGCTCCGCTTTCTATTTCAGAATTTGACCATACACAAAAAAAGATATCAGGACCGTGTCTATTTATAGTTATCTGGAGTAAATAGTCTTGGTAGCACAGTAATAAACTGTGGAAAATTCTTCAAGAGATGGGAATACCAGACCACTTGACCTGCCTCTTGAGAAATCTGTATGCAGCTCAGGAAGCAACAGTTAGAACTGGACATGAAACAACAGACTGGTTCCAAATAGGAAAAGGAGTACGTCAAGGCTGTATATCATCACCCTGCTTATTTAACTTATATGCAGAGTACATCATGAGAAACGCTGGACTGGAAGAAACACAAGCTGGAATCAAGATTGCCACGAGAAAAATCAATAACCTCAGATATGCAGATGACACTACCATTATGGCAGAAAGTGAAGAGGAACTAAAAAGCCTCTGATGAAAGTGAAAGTGGAGAGCAAAAAAGTTGGCTTAAAGCTCAACATTCAGAAAACAAAGATCATGGCATCCGGCCCCATCACTTCATGGGAAATAAATGGGGAAACAGTGGAAACAGTGTCAGACTTTATTTCTGGGGGCTCCAGAATCACTGCAGATGGTGACTGCAGCCATGAAATTAAAAGACACTTACTCCTTTGAAGAAAGGTTATGACCAACCTAGATCGTATATTCAAAAGCAGAGACATTACTTTGCCGACTAAGGTCCGTCTAGTCAAGGCTTTGGTTTTTCCAGTGGTCATGTATGGATGTTAGAGTTGGACTGTGAAGAAGGCTGAGTGCTGAGGAATTGATGTTTCGAACTGTGGTGTTGGAGAAGACTCTTGAGAGTCCCTTGGACTGCAAGGAGATCCAACCAGTCCATTCTGAAGATCAACCCTGGGATTTCTTTGGAAGGAATGAGGCTAAAGCTGAATCTCCAGTACTTTGGCCACTTCATGCGAAGAGTTGACTCATTGGAAAAGACTCTGATGCTGAAAGGGATTGGGGGCAGGGGGAGAAGGGGACGACAGTGGGTGTGATGGCTGGATGTCATCACCGACACGATGGACATGAGTTTGGGTGAACTCTGGGGGTTGGTGATGGCCAGGGAAGCCTGGCATGCTGCAATTCATGGGGTCGCAAAGAGTTGGACATGACTGAGCGACTGAACTGAACTGAGCACAGCAGTCATCACAAAGAACTGATTACCTACAGTAATAAATAGTGATATACAAATACAGAAGAGGAAATGAATAACAGATTTAATGCTAGGACTTTTGCTTCCAACCATGGTGGGTTACCAAAGACTGAATTGTCCCCAGTGCTTTCAAACTCTAAAAAACTGAACAGAAGTTAAGAAATAATGACTTTCATATGTGTGACAATAGGTAAGGCAGGTCTGTGATCTGTGAGTAAAGGGAAACAAAGGAGGTGAGCATTGTGCAGGGAGGGAAATGCAAAGAGAATCCAGAGATCTTAATCTGTTGAAGGGATCAATATCATAATTCAGGGGTAGGCTAAAACAGATAGAGTTGGGAGGACAAAATATTAGGAAAAAAAGAGTTAATAGATATTCAAAGGAGGTTCTTCAAGTTTTAGCTGAGTATAAATATGACTATATACAAAAACAAATTACACATGGGCAGAAAGAAAATCACTTGAAGTTGTAGGATGATCAATTCCTGGAGCTCACACAGGGCTGAGAGAATTTACCTTTCCATCAGCAGAACAGAAAGACCTCCTAACCCACAGATCATTCAAGATTTGAGAAAGTTATTAAATTAATAATGGAGCTTAATTGTGTCCATAGTAACAGCTGATCTGTATTCATACTAAGAAATTGTAAAGGAAGCCTTGAACAGATTCAATTGATCTGAATAACTCAACTGCATTCCAAGCAAAATCCAACACTATTTAGAGGAATACAACAAAATCCATCACTCAAATGCAAGATTTACCAAGTTCAACAATCAATCACTTTTTACCAGGGACAGTAAGACTCCTACATATGAATGACTTCCATTTTTCATGAGTCTGTTTTCAATACCAATATTGTACTCTTTTTTTATTATAACTTTGCAATATAGTTTAAAATCAAAAAGCATGATGTCTCTCATTTGTTCTTCTTTCTCAATAATTGCTTTGTCTACTGGGGGGCTTTTGTGGTTCCAAAAAAAGTTATTTTTAAAATAGGAAAAAAAGATCTATTTTAGTTTTGGACTTTTTAGCAGGCTAAAATTTACCTGAAACATATTTTCCATTCATATTATTCTTATGTATTTCATTTCTAATACATGAGAATATCAGATTATCAGTATTATCAAAAATTTTCTGTGGAAAACATCCTGTCCACTAATATAATTTAAATTAATATATCCATTATCATCATAATATTTTTCTTCAATTGCTGTAAAAAACTTATACCAGGTTTCAGTATGTAGCTTTGATAACGCTACATCTACAACCTTTTCTATTTTTATGTATACCTTTTTGGAGAAGGCAATGGCACCCCACTCCAGTACTCTTGCCTGGGAAATCCATGGACGGAGGAGTCTAGTAGGCTGCAGTTCATGGGGTCGCAAAGAGTCGGACACGACTGAGTGACTTCACTTTCACTTTTCACTTTCATGCACTGGAGAAGGAAATGGCAACCCACTCCAGTATTCTTGCCTAGAGAATCCCAGGGATGGGGGAGCCTGGTGGGCTGCCGTCTCTGGGGTAACACAGAGTCAGACACGACTGAAGCAACTTAGCAGCAGCAGCAGTATACCTCTTAGTGGATCAATAAGTGAGAATTTAGAAGTAAATCATTTGTTCCTCTTACAGGTCCGGGGAAGTAATAGAGTCAAACAGGTCTGTATGACATTGAATCCTGTGCTTTCTCCAGAACACTATTTTACATCACTGCTATGTCTACTAAAGCAAAACAGCTGTATAATTATTTTCTCACAAAGACAGTTATTTGCAAACTGCAAAAGTGCTTCATATTTCTAATTAATATTGGTCCAGCAAACACTTACAGAGGGTCCACAATGTTCAAGCTTTATTCTAATTACAGTAAATTACAGTGGTCTGGTTTATGCCTTTGACTAATTCGGAATTTGCTAATGACCAACTTAACTGTTGAAGTACCAGAATCATAAGACACTATGAAAAATTAATTCACCACCTTCTTAAATAGTTTAGTGACTCTTACTTAATGGACTATCTTACTCAACAAGGAAAATATAATCAAATGAATCATGAAATAAGAAATCGTATGAGCTTCATTTTCCCTAACAATTTCTAACATTTTAAGTTTAAAAATTCTTTCCAGTTTCTTATTCTGATTATCAATCCTTTTGGTGAAATAAGACAACAAAAGTTGAAACTGAAGCTCAGGGCTATATGTGATTTGTTGTCTGTCACAATATATTTTAATTGCTAGCTAAACATCACTTCATGGCAAACAGATGTGGAAAGAGTGGCAGACTTTATTTTGGGGGGGGCTCCAAAATAACTGCAGATGGTGATTGCAGCCATGAAATTAGAAGCCGCTTACTCCTTGGAAGGAAAGTTATGACCAACCTAGACAGCATATTAAAAAGCAGAAACATTACTATGTTCACAAAGGTCCATCTAGTCAAGGCTATGGTTTTTCCAGTGGTCATGTATGGATGTGAGAGTTGGACTATAAAGAAAGCTGAGTGCCTAAGAATTGATGCTTTTGAACTGTGGTTTGGAGAAGACTCTTGAGAGCCCCTTGGACTGCATCCTAAAGGAGATCAGTCCTGGGTGTTCATTGGAAGGACTGATGTTGAAGCTGAAACTCCAATACTTTGGCACCTGATGCGAAGACCTGACTCATTTGAAAAGCCCTTGATGCTGGGAAAGATTGAGGGCAGGAGGAGAAGGGGACGATAGAGGATAAGATGGTTGGATGGCATCACTGACTCAATGGATTTGAGTTTGGGTAAACTCCAGGAGTTGACGATGAATAGGGAGGCCTGATGTGCTGCAGTCCATGGGGTCACAGAGTCAGATAAGACTGAGCAACTGAACTAAACTGAAACAAAGGTAAAAAATAAGATTTCATGGGTCTTTAACCCAATGAGGCTTTTATATTTATTCTACAGAGAGCTGATTTCTAGGAGAAATGGACCATCTTTTTATTAAAATTTCTTTAATGTCCTACAGGTTTTGTTGTTATATATATTGATAATTGATCTTAATTCTCATGTATACATTCAATCTTACTTGGAATCAAGAAAAAAAAATTTAATAAAGAACTTTAAAAAAGAAAATAACACTTTACATTGACCTGTGGGTATTTCACTTTTCATAAATAACACGGATAGCAGAATTTATTTAATTTTAGATACTTCTATCATTCAAAAGTTGTGTACCTATAAATATCGAAAGTAAAACAAGAAAGTAGCAATATTTCCCTCAAGTCCTTATCTCCAATATGTCATAGTGCTGATCAAGAGAGGGCTACAATGATGTTTGACTATAACATTATATTTTAAAGCACAGATTTTGACTGATTTTTTTTGTTTGTTTTTTTTTGTTTGCCTTATATTTTATTTTTTTTAATTTTTACTTTATTTTGCTTTACAATACTGTGTTGGTTTTGCCATACATTGACATGACATGATATTTTTAATGTAAGGAATCATCCATCCTAGAATACTGAGTTCCTGGAATTAAATATTAAGAACAAGTATAAAATAATATTTCTGAAATTTTAATTGTTTAAATATTTTAAAGTATGTAGAAAAATTCATTGGTGAGCTCCTTATGTTCACAACCTTATTTTTTGATGAACAGACTTTTTACTTTTTTGAACAAAGCATGCACAGAGTTTGAGAATACATTTTAATGCAGGCTATACATCTTTTTTATTTTGAATTGTGGAAAAAACACATAAAATTTACCAATTTAATCATCTGACAGAACCTCAAAGAGATATCTGTATATCTATGGTTATAGCAGTATTACAATAGTCAAGAGACAGAAGCAACCCAAGTGTCCACTGATGGATGGATGAGTAATCAAAATGTGTTATATACATACTGTGAAATATTATTTACAGTATGCATATAAAAGAAAGAAAATCCTGTATACGGATGAACCCTGAGGACATTACACTAAATGAAATATTAGTCACCAAAAGATAAATAGTGTATTTTTAAAGTAAGAATTTAATGATATTGTTTGAATGAGAAAAAATGTGCAATTTTCACTGAGTTTTATAGTGCCTAAGATTGCTTCATAAATTAAAAAAATTATAAACTTTTAGGGTAATGAAAACCTAAGATGTCAGATGACAGTTTTATACATTAGGAATTTCCCGGCCAGAAATTCAGCATTATATCCAAGTTTATAAAAGTAACAGTAACTTACTCAGAATTCACAGTGGGGCATGATATGTTAGATGCCTTAGATGCTCTCTCATTTAATGCTCATCATTTAATGATTTAATTAGTTTTATTCACTTAACTTTATGCCTGAGAAAGCTGAGACTTCAAAGGTTAAGTAACTGGCCTAAGATCAAATAGGAGAGGGTGGAGAAAACATTTGTTTTACTCAAAGCTCATGTTCTCAAATTAATAAGTTATATTTCCTTCTTCAGCTTGTATCTAGATCAGTCTTCATTTATGTACTCTACCAGTAATTGAAAATACATGAGTTTTGTTTAAGCAGTAGCTTAAATGGTTTAATTTGAATGTCTTATCCTCCTGGATAGCTACCGTAACCTATTTTATTTCTTTAGGGCATATTAAAAAAAAAGTGCATACCTTGTAATAATAATAATTTGGTGCTATTTCTTTAATATGCAACAAAGGTATGAAGAGTATGACAAAGCTTAAAACATAGCATTTGATCTTAATTTATTTGCAAATATTAACAGCAAACACTTTTAAATCACTTCTCTATGTCAGGAATACTCATGCATATGAGTGTGTGTGTGTGTTGCTAATACCTCCATAATACTTTGGAAATCATAAAGCACATCATAAAAGTATAAAAGAATACTTAGGTATTAACAACAGATACACAAATATGTATTCCTGGCAAATAAAAAAGTGATAATATATAGAACAATCATAGTTCTATGAACAACCAAATAGACTAGGTATCAACATTGTCTCTATTTTACAGATAAGGAATCAGAGGCACAAAGAGCTTATACATACAAAGAAAGTGGAAACCAGGAAGGGCCTGGATTTACACCCATAAAATCTGAATCAAGGCTTTGTTCTTAATCAGTTACCTAAACATTTAATGCTAAATTACTGTCTTTTTCATATGAAGCATTGTTATGGGTTAAATGTGTCCACCCAAAGTCCTTATGCTGAAGTCCTACTTCCAAGTATTTCAGAGTGTGGCCTTATTTCAAGGTAGGATCTTTATGGAGGTAATCAAGTTAAAGTGAAGTTACTATGGCAGATCCTAATCTGATATGATTAATGTCCTGATCAAATGTGTGCATGCACACTGGCTCAGCTATGTCGACTCTTAGCGACCCCGTGGACTGCAGCCTACCAGGCTTCTCCGTCCATGGGATTTTCCAGGCAAGAATACTGGAATTGGTTGCCATTTCCTTCTCCGAGGACGTCCTTATAAAAAGGAGTACTTTAGACACATGAGTGTATGTGTGCTGTTGCTTTGATTGTGTCTATGTGTGCTGTTGCTTTGATTGTGTCCAACTCTTTGCAACGCTATAGACTATAGCTCACCAGGTTCCTCTATCCATAGGGTTCTCCAGACAAGAATACTGGAGTAGGTTGCCCTTCCTTCTCCAGGGGATCTTCCCAACACAGGGATTGAACTCACACTCCTTTAAGTCTCCTGAATTGGCAGGCGGGCTATTTACCACTATTTAGCACCACCTGGCAGAGAAGGCGATGGCACCCCACTCCAGTACTCTTGCCTGGAAAATCCCATGGATGGAGGAGCCTGGTAGGCTGCAGTCCATGGGGTCGCTAAGAGTCGGCATGACTGAGCGACTTCACTTTCGCTTTTCACTTTCATGCATTGGAGAAGGAAATGGCAACCCACTCCAGTGTTCTTGCCTGGAGAATCCCAGAGACAGTGGGCCCCTGTCTGTGGGGTCGCACAGAGTCGGACACGACTGAAGCGACTTAGCAGCAGCAGCAGCACCACCACCTGGGAAGCCCAAAGCGAAAGTATTAGTCGTACATCTGTGTTTGACTCTTTGAAACCCCAAGGACAACAGCCTGCTAGGCTTCTCTGTCCATGGGATTCTCTAGGCAAGAATACTGGAGTGGGTAGCTGTTCCATTCTCCAGTGGATCTTCCTGATCCAGGGATCAAACTCAGGTCTTCTGCATTGTAGGCAGATTCCTTACCATCTGAGCCACCAGAGGCTGAGACACATAAAGAGACAAGACAACACGAACAGACACAGAGTTGACAATTAACAAGCCAAGAAGAGAGAGAGGCCTGAAACAGCTCCTCTCCTCATTGCCCTTTAAAGGAACCAACTCTGCTGACCCAGTGATAATGGATTTCTAGCCCTCAGATTGTGACAACAAACTTTTGTTGTTTAAGGCACCTCATCTGTGGTTCTTTGCTATGATAGCTCTAGCAAACTAATTAAAAAACCATTACAAAAAATTATCACTATATGTAATATTATAAAACTAGCTTTAATAACCACAGCTATGCATTCTAG
The DNA here is from genome assembly GCA_006410675.1 of Oreotragus oreotragus. Lineage (NCBI taxonomy): Eukaryota > Metazoa > Chordata > Mammalia > Artiodactyla > Bovidae > Oreotragus > Oreotragus oreotragus. The sequence goes on from SJYX01011673.1 coordinate 47,945, forward strand.
CTGAATACCTTTTATTGCAAGATTAAGACATTGGTATGGAGAAGGAAATGGCAATTCACTCCAGCACTCTTGCCTGGAAAATCCCATGGACGGAGCAACCTGATAAGCTATAGGCCATGGGGTCGCAAAGAGTCGGACTCGACTGAGTGACTTCACATACATATTACAGGGATTCTCTGATGGCTCAGATAGTAAAGGATCTGCCTGCAATATGGGAGACCCAGGTTTGATCCTATGATAGTGATAGGATCAGCAATATCAGACATCTTAATGGAATGTTTACATTAGAAAGGTGAGTCATGTTTATTATTATGTAGTTTGGGGCTCTGAAATGATTGAAAAACAGTCTCATATGTGTGGAAAGAATTGTTATTATTAAGGTAGTTATTGAAAGGTAGCCCATAAAATGTAATTATTAGGCAAGCCATATCTGATTTTTTAAAATGATTTTCTTTACATTGTTCAAGGTACATTCTACTCACTTAAACCAGATCTGAGGTAACACTTTGAGAGACACATATTAGCCAATGCTTACTATAAATCATAACAGAGGTGGAATACCAGCCAGAAATGAATTTTACTACTTTATTTATAAACTTTTTCGAAGACATACCATGGGCACTCCAGTATATGAATGCTAATAGTCTAAGTTATGCTAGAATCACCATGGTTTACTACTACTCTTGACATTTCAAAGACTCTTGCTCCCTTATTGGCAAGCAAATAAGATTTTTTCTGCATTTTTAGGAAATGTTAAAAATAAGTGAAATTAAATTATATGATTTATAACAATTGAGGATAATATGAAATAAAAATATTTCTCAGGGTCAAATAATTTATGCACACATTTATGACAACTGGACTTCCCTGATGGCTCAGATGGTAAAGCATCTGCTTATAATGTGGGAGACCTGGGTTTGATCCCTGGGTCAGGAAGATCCTCTGGAGAAGGAAATGGCAACCCACTCTGTCGCTCAGTCGTGTCCCTGTCTCTTATACACATCTAGATGTGTATAAGAGACAGGGACGATAGAGGATGAGATGGTTGGATGGCATCACTGACTCAATGGATTTGAGTTTGGGTAAACTCCAGGAGTTGACGATGAATAGGGAGGCCTGATGTGCTGCAGTCCATGGGGTCACAGAGTCAGATAAGACTGAGCAACTGAACTAAACTGAAACAAAGGTAAAAAATAAGATTTCATGGGTCTTTAACCCAATGAGGCTTTTATATTTATTCTACAGAGAGCTGATTTCTAGGAGAAATGGACCATCTTTTTATTAAAATTTCTTTAATGTCCTACAGGTTTTGTTGTTATATATATTGATAATTGATCTTAATTCTCATGTATACATTCAATCTTACTTGGAATCAAGAAAAAAAAATTTAATAAAGAACTTTAAAAAAGAAAATAACACTTTACATTGACCTGTGGGTATTTCACTTTTCATAAATAACACGGATAGCAGAATTTATTTAATTTTAGATACTTCTATCATTCAAAAGTTGTGTACCTATAAATATCGAAAGTAAAACAAGAAAGTAGCAATATTTCCCTCAAGTCCTTATCTCCAATATGTCATAGTGCTGATCAAGAGAGGGCTACAATGATGTTTGACTATAACATTATATTTTAAAGCACAGATTTTGACTGATTTTTTTTGTTTGTTTTTTTTTGTTTGCCTTATATTTTATTTTTTTTAATTTTTACTTTATTTTGCTTTACAATACTGTGTTGGTTTTGCCATACATTGACATGACATGATATTTTTAATGTAAGGAATCATCCATCCTAGAATACTGAGTTCCTGGAATTAAATATTAAGAACAAGTATAAAATAATATTTCTGAAATTTTAATTGTTTAAATATTTTAAAGTATGTAGAAAAATTCATTGGTGAGCTCCTTATGTTCACAACCTTATTTTTTGATGAACAGACTTTTTACTTTTTTGAACAAAGCATGCACAGAGTTTGAGAATACATTTTAATGCAGGCTATACATCTTTTTTATTTTGAATTGTGGAAAAAACACATAAAATTTACCAATTTAATCATCTGACAGAACCTCAAAGAGATATCTGTATATCTATGGTTATAGCAGTATTACAATAGTCAAGAGACAGAAGCAACCCAAGTGTCCACTGATGGATGGATGAGTAATCAAAATGTGTTATATACATACTGTGAAATATTATTTACAGTATGCATATAAAAGAAAGAAAATCCTGTATACGGATGAACCCTGAGGACATTACACTAAATGAAATATTAGTCACCAAAAGATAAATAGTGTATTTTTAAAGTAAGAATTTAATGATATTGTTTGAATGAGAAAAAATGTGCAATTTTCACTGAGTTTTATAGTGCCTAAGATTGCTTCATAAATTAAAAAAATTATAAACTTTTAGGGTAATGAAAACCTAAGATGTCAGATGACAGTTTTATACATTAGGAATTTCCCGGCCAGAAATTCAGCATTATATCCAAGTTTATAAAAGTAACAGTAACTTACTCAGAATTCACAGTGGGGCATGATATGTTAGATGCCTTAGATGCTCTCTCATTTAATGCTCATCATTTAATGATTTAATTAGTTTTATTCACTTAACTTTATGCCTGAGAAAGCTGAGACTTCAAAGGTTAAGTAACTGGCCTAAGATCAAATAGGAGAGGGTGGAGAAAACATTTGTTTTACTCAAAGCTCATGTTCTCAAATTAATAAGTTATATTTCCTTCTTCAGCTTGTATCTAGATCAGTCTTCATTTATGTACTCTACCAGTAATTGAAAATACATGAGTTTTGTTTAAGCAGTAGCTTAAATGGTTTAATTTGAATGTCTTATCCTCCTGGATAGCTACCGTAACCTATTTTATTTCTTTAGGGCATATTAAAAAAAAAGTGCATACCTTGTAATAATAATAATTTGGTGCTATTTCTTTAATATGCAACAAAGGTATGAAGAGTATGACAAAGCTTAAAACATAGCATTTGATCTTAATTTATTTGCAAATATTAACAGCAAACACTTTTAAATCACTTCTCTATGTCAGGAATACTCATGCATATGAGTGTGTGTGTGTGTTGCTAATACCTCCATAATACTTTGGAAATCATAAAGCACATCATAAAAGTATAAAAGAATACTTAGGTATTAACAACAGATACACAAATATGTATTCCTGGCAAATAAAAAAGTGATAATATATAGAACAATCATAGTTCTATGAACAACCAAATAGACTAGGTATCAACATTGTCTCTATTTTACAGATAAGGAATCAGAGGCACAAAGAGCTTATACATACAAAGAAAGTGGAAACCAGGAAGGGCCTGGATTTACACCCATAAAATCTGAATCAAGGCTTTGTTCTTAATCAGTTACCTAAACATTTAATGCTAAATTACTGTCTTTTTCATATGAAGCATTGTTATGGGTTAAATGTGTCCACCCAAAGTCCTTATGCTGAAGTCCTACTTCCAAGTATTTCAGAGTGTGGCCTTATTTCAAGGTAGGATCTTTATGGAGGTAATCAAGTTAAAGTGAAGTTACTATGGCAGATCCTAATCTGATATGATTAATGTCCTGATCAAATGTGTGCATGCACACTGGCTCAGCTATGTCGACTCTTAGCGACCCCGTGGACTGCAGCCTACCAGGCTTCTCCGTCCATGGGATTTTCCAGGCAAGAATACTGGAATTGGTTGCCATTTCCTTCTCCGAGGACGTCCTTATAAAAAGGAGTACTTTAGACACATGAGTGTATGTGTGCTGTTGCTTTGATTGTGTCTATGTGTGCTGTTGCTTTGATTGTGTCCAACTCTTTGCAACGCTATAGACTATAGCTCACCAGGTTCCTCTATCCATAGGGTTCTCCAGACAAGAATACTGGAGTAGGTTGCCCTTCCTTCTCCAGGGGATCTTCCCAACACAGGGATTGAACTCACACTCCTTTAAGTCTCCTGAATTGGCAGGCGGGCTATTTACCACTATTTAGCACCACCTGGCAGAGAAGGCGATGGCACCCCACTCCAGTACTCTTGCCTGGAAAATCCCATGGATGGAGGAGCCTGGTAGGCTGCAGTCCATGGGGTCGCTAAGAGTCGGCATGACTGAGCGACTTCACTTTCGCTTTTCACTTTCATGCATTGGAGAAGGAAATGGCAACCCACTCCAGTGTTCTTGCCTGGAGAATCCCAGAGACAGTGGGCCCCTGTCTGTGGGGTCGCACAGAGTCGGACACGACTGAAGCGACTTAGCAGCAGCAGCAGCACCACCACCTGGGAAGCCCAAAGCGAAAGTATTAGTCGTACATCTGTGTTTGACTCTTTGAAACCCCAAGGACAACAGCCTGCTAGGCTTCTCTGTCCATGGGATTCTCTAGGCAAGAATACTGGAGTGGGTAGCTGTTCCATTCTCCAGTGGATCTTCCTGATCCAGGGATCAAACTCAGGTCTTCTGCATTGTAGGCAGATTCCTTACCATCTGAGCCACCAGAGGCTGAGACACATAAAGAGACAAGACAACACGAACAGACACAGAGTTGACAATTAACAAGCCAAGAAGAGAGAGAGGCCTGAAACAGCTCCTCTCCTCATTGCCCTTTAAAGGAACCAACTCTGCTGACCCAGTGATAATGGATTTCTAGCCCTCAGATTGTGACAACAAACTTTTGTTGTTTAAGGCACCTCATCTGTGGTTCTTTGCTATGATAGCTCTAGCAAACTAATTAAAAAACCATTACAAAAAATTATCACTATATGTAATATTATAAAACTAGCTTTAATAACCACAGCTATGCATTCTAGCTGAATACCTTTTATTGCAAGATTAAGACATTGGTATGGAGAAGGAAATGGCAATTCACTCCAGCACTCTTGCCTGGAAAATCCCATGGACGGAGCAACCTGATAAGCTATAGGCCATGGGGTCGCAAAGAGTCGGACTCGACTGAGTGACTTCACATACATATTACAGGGATTCTCTGATGGCTCAGATAGTAAAGGATCTGCCTGCAATATGGGAGACCCAGGTTTGATCCTATGATAGTGATAGGATCAGCAATATCAGACATCTTAATGGAATGTTTACATTAGAAAGGTGAGTCATGTTTATTATTATGTAGTTTGGGGCTCTGAAATGATTGAAAAACAGTCTCATATGTGTGGAAAGAATTGCTATTATTAAGGTAGTTATTGAAAGGTAGCCCATAAAATGTAATTATTAGGCAAGCCATATCTGATTTTTTAAAATGATTTTCTTTACATTGTTCAAGGTACATTCTACTCACTTAAACCAGATCTGAGGTAACACTTTGAGAGACACATATTAGCCAATGCTTACTATAAATCATAACAGAGGTGGAATACCAGCCAGAAATGAATTTTACTACTTTATTTATAAACTTTTTCGAAGACATACCATGGGCACTCCAGTATATGAATGCTAATAGTCTAAGTTATGCTAGAATCACCATGGTTTACTACTACTCTTGACATTTCAAAGACTCTTGCTCCCTTATTGGCAAGCAAATAAGATTTTTTCTGCATTTTTAGGAAATGTTAAAAATAAGTGAAATTAAATTATATGATTTATAACAATTGAGGATAATATGAAATAAAAATATTTCTCAGGGTCAAATAATTTATGCACACATTTATGACAACTGGACTTCCCTGATGGCTCAGATGGTAAAGCATCTGCTTATAATGTGGGAGACCTGGGTTTGATCCCTGGGTCAGGAAGATCCTCTGGAGAAGGAAATGGCAACCCACTCCAGTGCTCTTGCCTGGAAAATCCCATGGATGGAGGAGCGTGATAGGCTATAGTTCATGGGGTCGCAAACAGTCAGACACAACTGAGCGATTTCATATCTATTCACTGACAACTGGATATCTGCTGAGGGTACTGAACAAAGAAACAACTGAGGAAAACAAAGCAAAATCCTTTTACTCTTCCAATAAAGTCAAACAGATCACTTACATATTTCGCCTAGGATTGCTAAACTCAACAATGGTTTTTATCATCATACTGTTGGTGAAAGCATTACTATAAGTACATTATTATGGGATTCTCCATTTAAAATTATGGAGGAAAGGATTTTTACATACAAAATAATTTGCTTTTTAAAGAAGATCTCATTAGGTAGTCATGTTGTGATGAAGTTAAATATTTGTTTAAGTATTTGGCAATGAGGCTGCATGCAGCAAGACCCTGGGAATTCTCCTCCTCCTTTGAGAATTTCAGCATGGGAGGGGTGTGTCTATGCCTCTACTTCTACACTTTGCTCTACATTGAACAATATTTCACTGATATTAATGCAGGCTCTCACTTTTTACTTGTGAAGACTGACATCAGGCAACCTGAGGGACGAATACTTTGAACAACTTGAGAATTACAGAACATTTTAAAAATATGTATAGATTTTGAAAAGAAGATAAATGTATAGAAGAACAGCAGAAATAAAGCTTCTACTGAAATATGAAAATTTTTCTATACCTTTGACAAAGGGAAGATGATTAATAGTTTGCTTTTCTTGTAACACGAATATAGTGATTGTGAGAATGATATGTACTCTTAAAAATCTGCAAATGCAAGTATTTCTTTCAGTGTATTCATTCATTCCTGCATTGATCAAGTATGTACTTAAAAGTGGCTTTGTGGGATATACTCTGTGAGTTGAGGGTTAGAAGGTGGCAAACCTTATGGAGTTTACAGTTTGGTAATCTACCATTAATACAGAAAACAAAATGGCCCAACTCTTTCCATATAATGTGATTCATATGCCTCTTGATGTCACCCATAATGTTAGTTGGCCCTATAAGAGAAAACTGTGACTCTTTATAGTTTTAGGTGAATTTATTACAAAGCTATGGTTTTTCCAGTAGTCATGTATATGTATGAGAGTTGAACCATAAGAAAGCAGAGCACTATAGAATTGATGCCTTCGAACTATGGTGCTGGAGAAAACACTTGCTACTTTTGTGTTGTAGTGTTGGAAAAGGCTCTTGAGAGTCCCTTGGACTGCAAGGAGATAAAACCAGTTGATCCTGAATATTCATTGAAAGGACTATGCTGAAACTGAAGCTCTAATATTCTGGCCACCTGATGTGAAGAGCCAGCTCATTGGCAGACTCTGACACTGGGATAGATTGAAGGCATAAGGAAAAGGAGGTAGCAAAGGATGAGATGGCTAGACAGCATCACCATTCAATGGACCTGAATTTGAGCAAACTCTGGGAGAGAGCAAAGAACAGGGGAGCCTGGTGTGCTGCAGTCCATGGGGTCACAAAGAGTCAGACACGACTTAGTGACTGAACAACAAGCTTAATCAACCTTGATTATTTTCCCCCTACTGGGGAGCTCTTAGTTTTCTGAAGACTTTAAGTTGCCTAATTTTCTCACTGTAACCACCTGGTTTCCTTAGTCCAAATGTTAAATCCTCATCATGAATGTTTAGCAATGGAACAGGTTGAGTGTTAATTTACTCCCTCTTTCACTGCACAATGATTCATCAGTAAAATGTTTATCTGTTTCATGTTGTTGTTTCTGTCTTATTATTGGATTATTGGATGTTAGAGAAGATCATTTATCTTATGATTTCTAGAAAGATATGATTTTCACTGTATGTGAAAGAGCCAGAAACAGGGGACTAAGTGTACAATGTATTTCAGACCAATGGTAGTAAGCAGAGTTCAGTTCCCCATAGCACTTCTGACTTTGCTACATAATTATGCAGTGAAACTGAACAAGAGATGAGCTTAAAATCATTAGAAACATGCTATGTAAGTAGAGTTCTTTGCTGAGAGTAAAATGAATCATTGATTAGATTCTTCTGAAGTCAACACTGCTAATACTGTTGTTCTGATTGTAATTTGGAGGATTTTTTGTGTATTTGATTTATTAAAGGCTTTCTTTTGTGTTTTGTATCAAGATAATTTTTCTTACAAAACCTAAAAATAGTAAAATAAAATACAATCAATATTTGTATAATTAGATGATTATTTTCCTCAATGAAAAATATAGCTATACTGGAATTTACCAAACTATTCCAATCAAAGCCTTTATCAACTTGCTCAAGAATAGAGTTTCAGATAATGCATAAAATCCTACCACAAAACTAAAGCTAGAAGCCTAATTATATTTGAATGTACCCTGCGGGATTTCTCTCATGACTTATTTTCCCAGGAGTTTCTGTATTAATTTTTATTCATTATCCCTCTTTCACATATTTTTCTCTGAAGACATGGGAGAAAAAGATAATACAAGAAAAGCAGACCTTCTTGAAAAGTCTTCCAGGCTTCATACATTCACTGAAGAACTGGAATATGGAGTAACTGGTGGCCTCTGTAAATGTTGGTATTAATCAATTACCATGTGTGTGTCAACTTAAGGACTGAAACAGTTTTTTTTTTTTTTTTCACTTTTTAAAATTGGTTTTATCAGCTTATTTGAAACTCATAATTCGAGTTAGTATTTCAGAACTACATAACCAGTTGAACTTGAATATTACTTTCCAGAAGAAAAGGTATAAATTATTGTTGATTATTATAAAATAATTATACCTAACAAAATTAGATGTCAGAATTTACATACAGCTCTACATTCTGTACAATTTTTGCATATGCTCAGAATGAAATCTGTTTCTTCTGAATATTTTAAGACTACTATTTTACTCCTGAGAATCTGTGGGATGATCTCTGCTTTCAGTCAAATGCATAGATTGGGTAATCAAGATGAATATACAAACATAAGTGTCTGATTCATCAGAAATGCTTTCATTAAAGCAGTAGAAGATAATAAAGGCTAATATAAACAGCTATTACATGAAGTACAAAAGAATAGCTTCTCCTGACAGTTACTTTCTAGACTGGAGCTTCATTCCTTGTGGGTCTTTCACAGAGGTTTATGTCAGTACTAAAGCCCACTAAAATCAAAGGAAAATAAAGGTCTAATGGTGGGGAGAGATCCTGGCAGATCTTTTTAATGGGAATTTGCATGTCTTCATTATAATCCATCAATCTGTATGTTTCTATTGATGGGGCACCGTGCCATCTTAATATGATTTCAATTTCTAACATATTAGAGATTAAGGATAGTTTAGGTGCTCTAAGTTGCACATGGGTAATGCAGTCCTCTAAGGCTTATCTGTAACCTTTGTTGCAACTGACATAGTGTAGCCATGGAGCACACAGACTCTTGAATGACATTGCTTACCAGACCCAGTAAATGCTTAAGATGTGAGAGTTGGACCAGAAAGGAGGATGAGTACTGAAGAATTGATGCTTTTGTACTGTGGTGTTGGAGAAGATTCTTGAGAGTCCCTTGGACAGCAAGGACATCAAACCAGTCTATCCTAAACGAAATCAATCCTGAACATTCATGGGAAGGACTGATGCTGAAGCTGACACTCCAATACTCTGGCCACCTGATGCGAACAGCTGACTCATTAGAAAAGACCCTGATGCTGGGAAAGACTGAGACCAGGAGGAGAAGGGGATGACAGAGGATGAGATGGTTGGATGGCATCACTGACTTGATGGACATAAGTTTGACCAAGCTCCGGGAGATGGTGAAGGACAGGGAAGCCTGGCGTGCTGCAGTCCACGGGGTCACAAAGAGTGAGACACGACTGAGTAACTGAACAACAACAAAACCTCACTGAAGATTAAAATTAAATCATGAAGCAGACTTATATTTAAGATTTGGGGATTACAGATTTCTGGATTCCTTTAATGGAAATTTTGGTTAATACATAAATGGGCACTTCCACAGCTTCAGGGTCAGTCTGGACATAAGCAAATAATTTTCATTTATGCGGAATCACTATCTGACACAGCATGACTGATTCACTACTTTATCAAGAAGAGAGACTTGATGATAGATAGTCGAGTGAGGTAGTCATATGGATTTTCATTGCTTAATTTAGATTCTCCTGAAGGATTCTTTGAATAGTTGACATAGGCTCAGATATAGATCTCCTGGGAATCAAGTAAACTTATAAAAAATAATGTTTGTCTTAGTTTGGTGATGTATTTGTTTTCGTGTAGAACTTCCATGGTCAGGAAAATAGTATTTTTCTCTACTTTGACAAATTTTTTTTTTGGCTTCCTTCTTCATTAATATTTATTAGGCTTTTTATATGTGCTATCAAGAGATAAATATTTCTAGGTAAGTAGCAATAAAAAATATAAATCTGCCTTTTCCCCCTGATATATGACCCCAAACAACTTACACAAATGCTATTTTTCCAAAATTCCTCAACGGATTTGATTCAGTCTACACCAATTTCTAATCCTCTGGTGGGTCAAATGGTAAAGAATATGCCTGTAATGCAGGAGACTTGGGTTCAGTCTCTGGGTTGGGAAGATCCCCTGGAGAAGGGAATGGCTACCCACTCTAGTACTCTTGCCTGGAGAATTCCACAGAGGAGCCTAGTGGGCCACAATCCTTGGGGTTGCAAAGAATCAGACACAATTGCATGACTAACAGTTTCACTTTCTTTAATAATATATTTAATGCTTACTTCCTTTTTTTTCTGGAATGTCTTATCTCTTCTACATGGTCTAAGTTCAGTTAGAGGCATAGATCTTACAGCAAGTTTTTTCTACTGCTATATTATTCTCTTCTTCATATTTTTAATAAAGTCTAGGGTATACAGAAAAATACTGTTCTGTATTTGTTTTTGTATCCTTAGTTACTTTAGATATATGTTTGTTCGTTTCCTTGAATCTGATAATAAGCTTCTTAAGGATAGGTATTATGTCTTATATCTCCTGTATCATCAAAATGTAAAGCATATTAGTGTTACAGGATAAACCTAATGAACACATATGTTTCATTTAAAAATTTCAGTAGCAATATCCTCAAATGAAATTTTGACAGCTGTTCTTGGCAAATTTCCATAAGATTAAAGTTTTTCTGTATTTCAGTTGTTAACTGATTGTATAAATCCTCACAATCTGTCCTCAATATTTTGGTGAGTGTAAAGATGATAAAAAAGAGAATACAATGCCTATGACAAATGAAATACTGCCTTTCATATCTGTAAACAAAGGCTGTTACAATAATCAATGCTTGCAGCCCTTCAACGTGAGCAGATGTGCCCAGAAGAACTCATGAAGAAAAGAATACTTGCCATCTAACAGCCACCAGACTGCAGCCACTCCCTACAGTGAGCCCTCTGAAAACTCAGGAGGTGAAAACACAGGATACTGGCCCCAAACCAGATATGCACACCTGAGGTGCATATCAACTCTTGATTCTTCCCATGTGTAGAAAAGTGCTAAATTCCTTAACTTGGAATATCTGATTTTCTTTAATTAAAAATAGTATCTTGACATTCAGAATACTTGCCCTTTGGGGCAAACCTTCTATATAACCTGACTTCCCCTATTACCTCCTTGGAGCAGTTCTCTCAGGGTTAATTGAGATGCTGCCTCCCAGGCTTGAAATCCTAAAAGTTACTGGCAAATAAAACATAACTTCTTACTTTTAGACTGATTTTGTTGTTGTTGTTTAGTTACTCCATCATGCCCAGCTTTTTGTGATCCCATGGATTGTACCCACCAGGCTCCTCTGTCCATAGCACTCTCCAGGCAAGAATACTGGTGTGGGTTGCCATTCCCTTCTAATAATGTCTTAGTCAACACCTAAAATAAATTATTGTGCTAGATCTTTTCTAATTCTCACTGCAATCCACTCCCTATTACTTCTTATAATTGAATATGCTTCAAGAAGCTGACTTAACTCATCTTGCATCAATTAGGCTTCATGTCCTATAGGTTCTGTATTGTTTTAGCCATAAGAAATGGGGAAAAGGGCAGGTCAAGAGCATATATCCCCTTAGTTCCTCTCCTGATAGGTATAAACTGAAAATAGCTGTTTTTCTATCCCTAAGTCCACAGATCCCTTTTAGGGTCAAATGGCCCATTTAATTCAGCTCTACTTCTCCCTGCATTCTAGATGCCTGTCTCTCTCTTAGTATAATTGGGACTAGAGTGGTGAACCTTCTCAGCTCTTGCTACCTTTGCACTGTTTTCTCTGACAATTCCTCATAAATTCTACTCTCAGTTCAGTCGCTCAGCCATGTCCGACTCTTTGCGACCCCATGAACCGCAGCACTCCAGGCCTCCCTACCCATCACCAACTTCTGGACTCCACCCAAACCCATGTCCATTGAGTCAGCGATGCCATCCAACCATCTCATCCTCTGCCGTCCACTTCTCCTCCTGCCCTCAATCTTTCCCAGCATCAGGGTCTTTTCAAATGAGACAGCTCTTTGCATCAGGTGGCCAAAGGACTGGAGTTTCAGCTTCAAAATCAGTGCTACCAATGAACACCCTGGACTGATCTGCTTTAGGATGGACTGGTTGGATCTCCTTGCAGTCCAAGGGACTATCAAGAGTCCTTTTCATTATAGGAGACTGGAATGCAAAAGTAGGAAATCAAGAAACACCTGGAGTAACAGGCACATTTGGCCTTGGAATACAGGATGAAGCAGGAGCAAAGGCTAATAGAGTTCTGCCAAGAGAACGCACTGGTCATAGCAAACACCCTCTTCCAACAACACAAGAGAAGACTCTACACGTGGACATCACCAGATAGTCAACACCAAAATCAGATTGATTATATTCTTTGCAGCCAAAGATGGAGAAGCTCTATACAGTCATCAAAAACAAGACCAGGAGCTGACTGTGGCTCAGATCATGAACTCCTTATTGCAAATTCAGACTGAAATTTAAGAAAGTAGGGAAAACCACTAGACCATCCAGGTATGACCTAAATCAAATCCTTTATGACTATAAGTGGAAGTAAGAAATAGATTTAAGGGACTAGATCTGATAGACAGAGTGCCTGATGAACTATGGATGAAGGTTTTTGTCATTGTACGAGAGACAGGAATCAAGACCATCCCCAAGAAAAAGAAATGCAAAAAAGCAAAATGGCTGTCTGAGGAAGCCTTACAATAGCTGTGAAAACAAGGGAAGTGAAAAGCAAAGGAGAAAAGGAAAGATAGACCCATCTGAATGCAGCGTTCCAAAGAATAGCAAGGAGAGATAAGAAAGCCTTCCTCAGTGATCAATGCAAAGAAATTGAGGAAAACAATAGAATGGGAAAAACTAGAGATCTCTTCAAGAAAATTAGAGATACCAAGGGAACATTTTTTGCAAAGATGGGCTCAATAAAGGACAAAATTCTACTCTAGTCTTTGTAAATAAATCTGTTCCTTCATCAAAATGCCCTCAATTACTCTATTGTACTACCTTTTTTTCTTTGCAGACTCTAAAATACATATCCTTTAAATAAAGGATGAATAAATGACTATAATCTACCTCTTTAATAGTCTTGCCTATGTTTCTTTTCAAAGAAAACATCCGTACTTATATCAGTACATTATTTGTGGTAAGCTTTATAGCTGATGATGCTTAAATAAACATAATTTATGCAATGTCACATTCAAGGAGGGAAAATTCTGCTCAGGTTGACCTTCTGGAGAATTTTATGAATTAAAAAATATATATATTGGCAAGAAAGCAATGACATTTACCAGCTTCTAAAATAGGCATTACGTTCTCTGCTTTCTTAAACCTATAAGACAGCCAAGTGAAAAGATCTCAAAGTGACTCGACAAAATGTTGGAAGCACCATATGAAAGAGTCTGGTTGACATCCTGTCATGTTAACTTTATCTCTACAAAGTCAGATGTTCTTATTCTCCTGTAGTTGATATAAGAAGATTAAGGTACTGCATGACAGATGGTTTTAAAAAGTGCATACTATTCCATCTGGACTCAAGAGGGAAAAGCAAAGTCACCCAGAACTTTTCATCTAAAAATTGCAATGAAAGGATTCTTAAATGTGAATTTTAACACTTCACAAAGGAATTCCACTAAAATTCTAGTAATGGTCAATTTCAGGTTTTTCCCAATTATAAACATTTATGCTACCTGCCATCTAGATAATATCAGATTTTAACATAGAAACAGTTAAACTTAAAAAGTTCCAGACTCATTTTACAGCAGTAATTCTCTACTCCTTTCCAATTTTTGTTGTAGCTATGCCTTCTGGGAAACAAACTCACCCAGAAGGACAGTGCAGATAGCAGAGTGCAGTTTATTATACTGGTGGGCCCAAGGAAGAGTCTCCTCTTAGCCAAGGACCTTGACCAGTTTTTGTGAAAACCTTATATCCCCTAAGCGAATGTGCCCAAGCCCACCTCCCCAAATTCCCTGAAACTAGTCTGAACAAAAGAAAAAGAAAGATACAGTCAAAGTCAACCCATGATTAACATGCCTTAAACCTAGGTAGTTAACAGTGGACAATTATCAATAGGCTTGTGGTCATTCCTCAATAAGCATAATAGAATGCATGATTCTGTTTGGTTACACAGATAATTAGGGGTTCTTTTAGGTGATGGAGAGCCCTGGGGCTCTTCCTTCCAGAGGCCTGGTTTTCCAATTGGTATATCCTTTCCATAGATACTGAGCATTTAGCTCAAAGTCCATGGTCCAGCCCAAGATGGAGTCCTGCTTTCAAGATAGAGCCTATTCTGTTTCCTCCTTCATTTTTACCATATTTCCTTCAGGTGGAGGTTTTATACACTATTCTGTTGTATAAATAATAGAAAACATTCAATGCATTTTTTTTTTTTTACTGAGTGTTTTCACTAACAGAAAGATAGAGCCTATAACAAAAGAAAAAAAATTCTAGCTGTGCTGTTTCCAAATATACAAAATTTCTACTTATACAGATCCAACGTTCAAGGTTTTAAAAAACATTAGGTTGATGCAGTCCTACAAATCCACAAAATAATTTAACTAAATGTCATTTGTATTCATTCATCAAGGTGATTACCATGCTTCTGGTGGTAAGAATAATGATGATTCTTAATTATGGTGATTATGGTGACTCTGCATTAAGGAAAGTCTGTTCTTTAATAATAGACAGTAGGTTTTATCTTTTATGATAAAGGCTAATCAGGCAGGAATGGAGATCATATGAAACTGGATGCAAGGGACATATGATTATCATATAAGATGGGAATAGTTTTTCATTGTCAGAATATTTCCACATTTTAATTTTAAGTAATCATGAAATAGAAGGAGTGGTAGTATAAACCTATGATTAATAAGATAAATTTAGAAAAATAATATGTTTACAATAACTAATCACTAATGATTAATAATCAACATTTATATAGTTGGAATTTCATAGTTACATTCACAAACACTATATATGTAATGTTCATGTGAATCAGTTGATGTGACATAGATTTTTTTTTTACAATAATGTTAAATAACCCTTCATTGAGGAATTAATAATGCATTATATTTTATTAACAACTAAATTCATTCTGCCATATTTTTATTCTAATTGAGAAAAGAAAGATTATGATTCTCAATCTGGATTCTTACTATATTGAGTATTGTTCTCAAAAATGTGTATGAGATTTTTCCTAAGATTTTTTTCTGATGTCTTAGAATATGGCTATCTGTGATATTCAAATATTGTTATATTATTAGATACCATAATTTTAATTAATTGCTTAAACTGACTGAACTTTAACTTGGCTTTTAGTAGGTAATATTTGCATGTAATTTAGAGAACAGAATATTAATCACATAGCTGACTAAAGATACAGTGTCATTGAAACACAAATTTCCTTGCTTTCTTTTTTCTTTCTTTCTTCCCTTCTCTCAGAAATATGTGAACCACCAAGTCTTTGCCAAATATTAGGATATAAATACAGTACACAAAATGGCTTTGAAAAAAGTCATAGAATTCATGCTTTCAAATGCTTATATTCTAATGGTAGGACAGAGAAATACATATAAGTAAAATTAAATTTGCGACACATACTAGTTAAAAGAAACAAACAAAAAGTAGAAAATGCATATCTATAAAATATTGCAATACTAATGCATAAGACTAATACAACATATGAATATCTTTATGCTAAAAACACAAAATGCAGATAAAAAGAATCAAGAAAGATATTACCAATCTCATACACTGGAAGACCTATCATAATTCTGATGAAAATCCTCTAAATTTATGTGCAGATTTAATGTAATTAAAAGAAGGCAGAGATGCAACCAAAACATTTCCTCCAGGGCAAGACTTAAAGGCAAATGGCTTACTAAAAATTTTAAGGAACAGTTAATTGTCATGTTACACAATATTTTCATAAAATAGAAATATATGTGTTACGTAGTTAGAATAGTGAAACAGGCTCCAAGATCGTGGTCAGAGGAAGCAACAACTAGAACTTCACTGAGGACAAAGGAAAGGAAAAAGCCCAGGAAAAGGAAAACCATGGCCTGGCATGAGAACCTTCAGTGGGAAAACATACCTAACGCACTCCTTTCACTGATTCGAGACACATTTATTTCCCTGATTGGTCTCTTGTACAACCCTATTCTGCATGGGGAATAGCCAAACCAGACCCAGGAACCACCAATGGGAAGAGACAAAAAGTATAGAAAAGGAAACCAAGACAGGTTGGGACCACTCCTATAGGAGTTGGGCCCCTTTCACATCTCCAGGGTTTATGGTCTGCTGCATAATAAATCCTACTTGCTTGAGCTGTAACTGGCTTGTCATCTTAATTCTTTGCTACAACAAGACAAGAACTGAGGGAGAAAAAAAGAACGACATATGGAAAGCAACTAAATTTATTTTATTAAAACACATTACCATACTACCAAATAAATAATAAATAATTCCTTCAAAATCACTCCTGCTGCTGCTGCTGCTGCTAAGTCACTTCAGTCATGTCCGACTCTGTGTGACCCCATAGATGGCAGCCCACCCGGCTCCCCCATCCCTGGGATTCTCCAGGCAAGAACACTGGAGTGGGTTGCCATTTCCTTCTCCAATGCATGAAAGTGAAAACTGAAAGGGAAGTCACTCAGTTGTGTCCGACTCTTAGCGACCCCATGGACTGCACCCCACCAGGCTCCTCTGTCCATGGGATTTTCCAGGCAAGAGTACTGGAGTGGGGTGCCAGTGCCTTCTCCACAAAATCACTTCAGCAGTCCTTTTTTATGAATATGAAGAAGCTGCTATAAAATACATCAGAGGATGAAAATAACAGTCAAAACTATTTTGATACTGAAAAACAAAATTGAGAGGGCTTGTGTTATATGATTTTAAAGACTTTTATAGTTATAATAATAAGGACTTTGTGGTATTATAACAAAGATTAGTGAGAACAATTCAGTCTAGAAATAGAACCACACAAACATCACCAGTTGATTTTTGAAAAGTGGCAAAGGAAAGTCAATGGAGAATGAATAGTGTTGAGTGAATGATGTTTGAACAACTGGACATACACTTGAAATCTTGATCTGTTCTTCACACCTTTCCAAAATAAAATGAATTACATATCCAAAGATATAATATAAAATTATTAAACATTTAAATAAAACATAGGAGCAAATGAACCTCAATGACCTTGGGTTATACAAAAAGTTCTCAGCTATGTGTGCAAATGCAAAATCCGCTAAAGAAAGACTGAACTTTTCTTTAGTCTAACAATAAGGAAACAAACCATTCAATTTTAAAAATGGGTAAAAATCTGAATTGTTAACTTCATCAAAGAAGATATGCAGATGACAAATATGTTCAGGAAAGATGTTCAACCTAATTATTCAATAAGAAAACTGAAATTGAAATCAAAAGGAGATAACAGTACCACTACATGTCTAGTAGAAAGGCTACAATAAATAAAACACAGTATCAAGTGCTAGCTTACGGTAAGTACTTCTTTATATAACTCTCCCCAAAATATCTCTCCTGAGATATTCTTCCTTCCTGAGATAGACTTCCTCCCTCCCTGGCCTTAGGAACTTCAAATACAACACAACTGAAGTTAAATCCATTATTTTCACATACACACCATGTATACAAAGTCAGCATTCCAAATCGCAGTTTACAACTTGGTTCAAAACTGAAAACTCATTTCATCTATACCTTTCTCCTGTATCCCCACTACTACATCTAATCACAGATGTAGTTTTAGCAATTCTATTAATATTTCTTCTACCTCTATATAAATAGGGCAACTTCACTTTCCTTGGTTTTACTCACATTTACACATTATTCCTTGAAAAATGTTTTGATGATTATATAAAACTAAAATGAACTTGGAAATTTTTCATCCTAGAAATTATACTGACCTCAATTTGAAGACACTGCAAAATCTAGTTTTTTAAATATTTGGGAATATCATATTCCAAATCAATGTAGTGTGAAAACTGATAGGTTTTCTTTTTCTAGCCCCCATGGAGCTGCTTTCAATATTCTCTCCATGCTTAACATTTCCCTATTTTTGCCTTTGTTCCTATTTTTTATTGTCCTCTCCATTTAGAGAGGAAACAGTTTGTTTTCTTGATGTAGTAATTTGGCTTTCCCAAGTTGATGAGGTTTTTAAGATAAATGGAAATGCCCTCTCTCCCAGGAAGTTTTATCACATTCCTCACGATAAACATAATACATATTTTCTTTAAGTAATCTCAAAGTATTTTGCATCATAATCCAACTCTTGTCACACTCTGAGCCCAAACTTACACACTGGCACTTTGTCTGTATGTTACATTCAGCCAGGAATAAATAAAGGGCTTCTCATTTATCACATCACCTTGCTCATGAGATCAGTTGCATAAATGGTCATTGGATTGAATGCGTTTGTTTTTTTTGTTCTGTTTTCTTGACATACGAGGGAAATAGGAAAAGGGTAGTGCTTAAAGAGGTGGAGAAAAATGCTATCTAGAATTTGTGAAGGGGTGGATAAAACTAATAAATAATAAAACAGTTTTGCCCCGTGAAAGCTTATAAAATGCTATCATAAAATATGCACTGTGTCCTTTAAAAATGGTGTACTATCCACCTGAATGAAGACAATGAATAATAATTCCAAGGATATTCATACTGATATTTTTTACTGTCCTCTTGCAAAAATAAAGGCAGAACAATTGAATTTCTAGCATAGGTACTATGCTTTCACTCTGCCAAAGAGATTTGTTTGGCACTTGGGAATTGGTATTTTTATACCCTGGGTTGGAAAGCTGGCAACAAACTTAAAAAATACACACATTTACAATATAGTAACTTAGTATTAGTTTATTCTTGAGTTTTAGCATATGAAAGCAATGATAAAACCATGACAATGTTACTAAATCACAATGTAGCAGGATAAGACTATTATTTTTGAGATTATTTTATTATGGTCATATAAGGCTTCTTAATTCCAGAATCTCCAAACTAGTCTCCTAGTATATATTTGCATTCTCCTATTCATCATCCCCTTGCTGTCAGAGAGTCTTAAGAAAAAACACACCAGATTGTTTTACTTTTTCACTACACTATTTAGTGGACTTCCCTGGTGGTTTAGATGGTAAAGCGTCTGCCTACAATGTGAGAGACCTGGGTTTGATCCCTGGGTCGGGAGGATCCCCTGGAGAAGAAAATGGCAACCCACTCCAGTACTCTTGCCTGGAAAATCCCATGGATGAAGCCTGGTAGGCTATAGTCCATGGGTTCACAAAGAGTTGGATACAACTGAGCAACTTCACTTCACACCATTCAGTAGTTTCAAAAAGCCTTAATGTGAAATTTGTGGTTCTCTACATATGTTGTCTAGTCAGCTTTACATTCCACATTTTGTCCACTTTCTATCTACTCATTTCTGTTCTCTTTCATCCATCTTCTTCTACCATCTCCTTCACCTCCTAGGTCTCCAGTAAATCCAGGCTTCTCTTTGTGTTCTGATAAACAGAGTGCACTATTTATTTCAGTAAGTGATATGAAGTCACTCAGTCGTGTCCGACTCTTTGTGACCCATAGACGGTAACCTACCAGGCTCCGTGGTCCGTGGGATTTTCCAGGCAAGAATACTGGAGTGGGCTGCCATTTCCTTCTCCNGATAAACAGAGTGCACTATTTATTTCAGTAAGTGATATGAAGTCACTCAGTCGTGTCCGACTCTTTGTGACCCATAGACGGTAACCTACCAGGCTCCGTGGTCCGTGGGATTTTCCAGGCAAGAATACTGGAGTGGGCTGCCATTTCCTTCTCCAGGGGATCTTCCCAACCCAGGGATTGAACCCGGGCCTCCTGCATTGTAGACAGATGCTTTACCGTCTGAGTCACTAGGGAAGCTTTATTTCAGTAAAAACTGCCAGATTTCTTCTATCATTCTTTAATGTTTATTCTTTTATGTTATTATATTATTCTTTAATGTTTATTTACTTTACTTTTCAGGTCTCCTATAATTTGGCTCCAGTCATCCAACTAAAGCCCTTTCCTTATTCCGCCTCCTCCCTTGTCTTCCGCCTCCTCCTCCTGTTCCTTCTCCTCTTTTCTCTCCTCTTATCTCCTTCCTTCCGTTCCTCTCCACCTCATCTCTTGCTGCTGCTAAGTCACTTCAGTCGTGTCCGACTCTGTGTGACCCCATAGATGGCAGCCCACCAGGCTCCCCCATCCCTGGGATTCTCCAGGCAAGAATACTGGAGTGGGTTGCCATTTCCTTCTCCAATGCATGAAAGAGAAAAGTGAAAGTGAAGTCGCTCAGTCTGTCCGACTGTTAGCGACCCCATGGACTGCAGCCCACCAGGCTACTTCATCCATTGGATTTTCCAGGCAAGAGTACTGGGGTGGGGTGCCATTGCCTTCCCCATCTCTTACTCCTCTTTTTCTTTCAATATGAGGATCTAAGACAACAAGTCTGAGATGGTTCTATTAACTAACATAGCTCAAGCAGAAATATTCCCAATTATAGAGGCATTTTAAAATGAAAACAATTCCCAGAAAAAAGGCAGAACTCTTGACTGTGATAAAGCTGTTTTTTTTTTTTCTTTTTTTTTAACCAATAAGTAAAATGCAAGCAATGTTAACAGGAGGCTTAAGTGATCCTAATATGAGGTGAGACAGTTTGTTCTATGGAAAAAAAATTATTATTAATATGTTGTGATATATTTGCCTTTAGGTAAAGAATTACTTTGGTATTCATATATTTTGGGCATACATGTATTCTCTTTCTTTTTTGGCTGATATATGCAATAATTTAGTTCTTAAGGACATCATAGCTGTACTGGTATTGCTATATAACAAAGTAATACAAGGAAATCAATAGACCTGATTATTTGTTAATATATAATATACATTGACAATATAACTCAGCCTTATGAGTCTTTCATGTATTTGTACATATTTAAATGATTATTGTTAATTAACTTATATTTACATATTCATTTAACATACATTTACCTACAAAATGTCTGGCACCATGGTAACTGGGACATATCAGTGAATAAAACAGACAAAAATATTTGCCCTTTTAGAGCTTACATTCAAGTGAAGGGAGAAAAACAAATAAAACATGTAAAAACGTATCATGGTGATAATGCTATTTATAGAAATAAAGGAGGGAATTATGGTGGGGTATGACGTAAAGGTTATTTGCTCACTCCCAACACAGACTTATATAGATTAAATTTAGAGAATGAGAGTCAAATAGTGGGAATTCTTGTCATGTTGGGGTGTGCAGAGATAGAGTTCCTGTAACAACAGTCCTTAGCATCACGGGCATTTTTGGTTGCTGTGAAGTTGAGCTTAAGTGAGGAGGAGGTAGCAGGTATAAGGTTTTTGATGTGGGGTATGAAGATTGTCAAGATGGAAGGCACTGGCCTAAATATCTGGAGTCTTGGGTATGGGAAACTTGTCTAGAGCTCTTTGAACTGTGTCTTGAATCCACGAACAGAGAATACTTGGAACTTTATTTATTTGTTTATTTAACATTGGTAAAGAGTGTAAGACTTGATGAGTGAGGATCATTTCAGACCACACACAGAGCATTTTGACTCCTGACCCTTGCATAATCATTCTTAGTATCTTTTTTCAAAGTCATCAAACTTGAAAATAAAGCATTGGTGTTCAGATATACACTCCACTTATCAAAATTAATCATTTTGAAGAGTTAAATTCAATTGATATGAGTTAAAGTTTGACCTCTACTGAAAATGAAAAGAATGAATGTTGAGAGCCTAGCTGAACACTGATGATGACAAAACCTAAGTCACATTATGGGGAATGACAGAGGGATTGTTGAGTATTAATACTATTCTTTTTATTAGAATTGCATTTTTTAAACTCTTGATGTAACAGTTTTTTAAAGTTCTAGAGAGAACCAACAGGTTATAGAAATAAATAAAAATATTGTAGTTAAAGTAAAATGACCGAGTGAATGGAATTTACATATTATGAGGAAAGAGCACAGTATGTAGACCTATCTAGAATAAAGGAAGGAAAACATTTAAAATACAATGGGCTGATTTAATTGGTGGATACAAATAAAAGAAGACATTTTATGCAAATATAACTACACCTATGAAATTTCACACTATAGTCAGATCAATTAGGTGAAATGTTAGGAAAACCATATGAGAAGATAAGATAAATAGTCTGGAAGTTCTACTGAGAGAGCTTGAGGGGACCCATACCTGGAACTCATTAAGCAGAGAATGACAACTCTCTGACTTAGATAATTTAGCTATCCATCTGCTTCAAAGAAAATGTTAGGATTTAATGAGACTTTTTTTTCCTTTTTTTAAAACCGTTTTATTGAACAATATCATTGGCATAGGACAATTAGATATATTTAGGCTGTACAACTTGATATTTTGATATACGTATATACTATGAAATGATCACTGCAGTAAAGCTAATTAGCATTGCTTCAGTGTGTCCATAAAGTGATATGTGTCATACAGAAGTGAATTTTTAAATCTGAGAATACAATCAGTATGATATGTAATTGTTTTATAACCCAGCAATTCCACTGCTAGCTATAGTTATACCCAATGGAAGTGTTAGTTATATTCACTAACATTCATAAGCAAGAATATTCATAGCAAAGCTTTCATCCAGCTTCCAATTGAAAAGAGTGAAGATTAATATATTTTAAATATTTACTTATACTATGGAATTCAATATAAAATGAACATGAATAAACCACTGCTATATTTGATAACAGGGATAAATTATATTAATATTGAATTAAGCAAATAAATCAGATACAAAAAAGTTGCACTCTATGATTCAAAAACAGACAACCCTAATCTTTCAAGTTATCCTAAAAACAGGTTAGGATAATAGTTATTTTTTAGGTAGGAATAGTGCCTGGAAGGGAACAGAGGTGGACTTTTTGGGGTATCAGCAATATTCTTTTTAAAACATGGGTGCTGATTACATAGGGACACCCATTTTATTAAAACTAAGTTTACATATATGAAGAAATATAACTGTCAACTAGTATGTATGCTATACTTATGACTTGTCAGATTATAGGTGCCCACAATTGTTTAACACACGAATTCAATAGGTAATATTTCAACTTTGTATGCTGCTGCTGCTGCTGCTGCTGCTAAGTCGCTTCAGTCGTGTCCGACTCTGCGACCCAATAGTCGGCAGCCCACCAGGCTCCCCCACGTCCCTGGGATTCTCTAGGCAAGAACACTGGAGTGGGTTGCCATTTCCTACTCCAATGCATGAAAGTGAAAAGTGAAAGTGAAGTCGCTCAGTGGTGTCCTACTCTTAGCGACCCCATGGACTGCAGCCCACCAGGCTCCTCCATCCATGGGATTTTCCAGGCAAGAGTACTGGAGTGGGGTGCCAGTGCCTTCTCCTCCAACATTGTATATAAGTTGATCCTAATAATTAAATACAATAGGTGACACAATTATAGGAAATTCAGGACACAGAATATTCCTTAAAATAAGCTTAGCATCCTTGATACAATCTTCTGGCACACAGATCCTGAACCTTTGGGGGCCATCTGATCTTATTCACCTTCCTGTGGCTCTCTCATCATTATTTTCTTGTGTGGTCTATTCACAATAGTATTTGGTTTTTTTTTTTTTTTTTTTTCCACCAGGCTCCTCCATCCATGGGATTTTCCAGGCAAGAGTACTGGAGTGGGGTGCCAGTGCCTTCTCCTCCAACATTGTATATAAGTTGATCCTAATAATTAAATACAATAGGTGACACAATTATAGGAAATTCAGGACACAGAATATTCCTTAAAATAAGCTTAGCATCCTTGATACAATCTTCTGGCACACAGATCCTGAACCTTTGGGGGCCATCTGATCTTATTCACCTTCCTGTGGCTCTCTCATCATTATTTTCTTGTGTGGTCTATTCACAATAGTATTTGGTTTTTTTTTTTTTTTTTTTTAAAGAATGACCTTTTGTTACTTGCATGCTCATTTTTCTCAAGTCTGTAAACTTTGCATATTCTGGTAGTTTTATCTAAAATACCTCTTCTTGTTGGATAAAGGAATCCTTACACGTTCTTCAAGGTTCAATTTAACCATGATCCACTTGTCTCTTGGAATGCCAGCTTCACTCTGCCTTGTGCCTCCACTACAGCGTTTGCTTCATTGTGTTATGATTGTGTCTGCTTATCTTTCTCACACACTGGATTGTTTCCTGCTCAAGAGCAAGCATTGTGTCTTTCTACTTTATAGCCTTTCCCAATTACTTCACACAGAGCACAATAACAGGTTATACTATACAATCAGGCATGTCAGTTGACTGCTTAAATCTTAAATTATAAATTGTATTTTTGGTGAAAAATTACCATGATAAAATATGACCTGCAATTATGCAGGATTTTGTTCTATTGTCCTCATGAACAATGTGTGTATGTGTATACATGTTTTATTATATTATTTTGACCTTCTGGGAAACATTCTGTGAAAAGTGGAGTACTGCATACCTATTTTCTAGAAATATGTCTAAATAATACATGACATTCTTGAACAGAAGATTATTTGGAAATTACCCACCCCTATTTGTCTTCTCACTCCCCAAACAATGTCCTTCAGCATTTATTCAAGGAAAAAAAATGAACTGTTTGCTGAAGCAGCTGCAGATCACCCTGAATAAAAGCATATTCCAACTGTTTCAGGAAAAAATACAGAACCATTTATGCTTAAGAAACAAAAGGGAAACCATCCTGAATTAATATATAATGAAGGAAATGGTAATTATTGGATCCAAAGGTTTCCTGAATCTCACAGTTCTAATGTTTTTTTGGAACTGCTTCAAGCTGAGAAGAGTACAAACAGAAAAGAATATGAAATGAAACCCTGTTGAGGGCTCTAGAGTTTTACAAAGGTTATCATGCCTTTTAAGAATGATGGAATCACATGCTTTGTTCCCTAGCTTCAGTGGCAGGCTCAAGCTCAGTTGCTTTTGAGCATGTCATATTTATTAGAAACATTATGGAGAGAATCAAATGCATCAGTCACAACTCTATCCACCTCCTAAAATGGAGTTGGAAAGCATTAATTCTTAGCTGAGTGTTGCCATGAGAGATAAACAAGGTTTCAATCCTCTAAGCAAAGATGTTCCTTATTAAGAGATTTATATTAGCTTCTCTTCACAGAAGCCAGCTAGTTTAGTCATTTGCCCGTTTTTTTTTTTTTTAATATGCTGCAATATAAACCAATTAGGTGGATTTCCCCACTTGACAGAAATAGATAACACAGTAATGTCCTTGGGCATGTTCCACGGGCTCTTAAAATCTTATTCTAGCTCAGTGGCATAAAATTATTCTGATTTTAATCTAAGAGCCAAAATATGATACCTGCTGGAATAGTTTATTAAATACAACTAGTCCAGAAGCTATTCTTTCATATTACCACTTTCAGAAGTGCTTTGGGTCAAAATCCTTCAAGCTATGTTTAGTTATTTATATATATATATATATATATATATACACACATACTTAGCTGTTTATTCTTAAATAAAGTGAAAAGGAAAGTCACTCAGTTGAGTCCAACTCTTTGCGACCCAATGAACTATACAGTCCATGGAATATACAGTCTATGGAATTCTCTAGGCCGAATACTGGGGTGGGTAGCCTTTCCCTTCTCCAGGGGATATTCCCAATCCAGGAATGAAACCCAGGTTTCCCGCATTGCAGGCAGCTTCTTTACCAGCTGAGCCACAAGGGAAGCCATTGTTTAAATAAGTGTTGCTTAATTTATTTTCCACTGATAATGGCTAAATAATCCTCAAATTAAAAAAAAAAACCAGATAGCTATAAATTGCATGTTTGTTCTAAGGACACTAAAAGGAATATCAATAAATATTTTTGCATCCAAGATATCTTAAATCAAACCAAGTTCAATTATAACAGCTCCAGGCTTATCTTTGCTTGAAACATTTCCTGATGCTCCAACACTCACTAAAATATTTTTGTGTGCTATAATATTTATTTTGCTTTTCCATCTTTATCTTATGCAGTTTAGATGATAATTCAACAATTTCTTCATCACGACTGAGAAGCTTTTTCCAAAAATATTTTCATAATGAATCTTCTCTAGGGGATCTTCTGTTCCCCAGAATCTAGCAAAACTAGGAAACAGATCTTTATATTACAAGTCTAATTGAATTTCTATTCTCCTTTCATGGAAGAAGAAAGTTTAATTCAACCCAGTTTCCTACTATGTAAATATGACTGTGTTAATGGGGAATTTTAGTCCCCAACTTCCAAAGTGCTTTTTTATAGGAAAGGTGAAGTTTTGTTCTAGCTGTCATCTCAGAATTTTTAGCAATCTGAATTCCATACTGACTTGACCAAAATTTTTAGCTATCATTTTGAAATAGACAGTCTCATTTTATAACTACTATGAATGAAGTCTGTCTTATAAACATAGCTATATTTACCTTGTCATTAAAAATAGATGCTCACTACTATCAGTTAGGAAATCATGGTTCAAAGTAGTAAGTAATTAATGTCCTAACGAGAGAAATTATTACCAACATGTGAAGGTATCCTCGTTTAGGGAAAAGACCACTGGGTAGTTGACTGGGGAGAATCAACTTTAAGGTTTAATAGCTGTGATTTAGTGATAGAGACTTATGGTAAACATGGAACCAACAGTTACAGTCAAGACTTCTGAACTTGGGGAAGGCTTATATTGATGCAAATTATACCTTCTCATTCAATATTTATGAAGTACAAGCCACTATCATGAGTACTAGGGGAATCCTGGATTTGCACTATGCACGGCCCATTCTTAAAACTAGCACGCTGAGGCTAATACAAGTGATAAAATGTGCAAGAGAAACAACAATAACCAAATGATTCTTAGCCTATTGCTAACAATAGGGACCAGTCAGTTTGCACTATAATAACTATATATATATATTTTTTGTAAAGTCTCCAAAAAGCATTCAAAAACACATTCCTAATTCACATCTGGTGTATGGTCCTGGATTTACTCCTGGAGTTATGTGCTCTTAAACAGGTTTTTTCAGGTATCTGAACTTCAGATTAATAAATATTAAAATAAGGCAGTCTCCCAGTGTTCACTTAACTCTAATATCATCCAGTTCTAATTTGACATGGACTAACTGTACACGCAGCTGCAGTGAGTCCACTTTGACAGTAACACAACAGCAGCTATGGAACAGCAGTGGTCCAGTACACTGAACTAAAGTTTTGCATAGTCATTAGTTTTTGTTAGTATTACATTAAGAAAACTGAGGGAATGAAGCAAAGGAAGCCCATCAAGTTATTCTAATAATGCAAAAGTAGTGCCTTTAAAGTGATTAAAATGTGAATCGAATATATTCTACATGTTTAGAAAACATATATAATGTAATTGTGTTTTTTCTTGTTTCTAAGCATATATCCTTATATCCTTATCATTATGTATTTTTTCTATAGAATTTCCACTAGTGAGAGGTAACATCTAAAATTCAAATATTTTGCATATACATGAAGAATATGTTAACTATTAGAATATTATGAACTATATTATTCAGCTTCATCACATTTTATTAGTTCCTCTGACCCTGCCACACCTCTATGAGTAGTCTCTTCAATAATTATTTTCAATTTATCCATTGGGAATGCCAAATGTATTTCCTATTAGGAACCTAACTATTATACTCTTTATCTCTTAAAAAAATGAACTAGGCCAAAATGTAATTATGATCTGTAGGGGTGAAATTTATGCTAAATTATACAGGGCAGTTAATATTAATCAGAAATCTTTTAGTTCCAAACTTCACAACTCAAAATGACTTTTAAAACCACAATAAAACAAACAAAAATTATTGACTCCTTCAGGGGCTTCCCTGCTGGCTCAGAGGTTAAAGCGTCTGCCTCCAATGCGGGAGACCTGGGTTCAATCCCCGGGTCGGGAAGATCCCCTGGAGAAGGAAATGGCAACCCACTCCAGGATTCTCGCCTGGAGAATCCCATGGACGGAGGAGCCTGGTAGGCTACAGTCCACGGGGTCGCAAAGAGTCGGACACGACTGAGTGACTTCACCTCACCTCAGTTACGGAATGGTGTCACTTGTTTCTTATTCATATTTTCACCTGTACTTTCAGTTATTTGACTTCAGTCCCTAGTGAGATCTCTGCCCACGGCCGGAAATGATTCTTCAGTCATTCAGGCTTTACATGACCATTACAGTTTGCCTTCTCAAAAGGGAAGAGACAATTTCCCATCTCTTCCATCAATTGTCTCAAAAGATTCTCAATTCATGCACACCACATACACAAAAACTTTGGCCCAGGAGGATACAGTCCTCTTATTGTCTAGTATGAGTCAAACACTTCCGTACTCATTCAGGAAGGCCAGTGCCCAGAGAAAAGAGGTGGAGAAGACAAAAATGTAGCAGATACTCAAAATACTTTTACAAACATAGACATATTGTCATTGACGTTCATTCATCCTTTAATTCATGGACCATATGAAATAATAGCTGTATACAAACTGTATAATGAGACTTCTGTGTAGGTATACAGGGTAAATACTTGGTATATATTGAGAAAGAAATAAGAGTAATTTAGTAGTGGAATTTTCAGGAACCTAAGGTTTAGGGCTATGATAGGAATTATGAAATTGTTTTGTAGGGTACTTCTGATTTATCTCTTTACTTCTATTTATAAGTCACGCTTTAAAGGAGATAATCATACATTAAATTGTGAAACACTGCTATAGTTCCTGAGAACCTTGCGTTTCCTACTAGGTTAAAGATACAAAGTTTAAATTTATATATACATAAATGTAGTGGTAGCAGGGAAGGAATAACATCTGAAATTCCTGGTTGATTTCAAATGCAAGTAAGATATTCAACTCTGCCTCTGGCTATTTATACAAAGGCACAGAATAGAGTTGACATTGCAAGAACCATATTTGTTTTTTTTTTCAATCTGTAATACCTATGCAATACATTTATTAGTGCTTGTTTTCCATCACTGAATAAAGAACAATTTATTTTTAAGTTGCTTAAGGTTAGAAATTGTAAAAAGGCAATTATATTTCTGATTTGTAAATAATATGCCAGCAAAATTAAGATGTCTCCACAGCTTAGTCTTTTAAGGTTTCTACATAAAGTATCTTTTGAGTAAAATGTATTATATAATGTAGTACATATACACATATAATCTATGTAGTATGCATTAGTATAATATACTATGTTCTTTTCTTTGTAAATACTTTATACATTATCATTGGAGAGCTTTCAACTGAATAAAAGTCATAAGAATTTGTTGAAGTTTGGTCACTGAAAATATATATATTAAGAATCTGTTGAACTGAAGTCATATTTTCCAATCTGAATAAAGAGGGGTTTATTTGCTTCTATTTGGTTAAAAAGTACTG
Organism: Oreotragus oreotragus; assembly: GCA_006410675.1. Lineage (NCBI taxonomy): Eukaryota > Metazoa > Chordata > Mammalia > Artiodactyla > Bovidae > Oreotragus > Oreotragus oreotragus. Next base: position 77,641 of record SJYX01011673.1, read on the forward strand.
GGAATTATTTTGGACATATACCTAAATAAATTAGATCCCTTTGTGGTCACTACCTGTCAGTGCAGTTCCACTTCAGGCCAATTCCACAACATAAGCCATGAACTAACAAAAGGATTTTATCAGGGGAAATATAGAGGGCAGGTGTTCAACAAGAAGAGAAGGTACTTTTTTTTTTTTTTTCACTCCCCATCCTTTCATTAATCTCATGGAGAAACAAGCAGAGTCAAGGAAATTGCTGGATATGCAGTGACATATTTCATTTTAAACAGTAAAACAGAATATCCTACAACACTTACCTTCTTAGAAGATAACTTTTTCAGCAGTGGGATAAGCAGCTGACTGGGTATCAATTACTCTGAATTGTAGTTCTAGCTGTTGAGCTGATGTCTAGGAAAGATGTCTGCCAATTACCTGGAGTATTTTGGGACTGATAGGAAGTTGGGCTCAGGAACAGCACCTCCTGCAAGGAGAAGGAAGACACTAGACAGCAGAAGAAGAGCGTTTGGGTACACACACATGGAGAAGTGGACCCCCGGTGACAGGTGACTCATTTCTCAGGTTACATAGAGTAAAACTGTGGAAAATTCTGAAAGAGATGGGAATACCAGACCACCTAACCTGCCTCTTGAGAAATCTGTTAGAAGTTGTACACAATGGAATATTATCCAGCCATTAAAAGAACACATTTGAGTCAGTTCTGATGAGGTGAATGAACTTAGAATCTATTATACAGAGGGAAGTAAGTCAGAAAGAGATAAGTATCATATCCTAACATATACACGGAATCTAGAAAAATGGTACTGAAGAACTTACAGGGCAGCAACAGAGAAACAGACATAGAGAATAGACTTATGGACATCGGGAGAGAAGAGGGTGAGATGTATGGCAAGAGTAACATGGAAACTTACATTACCATATGTAAAATCGACAGCCAACGGGACAACGGGAATTTGCTGTATGGCTCTGGAAACTCAAACTAACTTACAGGGCAGCAACAGAGAAACAGACATAGAGAATAGACTTATGGACATCGGGAGAGAAGAGGGTGAGATGTATGGCAAGAGTAACATGGAAACTTACATTACCATATGTAAAATCGACAGCCAACGGGACAACGGGAATTTGCTGTATGGCTCCGGAATCTCAAACAGGGGCTCTGTATCAACCTAGAAGGGTGGGATGGGGAGGGAGATGGGAGAGAGTTTCAAAAGGGAGGGGATATATGTAAAGCGACGGCTGATTCATGTTGAGGTTTGACAGAAAACAGCAAAATTCTGTAAAGCTATTATCCTTTAATAAAAAAAAAAAAAAGCTAAAAAAAAAAACCAAAAGACAATGACACACCAGGGCTTCCCTGGTGGCTTACGGAGTAAATGGTCCCCCTGCCTATGCAGGAGACACCAGTTCAATCCCAGGTCCAGGAAGATCCCGCATGCCACAGAACAGCTAAGCCTGTGTGTGCCACAATTACTGAGCCTGTGATCGAGTGACCAGGAGCGGCAACTACTCAACTCCTCCAGACCAAGGGCCCAAGCTCTGTAAGAACGATGCCAGTGTAATGAGAAGCCCACGTACCACAACTAGAGAGTAGCCTCCCTTGATGCAACTAGAGAAAGGCCTGCACAGGAACTAAGACCCCATACAGTCAAAAAAATAACAGTGAGAAAAATGAGAATGAAAATCCTAAGAATAAACACACCTGAAGGAGACAAAAGACCTCTACTTTGAAAGCTGTAACTCTGATGGAAGAAATCAAAGATGACACAAACAGATGGAAAGATATGACCAAGTTCTTGCTTTGGAGGAATCAACATTGTCAAATTGACTCTCATACCCAGAACCATCTATGTATTCAATACAATCCCTAGAAAATTACTAATGGCATTTCTCAGAGAACTAGAACAAAAAATGTTTGAAATATGCATGGAAATATAAAAGTTCTGGAACAGCCAAATCAATCTTCACAAAGAATAGTGGAGCTGGAGGAATCACACTTCCAGACTTCCCACACTCCCAGACTGTAGCCATTCTTCAAAGCTACAGTCCTCAGAAAGAGTAAGGTACTGGCAGAAAAAGAGAAATACAGATCAGTGGGAAAGGATGAAAATCCTGAAATAAAGCCATGCACCTAGGGTAAATTAATGTACAGCGAAAGAGGCAAGAATATAAAATGGAGAAAGACAGTCTCTCGACTAAGCAGTGCTGGGCAAACGGGACCGTTACACGTGGAAGAGTGGAATTAGAACATTTTCTCATACCAAATACCAACACAAATTCGAAATGTACTCATGACCTAAATATAAGACTGGACATCATAAAACTTCCAGAAGAAAACACAGGCAGGACACTTTTGACATCAGTCACAGTGATAGCTTGTGGATCTGTACACTAGAGTAATGGAAATAAAAACAAAATTAAACAAACCAGGCCAAATTAAACTTAAAAGCTTTTGCGCGGCAACTGAAGCCATCAACAAAAGAAAAGACAATCTAGAGAATGGGAGAAAACATTTGCAACTAACGAGACAGACAATGGGTTAATCTCCAAAATGTACAAACAGAATCAACATCACAATATAGATATTAAAAATGAAAAATGGGTCAAAGACCCACAGAGGTATTTATCTAAAAATAAACAAATAAATAAATGAAGGTGGCCAAAAGACACATGAAAGATGTTCAATACCACTAATTATTAGAGAAATGGAAACCAAAACTCGAGTGAAGAAATATCACGTCACACTCGTCAGAAGGGCCATCATACAAAAATCTACAAATAATACATGCTGGGGTGGGTGTGGAGGAAATGGAAGCCTCCTACACTGTTGATGGGAATGTAAATTGGTACAGCCAGAATGGAGGTTCCTTAAACAGTGACTATCACAGCTGCGTATCATCCTGCAATCCCCCTTCTGGGCATAGATCTTACTTACGGGAAAACCCGTAAGGCAAAGAGACACATGTACCCTAATGATTACTGCTGCACTATTTACAATAGCTAAGACATGGAAGCAGCCTAAATGTCCACTGACAAAGGAAGAGGTGAAAAAGATGATGCAACATTACTCAGCCATAAAGAGAGCTAAATAATGCCATCTTCAGCAGTAGAGATGGATGGAACTAGAGATGATCACGAGGCTTCCTCGGTGGCTCAGAGGACAAGAATCCACCTGCCAACGCAGGAGATGGGTGTTTGACTCCTGAGTCAGGACGATCCCCCGGAGAAAGAAATGACAACCCACTTCGGGATTCTTGCCTGGGAAATTCTAGGGACAGAGGAGCCTGGTGGGCCACAGTCCACAGGACTGCAAAGAGTTGCACGTTCCAGAGCGACTGAGCACACACCCAGCTTGCTTACAGGCTTCTGGCAGTCTTCCCAGGTCACTAAGGAAGCTCACTTCCGGACAAGCACAGGAACCTCAGGATGGTCTGGGACCCTCGAGAAAGGACAAATTCACCCAAACCTTAGGTATTGCAGACAATGTCTGATGGCAAATATCTGAACTGGCTCCTCTGCCTCGAGCAAGCTTTAGAAGTCCAATCAGTCACTCCTCATGAAAAGTTCCAGCGAACAGTGTTTTAAATTCTACATGGTCAACCTCTAGTCTTGTTGCACTCATTGGAATTATCAAGCCAAGTTGATTGCAACTAGACTAACTGGCAAACGCATTCTCACTATGGTTGTCTCCAACAGAAATGGGGGTAACTGAGGAGAGAAAAAATTGTTTTGGTAATACCGCTGAATGAATATCAGGTTCCACTTCTGCTGTCTACCTTTTAGGTTATGTTTCTGAACTGTAAACTGGACTAAACCCTGAATTCTTCTAGTCCTGTTCCCTCAAAATTTTGCTACATCCTTCCAAACTAAAATTTCCTGTTTTCCTCCCACCCTGTTGATTTGTGGTCATTAAGAACTAAAGCTGCCCTTTTTTGAAAGCCATGCAATACAGGTGGACAACTCTGTCTAAACTTTTCAGCAATGACCACAGCAGCTCATGTATAGACAGTCATGGTGCCTGTTGCCATGTGGGCCCCTCAGGACCATCACTCAAGACCTTCAAACTGCAAACCAGGAAAATCTGTCAATTTGCCACCACCTGCCCTGCAGGTAAACATCAAATCTGATATGAGAGCTCCGCTATATTGGCTGCCCTCAACACTCAGAAACTGGTTTATCACTGGCTCCCATCATTCACTGTTACTTCCTTTTGTTTCCATGGCAACGCCTCATTAAATACCCAGCTTCTCCCACAATGCAGGGCTAACTTAGAACATCAGCTGCATCATTGCATCCTAGAATGACACACAATTACTTACCTGACCTCTGTTCAAGACTAAGCGTAATTCAGTGAAAAATGGGGAGACCTACCACCTGAGCTTTAACGTGTAACATTCCAGGTTAAGGTGAAGGGGACACTAATAGGGCTCGAGGCAGGCCTCGACGAAGTACACCAACTCTGCATAATGATTACTTTGGTTTAATATGACTTAAGAAACACCCAACCTAGATAGCACATTACAAAGCAGCGACATTACTTTGCTGACTAAGCTCTGTCTAGTCAAGGCTATGGTTTTTCCAGTGGTCATGTATGGATGTGAGAGTTGGACTGTGAAGGAAGCTGAGTGCCAAAGAATCGATGCTTTTGAACTGTGGTGTTGGAGAAGACTCTTGAGAGTCCCTTGGACTGCAAGGAGATCCAACCAGTCCATTCTGAAGGAGATCAGCCCTGGGATTTCTTTGGAAGGAATGATGCTAAAGCTGAAACTCCAGTACTTTGGCTACCTCATGCGAAGAGTTGACTCACTGGAAAAGACTTTGATGCTGGGAGGGATTGGGGGCGGGAGGAGAAAGGGACGACCGAGGATGAGATGGCTGGATGACATCTCGGACTTGATGGACGTGAGAGTCTGAGTGAACTCCAAGAGATGGTGATGAACAGGGAGGCCTGGTGTGTTGCGATTCATGGGGTCACAAAGAGTCGGAGGTGACTGAGCGACTGAATTGAACTGAACTACTTCTCAGGCAACATGCTAAAATGTAAAGCATCTGTGATATTTTGTTACAGTTTGAAAGTAGGAAAAACAGTTATTTCTGATTGATCAGTGTCAATCTGAGTTTTCAGAATTCAGTGAAATTTGATATGAAATTTGCATTAAAAAATTCAAGAAAGATGTCAATTGTGGCACTACTGTTTTTAATTTCCCCAAATTCTCTATAAAGTCTGACAGGTTAGGAAGACAAGAAGTCTTCTAAGCCTGACTTAAGAGTATTGTTGGAGAGAGAGTAGGTTCTCAAGGCTAGAGACCTGTGGAAAAGATAAGAGTGATATGAACATTTTTGAAATTGTAAATTTCTCTGACACTTATTTGTTATGGAGGAAACCCATTTGGTCATCTAACAAAAACATCCTTTTAATAGTGCTTCTGATGAGTGTTGCACATCCTCACAAAAACATGCTGATTCTGTTAGGGACCAATCCCTGCCACTCCTTGTTGCCTCCATGGCAGGAGTTCTGACTCTGGGTGATGTTGGTCCCCTCACCAGGGCACATCTGACAGTTTCTAGAGACATTTTTGATTGTCACAACTGGGAAGGTGGGTGCCACTGGTATCTATGAGTACTGGCCAGAGATGCTTCTAAACACACTACATGGACAATCCCTAACAAGAAAGAATTATCTTGCCCCAATATCTCAGTGTTTAAGTTAAGAAATGCTGCTCTTAGGACCATAGTAAGAGTTTTTATGTATGTTGTCCATGCTGTGAAACAAATGACCACTAACAGAGGCTTAAAAAAATCTGTTTATAAACTCACATCTTCTATAGGTTAGACATCTGGATGAGGATTGGCTGAGTTCTCAGCTCTGTACTCAGTGTTTCACAAGATTGAAATCAAGTTTCTGGTTTGGTTGCATTTTCCTGGGGGTGCTCAACGAGGGACGATTGACTTCCAATCTCCCTTAGGTTGTTGGCAGAATTCATTTTATGGTGGCTGCAGAATCCATGGCCAAATTGGAGAGAGACAAATGATAACAACACACAGTCTTCTTTCAGGAAGGCATGTGCTCTTTTGTAAAGGGTTCACCCAGTTAGAACAAACCCATTCTAGATAATCTTTCTTTTTGGTAATTAAGTCAATAAATCATTAGGGACCTTAATAACATCTGTAAAATCCCTTCTCCTTTGCCATAAAGCATGAGATAACTATAAGAGTGGTAGCCTATCACCTTTGCCATATTCAGTTGGTTGGAAGCAAGTTGCAAAGTCTACCACCATTCAAAGAGAGGGAATAAGGGCATGACTCACTGGTGGTCACTTTGGGCTGTGTTCACCACAGTTCCTATTTGGAAAGAAAAAAGGTCAAACTTTAAGAGGAGACAGTGTCATTCTGTACCCAACCTGTGGCTATTTGGAACTGGATGGGGAAATAGATACTAACGAATAGATCCCTTGTATTGTTTCCTAGTTTGTGAAGTGAGAGCCATTATGACAGGAAGGAAAAACTAAAAGTCTTGGAAATGCCACTAACCCCTATAAAAATAGTGAATCAAGAACCATCTAGCTTCATTAGGGCCAATATAGATACAGTGTTAAGTCATTCAATCATGTCTAATTCTTTGTGATTCCATAGAGCCCGCCAGGCTTCTCTGCCCATGGAATTTTCTAGGCAAGAATACTAGAGTGGGTTGCCATTCCCTTCTCCAGAGGATCTTTTTGATCTTCCAGGGATCAAACCTGGGTCTCCTGCATTTCAGCTTCTTTACCATCTGAGCCATTAGGGATATTGCTTACAGGGCACAGAACTGCCATCAAATATCTGAAAGATGCAAGAATGGTAAGTCCTGACACATTCTCAATTTATATCACCTGCTTGGCCTATACAACATGTATTGTGCTTGGGAAGGTGATAGGAGGTTTCCATAAATTTAATGAGATGGTAATGCCAATTGCAGCTGCCGTGGTACTGGATAGTGTATGTTTCTAGGGAAAATAATCTTACTTCTGGCACCTGGTCTACAGCCACAGGCCTGCCAAATGCTATTGGTCACGTTGCCATAAGTGAGCAAAATCAGAAGCAGTTTGTAACTATGTAGCGAGGACAATAGCACATTTCTGCTGCTCTGCTTTTTCTCTCTGTTGCCACGGTCATCTTGATATCGCTCATAAACTTGCTGACCCATTACACTGAAAATCTGGGGCATTTTCGCTTACACCGGATCTAATAAGCACCAAGAATACCAGAAGCCTTACTATTAGATATGCTTGTAGGAATGTGGTACATAAACCCTCAACTTAAGGCCTTCCCTAGTGGTGCAGTGTCTAAGGATGCAGTGGAATGGAGCCTTTAGGGTTAGTCCTATTAAAATAAGACTTCCCTTCACACCACCCATGAAGAATAGGAGGCACAGTGCTCTGTAAGACCCCTCAGATTTTAGAGTGGCATATTCTACACTTGATTGCTTCTGTCTGCCCATCTTGTATTAAAGATAATCCCTATGGAATACAACCATGATTGAGACTTGGAGCGCAAATTTCTGCAGCAGATCGAGGCTGTAGTCTTACCAGATACCCTACTATTCAGATCATATGACTCCACAGAGAGTCATACTGGAAGTTCTAAGGCAGAGAATTTTACTGTAGGAGATGCTGGAAAATCGCAAAGAAGAATCTGAGTACAGACTCTCCTAGAGTTAGCAAATTCACTACTTCTATCACAAACCATGGCCAATTAACTTAAGAGAAAAACAAAATAGCTTAATTTATAGGCAAACCTTCATGGTATTCTAACTGAGGTTGATGGCTTTCATACTACTGCCTTACTTAGCAGTGAGCTCATCCTTACACTTCGAAGGGAAATTTTCTCAGATGGTACAACTTTGGTGGTAAATTGGTTTGGTCACCTAATGTGAAAGAAGAGATGGCTTGAGTACCCAACCTGCCAGTCACAGAGGCAGATGCTGATCTCTAGTACATCTCCATTCTCTGGAAGTCAGTAGGCTTCCCAGTGCTTGGTTCACCATGTTGGACCCTTCCTTTCATGGCGCACGGCTCTTTATTGTTACTAGAACATACATATATTCCTGGTATGGATTTGCCTTCCCCTTTTGTAGTGGTTTTTTTCTGTACTATTATTTTTTTAACTTGCTGAGTGCTTTATACACAGCATGGCATCTCTTATAATACTGTATTCAACCAAAGGACATGACTTTTTAATAGAAGAAAATGCTATGTGTGACTAAAGCCGTAGATTTCAATTTTGGAGTATAGTACATTTTCTACCACCCTGAGATGATATCATATCTTGATGGTAATTTGTGGGTATTCAGTGTCAAAGACACAAATGCTTCACCACATAAAGGACAGAGTGGCTGCTGAAGGGTAAAAGCCATACACTATTGCAATTGTCTTCCATTTATCTTTCAGAGTCTCTCTCCACAGGGAGCAGGAGTAGGGGTCTTGCTCTGTGTCCTAAGAGAATTCACGCATATGGATTTTACATAAAGGCTCCCATGTTTTCTGGTCTGTTTATATTCAGCCACTCATAAGTCCTATGAGGAGATCAGAGGGAAGCAGAATCATTACTGAGTTACTGGGATGTGTACTATCACGATATTTTCTCTTTTGCTCTCCATAGGTTGGCTACATCCTTTCAATGAAGGTCAGGGCTCCTCTCAAGTTGGCCCTCTCTATATGATTCTGCTAGGTTTAAGTAACTGCTCCTGTCTTCATCTATTCAAATTTTGGAGTATTAACAACACCACATTAAGTCTTTTTAGATACTATTTAGATACTATTTATTTAGATACTATTTACTATTTATATTAAATGCCTCCTCTTCCATTTAGATTTAAGTTACTGGTAACAGTCTATCATTACCACACTGTTCCTTGCAGTTTGTGCCCAAATTATCGTAGGCAGTCCTTTGTTAATTATTAATTCACTACAAACAAAGCTAGTGGAGGTGATGGCATTCCCATTGAGCTGTTTCAAATCCTGAAAGATGATGCTGTGAAAGTGCTGCACTCAATATGCCAGCAAATTTGGAAAACTCAGCAGTGGCCACAGGACTGGAAAAGGTCAGTTTTCATTCCAATCCCAAAGAAAGGCAATGCCAAAGAATGCTCAAACTACCACACAATTGCACTCATCTCACACGCTAGTAAAGTAATGCTCAAAATTCTCCAAGCCAGGCTTCAGCAATATGTGAACCATGAACTCCCTGATGTTCAAGCTGGTTTTAGAANGATCCACACAGTCAAAGGCTTTGGCATAGTCAGTAAAGCAGGAATAGATGTTTTTCTGGATGATCCAGAAAAACATGATCCAGCTTTTTCCATGATCCAGCAGATGTTGGCAATCTGGTCTCTGGTTCCTCTGCCTTTTCTAAAACCAGCTTAAACATCAGGAAGTTCATGGTTCATGTATTGCTGAAGCCTGGCTTGGAGAATTTTGAGTATCACTTTACAAGCATGTGAGATGAGTGCCTGTCTCTTATACACATCTAGATGTGTATAAGAGACAGCCTATATGCAGGTCAGGAAGCAACAGTTAGAACTGGACATGGAGCAACGACTGGTTCCAAATAGGAAAAGGAGTACGTCAAGGCTGCATATCGTCACCCTGCTTATTTAACTTCTCTGCAGAGTACATCATGAGAAACGCTGGAATGGAAGAATCACAAGCTGGAATCAAGATTGCCAGGAGAAATATCAATAACCTCGGATATGCAGATGACACCACCCTTATGGCAGAAAGTGAAGAGGAACTAAAAAGCCTCTGGATGAAAGTGAAAGAGGAGAGTGAAAAAGTTGGCTTAAAGCCCAACATTCAGAAAACGAAGATCATGGCATCCGGTCCCATCACTTCATGGGAAATAGATGGGGAAACACTGGAAACAGTGTCAGACTTTATTTTTGGGGGCTCCAAAATCACTGCAGATGGTGACTGCAGCCATGAAATTAGAGGACGCTTACTCCTTGGAAGGAAAGTTATGACCAACCTAGATAGCATATTAAAAAGCAGACATTACTTTGCCAACAAAGTTTTGTCTAGTCAAGGCTATGATTTTTCCAGTGGTCATGTATGGATGTGAGATTTGGACTGTGAAGAAGGCTGAACACTGAAGAATTGAAGCTTTTGAATTGTGGTGTTGGAGAAGACTCTTGAGAGTCCCTTGGACTGCAAGGAGACCCAACCAGCCCATTCTAAAGGAGATCAGCCCTGGAATTTCTTTGGAAGGAATGATGCTAAAGCTGAAACTCCAGTACTTTGGCCACCTCATGCAAAGTGTTGACTCATTGGAAAAGACTCTGATGCTGGGAGGGATTGAGGGCAGGAGGAGAAGGGGACGACAGAGGATGAGATGGCTGGATGGCATCACCGACTCAATGGACATGAGTTTGAATGAACTCCGGGAGTTGGTGATATATAGGGAGGCCTGGCATGCTGCGATTCATGGGGACGCAGAGTCGGACATGACTGAGTGACTGAACTGACTGATCTATCTTTTTATCTGTCATCTATTTCCATATCCTCATCAGCACTTTACTTGGGGGTTCATATATAAAGAGCTTTTTCTTACAGATCTGGCTCTACTTCGGGCAAGCCCATGTGAAGTCACCATGACCATTCTGTTCCAGCAGTGCCGGCTCAGCCCCTGGGAGAGCAGCAGGATAGCAATGATTGTAAATTTAAAACAGTAAAATGCCATTTTTGAGTTGTGGATACATTCTAGTTGAACGTAACTGTGACTTTGGAAAGACATTTTTCTGTTTTAAATTCAGTAATTGAAATTCTTGTATGTTGACTTCCCTCTCCATGGGCTAAGCCAGCATGGTCATTTTGAACAATTTCCCTCCTCTGTGACCTGAAGAGCAACAGACATTTCAAACAATGGGCTCAGAGGCAAAGCACGCCATGCATGGGAAAATGACTAAAACATCCTGAAAGGATTTCCAGTCTCGGGGGCCTTCAGAGAATTGCTCTAGCCCGATACATGCTTTCCTGCAAAAGACTCAGATTTGAACACAGAGAAACAAAGAAAAACTAAAACAAACCCTGTTGTTAAGAGACTAATTTAAACAATCATCTGGGGATTTCTTGTTTGCCTTCTTTCCTGTTTTGTTTTATTTTGTTTTACATTTGCCTCCTTTATCTGTATTGACAATGAAGAACTGAATTAAACCCGTTCATCAAATATGTTAACTCTGGAGTGAGCCCTGGGCAAAATGATCATGAAATATCTGTCTTTGAGAGACATCTTGAGCTCCTTCTTTGATTTACAGTCTTTTCTTTTCCTTTTTCCCCATCCCAGTTCCTTTCCAGCTTTTGTCTAATCCTTTCCCCTAATTGTCAAATCCAATGGATCATCCTAGTGTTTATTATTTTCCCTCCCTGTAGAACTGAATGGAAAACATCTCGTCCCTCTTGATTTCTCTCACAGAACTCTGCTAATGTCCTATTCCTTTCTGACTTTCTCTTGTTGGTCTCCTTGTTTCCTTATTGGGATTATTGTCTGCTTTCTGCCCATTAAATAATTTTTTCCCCTGCTACCACTCATTCTCTTCTCAGCTGTACTGCATTGGGATAGTCACATCTAAATACTTACTTTTAATCCTAATTGAATTGTTTATTATTTGAATATGCAAAATAAAAGGGATAGGCAGAGAAGCCATACTTTCTGTCCTGCTTCTGCTGCTGTTGCTGCTAAGTCATTCATCGTGTCCTACTCTATAAGACCCCATAGACAGCAGCCCACCAGGCTCCTCCGTCCCTGGGATTCTCCAGGCAAGAACACCGGAGCAGGTTGACATTTCCTTCTCCAATGTATGAAAATGAAAAGTGAAATTGAAGTCACTCAGTCGTGTTGGACTCTTTGTGACCCCATGGACTGTAGCCTATCAGGCTCCTCTGTCCATCCATGGGATTTTCCAGCCAAGAGTACTGGAATGGATTGCCATTTCCTTCTCCAACATCCTGCCCTATTCATTTCATATCAGTTTCATCCATCATACATATAATTAGAGTAGATTTGGGTACGTTATTTATTGTTTTTACAAAAATAAGAAAATATATATCCAATCTTAGTCTTACTCAAGCAAATGATGGCATTATATATATATATATATATATATATAAACACACACACACATTTACACTCAATACAAATACACACGTAGCCATGTATTTTATCATGGCTTTCTTATTCTATAAAAAACACATTTTGGCATTTTGTAAGTTACCCCATAGCAGTTCATAAAACATTTGTATTTTATTTTAAATCTGTGTAGAATTCTATTTTAGCCTCAATCCTAAACCCTATCTGACCTGAAGCTAAAAGAGATATAAACTTCTTCAACTATGAAATGAAAACTGCCTTCTGTCCAACTAAGATATTAGTTAGGAATTCTAGGCTTTGATTTTTCTTTTCCCAAAATAAATTTTCCAGTTCTATCAAAAGTGACCACTACTTGCCACTATTTTTGTAAGCACCATTTTCACCACAGCAACTAAGTATCAATACTCCTTGATCACCCAGTATCTTTTTCTACATCTATACTTCATCTTATATTATCACTGCTGATAAGGTAGGCAATCATGATATTCCACATGCTGTGACTTCTAGTATCTTATCCTCCAAATGAGAAGAATGATTTATGTTTGCATTTTCTTTTGCTGGACAAGACTTTCTGAGGTGAAATGATAATTCTGATTATTGCCATCCAAGACGTCCCTTCTTGGAGGTGCATGTCAATTCTTGGTATGGCAGGCTACAATCCATGGGGTTGCAGAGTGAGTCAAATGAACACACACACATGCACTAACAATCTGGCTTGGCCTATATAGAAAGCCTCTGCTGGGGTAAAGAGAGAATCCCAAACTTCTTTCTGAAAGAAAGAAAATGAGGTAAAGAGCATTGGAAACTGGGAATCACCAAATGTATGGCTGGTATGCCCAAAGTCAAAGTGTGAAATGTTAGTTCCTTTGTTATATCTGACTCTTTGTGACCCATGAACTAGAGCCTGCCAGGCTCCTCTGTCCATGGAATTCTCCAGACAAGAATACTGGAGTGGGTAGCCATTCTGTTTTCTAAGGAATCTTCAAGACCCAGGGATCAAACTCAGGTCCCTTGCTTGGCAGGAAGATTCTTTACTGTCTGAGTCACCAGGAAAGCTAAATATATATATATATATGCCATTTTCCTTATTTTATTTACTATATTAATGCACTTATTTTGCAATCTTTGTATAAAAATTCCTACATCTGGATTATGCATGATTATCAGTCAAACTTTCTTACCTCTTTGTAAGTTTAACATTTTTTGGACATCATATAATATATATATATATAATATATATATTTGCTGGGTCCTGAAGTTGTATAGACCATTGCATTACATTAAAATCTTTAAAGGCAGAGATTTAGAACTGAAATCTGGATGATTACCATTTCTCACAGTATTTGAGTACCATTTCTCATGGTATTTGAGTAAAAAGACCTGTTGGGAGAAAGGGCTGGACTTCATGGACACGGCCAGTTATCCAGTTAAGGCACAAGCTATGTTCTGAAGCTACACTGGATGGTGGTGGGGTTTAGTCACTAAGTTGTGGCTGACTTAGTGACCTCATGGATATAGGACTGCTAGGCTAAGTCTGTCAATGGAATTTCCCAGGAAAGAATACTGGAGCAGTTTATAATTTCCTTCTCTAAGTGATCTTCCCAACCCAAGGACAGAAGCCATTTTTCCTGCATTGCAGGTGGTCTTATTTACCACTCAGGGAAGTCCTGGTGGCTCAGATGGTAAAGCGTCTGTCTACAGTGCAGGAGACCTGGGTTCGAGCCCTGGGTTGGGAAGATCCCCTGGAGAAGGAAATGGCAATCCACTCCAGTACTATTGCCTGGAAAATCCCATGGACAGAGGAGCCTGGTAGGCTACAGTCTATGAGGCCGCAAAGAGTCGGACACGACTGAGCAACTTCACTTCACTTCACTTATTTACCACTGAGCCACCAATGATTCAAAAGCATCAATTCTTTGGTGCTCAGCCTTCTTCACTGAGAGTCCCTTGGACTGCAAGGAGACCCAACCAGTCCATTCTGAAGGAGATCAGCCCTAGGATTTCTTTGGAGGGAATGATGCTAAAGCTGAAACTCCAGTACTTTGGCCACCTCATGAGAAGAGTTGACTCATTGGAAAAGACTCTGATGCTGGGAGGGATTGAGGGCAGGAGGAGAAGGAGACGACCGAGGATGAGATGGCTGGATGGCATCACTGACTCGATGGATGTGAGTCTGAGTGAACTCCGGGAGTTGGTGATGGACAGGGAGGCCTGGCGTGCTGCGATTCATGGGGTTGCAAAGAGTTGGACATGACTGAGCAACTGAACTGACTGAACTGAACCAATGATTCCCAGTACACTGAATAGGAGGCTGGACATCTAGGCTGGGAAACTACAGGGGAAAAAAAAAAGTGCTAGAATGTTTTAAGGCTACAAGTAAGATCCTAATCAGATACACACTCAAAATTCTAAGACTATATTCAGAGAAAATGGATGAATATGGATAAAATGTGAACTTGTAAATTGCAGTCCACACCTGACACAGTTTAATTTGTGAAACAGAGGAAAGAGACTATCTGATTTGTAAGAAGATGGAATCATATGGTCTTATGGCCCTTTTATTTATATATATCTAATGTCCAAAAAACTATTAAACTTACAAAGAGGCAAGAAAATTTGACTGATAATCAAGAGAAGAACGAAAGGAGACATGCATAATCCAGATGTAGGATTTTCATACAAAGATTACAAAATAAGTGCATTAATATAGTAAATAAAATAAGGAAAATGGCTAAAATAAATGTGAAGATGAAGCTATTCTATACAGAATTGGAATCTATAAAAAAAGAACTGCATAGATACCCTAAAGTTATCATATATTAAATTAAAAACCCCAGGAATAGATTTCACAGAAAATTGGACACTGTAGACGAGATGAATAATGAATGACTCGATAAAAACCAACTTTCACTGGATTCATCCTTCTTCAAATCATTTTTCCTATTCAATCAGAAAGATCATTCTAAAATGCAAATTTTATTACTTCCCTCAAAAAAAAATCAACAGATTCTTCGTGCATTTAGGATAGTGTACATATTTTAATAAAACTGTATAAGACCTTCTCTATTTTCTATTTCTGGAACATATTATTCACTCAGTAAATATTACTTAAATGAAATAGAAGTTTGTTAGTGGACAGTGAGGAGCCTCATTTAATAAAACTATATTATATAAATATCAGTTCAACCTGTTAAAATGCTTATTTGGGGGACATTGCACATTCTTGTCTAAGGGCCTGGCATACTGAAAGCAATACATCAGAATTTGGTCTGACAGTGGATTACAGAGTTGATTTTAGCTGAGACAAAGGTAAACTAAGTACTACTTAAAAAAATATATAAATATATGTATATATATACTATTGAAACACAGTAAAAAAATGGCTCAGACAGTAAGGAATCCACTTGCAATGCAGAAGACCCCGGGTTTAATCACTGGATTGGAAAGATCCCCTGGAAAGGGAACGGCAGTCAACTCCATTATCCTGGCCTGGAGAATTTCATGGACACAGGAGCCTGGTGGGCCATGTTCATGGGGATGCAAAAAGTCAGACACAGCTGAGCAGCTAACACTTTCATACTTTATTAGAACAATACTTGTTTCTAATCAACTCAAGCTGAGACAAATCTTCCTTCCTGAGACTCTCCTAGTTACCAATATGAGACTATCAGCATTCATTTTTCTTTTTTTTCAATGCCTTATTCACGAATTCTCTGTGATCATTTCAGACTTGGACAACAGAATGTTGATAATCCTCCATGCAACTTCAGTTGGTATTTATTTTTTGGGGAAAAAAAGTTAACATCAAAACTACACTGAAATAATTAGAAATTTTCTAAGCTTCAAACAAATATCTTTATCCATTTATGTTCTGAGTAAGGATTACTGGCTTTGCTAGTTGAGTTTCTCATATCTATAGAAGACTAAAACCAAAGTAAACTATGTTTATTGTGGAAGAGATAGATACAGTTGTCCCTTTGACCCTCAGCAGATAATAAACTCATGGATACTTAACTCCCTTATATAAAATGGCACAGTATTTGCATATAACCTGTGCACATCCTCCTATATACTTTAAATCATCTGTAGATTAATTATAATTCTAAACACAGTGGAAATGCCATGTAAATAGTTGTAAATACAAAGCAAATGCTATATAAACTGTTGCTGATATGAGGCAAATTCTGCTTTTTGGAACTATTTGCAAATTTTTCAAATATTTTTGATACATTGTTGGTTGAATCCACAGATGCAGAACCCCTGAAATCAAAGGGCAAACTGTATAAGCTGTTTTAAAATTGAGTTTATTAAGATGTAAAAGAAGGAAATTTTAAAGAAAAAATGTATTCTGAAAAGAACGCCCTATTTTTCTTGCAGATTGAAAATTTCAAATATCTTTTACTTTCCTGATAAATTGTATTACATAAAAACATAAGGATTCTTCAACTGTATCAGAAATGATTCTAGAGAACTCTTTTCATAAAAAACTCACATTTGAAATAAAACTAGAAATGACATAGAACTTATATAAGTAGGAATACAGCAGAAAATTTCTATATCAGAACAATAATTTTGAATTTCTTTTGAATTAATTTTGTCATTAAGTTCACACTGAAGAGACTTAAATATAATGTTTACTGAACTTTGGATATTGTTGAGTATTAAGCAATACAGATTCTTTTAATGCAAAATATGGTAAATTACATAATTCCCATAAAAGTAAACGTAGTAGTATTTTTTTTTCTGGCATAGCTCTACTTAAGTTATATTTATCCTTCTCCTGATTATATAAATTGATTAGAATACATTTTTAATCAAACTAAGGTAGTAGTATATACTATTGGAGAAGGAAATGGCAACCCACTCCAGTATTCTTGCCTGGAGAATCCCAGGGATGGGGGAGCCTGGTGGGCTGCCGTCTATCGGGTCACACAGAGTCGGGCACGACTGAAGTGACTTAGCAGCAGCAGCAGCAGTATATACTATCTCATTTGATGCCATTTTAATTCCTGTTTCCTTGGTCACAGAGTACATATTCAGACTTAGAGAATTTGCCAATATGTTCCATTAGTCATGAGAAAGAAATGTTGGGTCAAAACATAAGGATGTACTGTATAGCACAGGGAACTCTACTCAATGCTCTGTAATGGCCTATGTGGGAAAAAAAGTAAAAAAGAGTGATGTACATATATATATATACATACATGTATATATAATGGATTCACTTTGCTGTACACCTGAAATGAATACAGCACTGTATATATCAACTATACTTCCTGAAAATTTTAATAAATAAATAAAGTGCAAGTAACTTGAACTCTTAAAAAAAAACAGATTCTATGAAAACAAAACAAAATTCATGTATGCTGGGTTACTGGTAATACAACTATAGTTCCGTTATGTTCGGTTCAGTTGTTCAGTTGTGTCTGACTCCTTGCGACCCCATAAACCGCAGCACGCCAGGCCTCCCTGTCTATCACTAACTCCCAGAGTTCACTCAGACTCATGTCAATTGAGTCGGTTATGCCATCCAACCATCTCATCCTCTGTCGTCCCCTTCTCCTCCTACCCTCAATCTTTCCCAGCATCAGAGTCTTTTTAAATGAGTCAGCACTTCACATCAGATGGCCAAAGGATTGTAGTTTCAGCTTCAACATCAGTCCTTCCAAGGAACACCAGGACTGATCTCCTTTAGGACAGACTGGTTGGATCTCCTTGCAGTCCAAGGGACTCTCAAGCGTCTTCTCGAACACCACAGTTCAAAAGCATCAATTCTTTGGCGCTCAGCTTTCTTCACAGTCCAACTCTCACATCCATACGTGACCACAGGAAAAACCATAGCCTTGGATAGACGGACCTTTGTTGGCAAAGTAATGTTTCTGCTTTTTAATATGCTGTCTAGATTGGTCATAACTTTCCTTCCAAGGAGTAAGCATCTTTTAATTTCATGGCTGCAATCATCATCTGCAGTGATTTTGGAGTCCAGAAAAATAAAGTCAGTCACTGTTTCCACCTTTTCCTCATCTATTTACCATGAAGTGATGGGACTGGATGCCATGATCTTCGTTTTCTGAATGTTGAGCTTTAAGCCAATTTGTTCACTCTCTTTCACTTTCCTCAAGAGTCTTCTTAGTTCTTTTTCATTTTCTGCCATAAGGGTGGTGTCATCTGCATATCTGAGGTTATTGATATTTCTCCCAGCAATCTTGATTCCAGCTCGTGTTTCCTCCAGCCCAGCTTTTCTCATGATGTACTCTGTATAGAAGTTAAATAAGCAGGGTGATAATATACAGCCTTGATGTACTCCTTTTCCTATTTGGAACCAGTCTGTTGTTCCCTGTCCAGTTCTAACTGTTGCCTCCTGACCTGCATATAGGTTCCTCAAGAGGCAGGTCAGATGGTCTGGTATTCCCATCTCTTTCAGAATTTTCCACAGTTTATTGTGATCCACACAGTCAAAGGCTTTGGCATAGTCAGTAAAGCAGGAATAGATGTTTTTCTGGATGATCCAGAAAAACATGATCCAGCTTTTTCCATGATCCAGCAGATGTTGGCAATCTGGTCTCTGGTTCCTCTGCCTTTTCTAAAACCAGCTTAAACATCAGGAAGTTCATGGTTCATGTATTGCTGAAGCCTGGCTTGGAGAATTTTGAGTATCACTTTACAAGCATGTGAGATGAGTGCAATTGTGTGGTAGTTTGAGCATTCTTTGGCATTGCCTTTCCTTGGGATTGGAATGAAAACTGACCTTTTGCAGTTCTGTGGCCACTGCTGAGTTTTCCAAATTTGCTGACATATTGAGTGCAGCACTTTCACGGCATCATCTTTCAGGATTTGAATTAGCTCAACTGGAATGCCATCACCTTCACTAGCTTTGTTCGTAGTGATGTTTACTAAGGCCCACTTGACTTCACATTTCAGGATGTTGGCTCTAGGTGAGTAATCACACCATCATGATTATCTGGGTCGTGAAGATCTTTTTTGCATAGTTCTTCTGTGTATTCTTGCCACCTCTTCTTAATATATTTTGCTTCTGTTAGGTCCCTAACATTTCTGTCCTTTATTGAGCCCATCTTTGCAGGAAATTTTCCCTGGGTATCTCTAATTTTCTTGACGAGATCTCTAGTCTTTTCCATTCTATTGTTTTCCTCCGTTTCTTTGCATTGATCGCTGAGGAAGGCTTTCTTGTCTCTCCTTGCTATTCTTTGGAAATCTTCATTCAAATGGGTATATATTTCCTTTTCTCCTTTGCTTTTCACTTCACTTCTTTTCATATCTATTTGTAAGGCCTCCTCAGACAGCCATTTTGCTTTTTTGCATTTCTTATTCTTGGGGATGTTCTTGATTCCTATTTCCTGTTCAATGTCACAAACCTCAATGCATAGTTCATCAGGTACACTGTCTATCAGATCTAGTCCCTTAAATATATTTCTCACTTCCACTCTATAGTCATAAGGGATTTGATTTAGGTCATACCTGAATGGTCTAGTGGTTTTCTCCACTTTCTTCTATTTCAGTCTGAATTTGGCAATAAGGAGATCGTGATCTGAGCCACAGTCAGCTCCTGGTTTTGCTGACTGTATAGACCTTCTCCATCTTTGGCTACAAAGAATATAATCAATCTGATTTCAGTGTTGACTATCTGGTGATGTCCATGTGTAGAGTCTTCTCTTGTGTTGTTGGAGGAGGGTGTTTGCTGTGACCAGTGCATTCTCTTGGCAGAACTCTATTAGCCTTTGCCCTGCTTCATTCCGCATTCCAAGGCCAAATTTGCCTGTTACTCCAGGTGTTTCTTGACTTCCTACTTTTGCATTCCAGTCCCCTATAATGAAAAGGACATCGTTTTTGGGTGTTAGTTCTAGAAGGTCTTGTAAGTCTTCATAGAACATTTCAACTTCAGCTTCTTCAGCATTACTGGTAAGGGCATAGACTTGGATTACCGTGATACTGAATGTTTTGCCTTGGAAAGAAACAGAGATCATTTTGTCGTTTTTGAAATTGCATCCAAGTACTGCATATCGGACTCTTGTTGACTATGATGGCTACTCCATTTCTTCTAAGGGATTCCTGCCCACAGTAGTAGATATAATGGTCATCTGAGTTAAACTCACCCATTCCAGTCCATCTTAGTTCACTGATTCCTAGAATGTCGATGTTCACTCTTGTCATCTCCTGTTTCTCCACTTCCAATTTGCCTTGATTCATGGACCTAATATTCCAGCTTCCTGTGCAATATTGGTCTTTACAGCATGAAACCTTGCTTCTATCAGCAGTCCCATTCACAACTCTGTGTTGTTTTTGCTTTGGCTCCATCCCTTCATTCTTTCTGGAGTTACTTCTCCACTGATTTCCAGTAGCATATTGGGCAGCTACTGACCTGAGTAGCTATCTTTCAGTAGCCTATCTTTCTGCCTTTTCATACTGTACATGGGGTTCTCAAGGCAGGATTATTGAAGTGGTTTGCCATTCCCTTCTCCAGTGGGCCACATTCTGTCAGACCTCTCCACCATGACCCGACCATCCTGGGTGGCTCCATTCGGCATGCCTTAGTTTCACTGAATTAGACAAGGCTGTGGTCCATGTGATCAGACTGGCTAGTTGTCTTTGATTGTAGTTTCAGTCTGTCTGCCCTCTGATCCCCTCTCGGTGCCTACCGTCTTACCTGGGTTTCACTTACCTTGGATGTGGGGTCTCTCTTCACAGCTGCTCCTTACCTCCTACGTGGGGTAGCCCCTCTCGGCTACCACCCCTGTCCTCGGGAGCGGGGTAGTTTAAGGAAGGTCATAGATCAAAGATCTTATATACAGGTGCCTCTTCATTCACATCTTTCATTCCCTTATTATGGCCAAAGATATTTATACTTTGGAGAAAATTTTTAAAAATTTATTGTGCAAAGTATACACTCATATGAATGCCTACTGATGCAAGGGGACAGTAAGGCATATTTGCTTCTTGAAGTGAAGTGAAGTCGCTCAGTCGTGTCCGACTCTTTGTGACCCTGTGGACTGTAGCCCACCAGGCTCCTCAGTCCATGGGATTCTCCAGGCAAGAATACTGGAGTGAGTTGCCGTTTCCTTCTCCAAATGGCGTTATATTGATATGTGAATTCTATGAATGACTGCATTTTGGTAGTTTTATTATATATCTCACAATGCCTAGTTAAAAGGCATTACAACCCAAGTTGCAGTTTTAAAGCATAATAAATATGCATTGTAATACAGAAACTGAGAAATTAAGCAGAACTTTGCAATCTTATAATAATTTGTCAATATTATCGCTATATACAGAATACATGCACTGCAGAGAATTTAGTTTCTGCAGTGTACCAAAATTACATATATAGTGTCTCTCACGTACCCACTACACTTATTTTTTATAGTATCCCTGCAGGTTCAGTGCTATCAACTCCATTTTTCTTTTAGAGAAATTTAAGTGTCTTGTTCAGTTTAAATCATAGCTAAACCTTATTATAAAACATCTTTCTCTACTGTATGTGGAGTGATAATATATTGCATGTGCTCCCACTGTGCAAGGCAATGCATATGTAAACTCACTAAAACCTCTCTGAAGAGAATGCTGTATTTATTCCTAAGACCTGAATTAATTAGTATGCATTTGTATGTATATTTATGTCATCCACTTTTAATTACATGTAGGTAGAGCAGCCCTGTCATTCAGGCACAAATCTTCATTTTACTCTTCAGCCTTTACAATAGGGAATTAACCCCATCTACTATTCTTGGAGGAGGGCATGGAAACCCACTCCAGTATTGTTGCCTGGAGAATCTCATGGACAGAGGAGCCTGGCAGGCTATCATCCATAGGGTTGCAAAGAGTTGGACATGACTGAAGTGATTTAGCATGCATGTCTACTTACTGTTTAACATACAGTTAGCTTACTGTTTAACATACAGAATTTCCTGAATTAGCAACGTCAAATTTCTGCTCTGTGGTTATTTTCCAAAGAGGAGAAATTAGAGTTGCTTATTGTAGACATATTATTGATAAGTATTCTATACATCACAGTGTATGGTCCTGATGAGGATTCCTGGGATAAGATTTACTGAGATCTTAGAAATAGGGATAGACTTTCCAAACTTCATCTTAACTCTGGGCACTCTGAGTAATGTAACTGAGAAGATTTTTCCCTTGTTGGTGATTCTCAGAAAGTTCAGAGCAAATTTGTGGTCCCATTCTAAAAAGTGTGTAGAACCTTATGGCATGTATTTTATCCTTGGCTTCATTTTATTTCTTTACCATTAATATACTTCACTGTAATATAATTCATAGCTATTTCTATTGTGCTGTTTGTGTTTAAGCTGTCTACATATATCATAAATATAACTTTACTCAGATTCATTTCACAGAAAATTTGAGGTAGTTTCCTTAGAATACATGCAATAGAGCAAAAAACACCAGAGCAAAGGAATTTATTATCATGGGGAATATGAGTGTGAATTAAGGGGATATCCAGCTACGAGTCAAATACAGTTTTTAAAATTAGACTACTCATTTGGTTCAGTGCTTTCTTGTGTGCAAAGAACAAAAAGTATATGTTAATTACAAAATTTACATTGTCAACTAGGGAGATATTTTTTAAAAGGAACATATTGGCTCTACAAATGTCATTTTTCCTAAATCTTAATTTTAAAAAAGACATTATAATGATACTCAACTCTACTTTATATAGAGAGTGATGTTTACTACTGAATTAAATGAACAGATACTATTAGTTGTACAGAAATATCATTTTTTTGTTTTTGTGGAAGGTAGGACTGAGAGGAGTAATTACTAGCAATGATTTACACTACATAATCAGACTAACTCCCACATACTAATAAAATATAATAAAAATGGGAATATCTTATTTTATAATTACAAAGTAAACTATAGACAAATACTTTGCTCTAATGGTCAAATTGCCTCATATTCAAGTAATAGAAAACATTTTTTTTTCAGTATTTATAAGCCTCATGGGTACACCTTAAGAAAGACCCTACTTAATAAACAGTTTTGATGATACTACATAGCCTCAAACAACAACAGGGTCCAGAAAACTTTGGGCTACTTTTCATATTCAATATCTTCCCATCAGTCCTCATTCTCAGTTTGAAAAACTAAATATATTACAAGTGGATGTGCAAATAGGAATTTAATATGGTTAAGTTAGAATTTAAAATATGTGGGGAAATGTGGACTAATTAAAAAATAAGTTGGAAAAATGATTAATTTTTTAAAAAGTTCCATCTATTTTTTACCATTCACAAAATATATAAATATAAAGAGTAGAATATATGTATGGTTTACATTTTTCAAAACAACTTTGAGGCATAGAAATTCTTTAAAACAAATCTATAAAAACTAATACAGATTTTTAAGCAATATCAAAATGATAATGTATATTTATATAAAAGTTCCTGATAAAGTGAAATTAAACAAACAGAGTGGGAGAAGGTATTTGTAACATATATAAAAATATCACTGTCTTAGTTCATTTGGATTGCTATAACAAAATTACCACAGAGTAGGTGACTGATACACAACAGAAACTTATTTCTCACAGTTCTGGAGACTTTTTGAGGCCTAAGATCAAGGCAACAGCAGATTTGGAGTCTGGTGAGATTTTGTTTCCTGGTTCATTTAGTAGTCTTTTTACTATGTCTTCATATGACAGAAGTGAACAAGGAGGTCACTGGGATCACTTTTTTAAGGGTGCTCTGTGCTGGGCTCAGTTGCTAAGCAGTGTCCAACTCCTTGCTACACAATGGAGTGTCTACCAGGCTCCTCTCTCCATGGGATTACCCAGGCAAGAATACTGGAGTAAAATTGTCATTTCTTTCTCCAGGGGATCTTCCTGACCCAGAGATCGAACCTTCACCTCTTGTGTCTCCTGCAATCGCAGGTGGATTCTTGACCACTGAAGGCCCTTTCTAAGGGTACTAATCCTATTTATGAGCGCTCCATCTTCATGACCTAATCGCTCCCTAAGGGTCCTAATCCTACTTATGAAAGCTCAATCTTCATGACCTAATCACCCCTGAAAGACCCCACCTCCTGTCCTATCACACTGGGGGTTAGATTTCAATGAATTTTGAGGGGACACCCACAGTCAGTGTATAGCAGCCGCCAAAATCGTAAAAGTCTTCTCTGACACCATAACTAATGAAGCACATTCACATCCCCAGCCCAATCCTTTCTCAGCTTTTATCCTGCTGTAGTCTATTTACAGCACACACTTTTGCCCGGTATAATATATCATATTAATTTGTTTGTAATTTTATTGTCTACAGTCTCCAAAAGATGGTGGAATTGGGAGACAGGTAGACAAAGTTGCCTTATGAAAATATTAACATAGGGATTGTGGCACAGTTTCATTGACAAAAAGCTATACTTTGTAAGCCATAACTTAAAAAGATTAAGAAAGCTAATCATTGACTAGGACAAATGTATTTCATATTTTTACACATAGGAATTTCATTTGATAAAAGAGTATAAAATTCATTCTGGAACTCTCCAAATTAAAATAAAAGCATCTAATTTGGAAGACCATGGTAAACAATTAAACCTGCATTTTTCTTCTTCAAAATCTAACTTGAGATGTCACTATGTGTTTGCAATTTCTTTTCAAACTAGGTATGTCAATTTACTCCTATTTTCTTCCTTGTATCTAAAAATGCAAATAGGGAAGGTGCATTAAAAAAAAAAATCTCTTTGAGAGAGGGGGAAAAAAGGAACATTTCTCAGAGAAGATTTTGACTGAAATAGCCTTTGCTTGTTTACCAAAGTACATTCCCAGGAAGATTTTTTTCCTCAAACCCATTTGGAAATGCTTCCTTGAAGCCTGGTGTTTCAGGAGAAGCACTTTCTGAGTTGACAGGACGTATGCCTCTTCACTAAGCACTCTACTTTTCATTTCTTGCTATGACATGGTGTTAAAATCTCCAAGGCAATGTTTAGGCTGCTCTCAAACTATTCTAACAATCTGGAAACCTTAAGTTCCTTTCTAAAAAACAAAGCTGATAAAGCTTTTGAGCGTTAAAAGAAGAGTGTACTTTGAGTTTCTATTGAATAATACATAAATGTGTTTACATGGGCATGCTGGGTTTATCTTCTTTTATTGTTGTAATGGAAAATTTAGAAATTTAACATAAAGTAAAATCTAGAATTTAAGTTTCCGGATTTCACTTCAGGTAATATAATAATAAAAACAATAACATTGTCAAAGGCCAGAGTGTAGCAGCCAGTTCTGAGGGGGTTGAGTAGTCTGCCAACTTTCCTAGATTTAGGGTGTTCTAATGACTTATGTACAATGTGCATTATAGGTTATGCTGTCATTGTCTTCCCCAGGCCATCATGTCAAATGTGCATACCCACCCTGCAACCACACCTCAACCCCACCCAGCATACAAAGCTTGGCCACCTTGCTAGGTTACTGTGTTGTGTGTTTAGTCACTCAGTTGTGTCCAACTCTTTGCAACCTCATGGACTGCAGCCTGCCAGATCCCTATGATTACGGTTTGTTGGTTTTTTTTTTTTTTCCAGGCAAGAATACTGGAGTAGGTGGCCATTTCATCCTCCAAGGAATCTTTTTATCCAGGGATCGAACTTAGGTCTCCTACGTCTCTTGCACTTTACCCATTGAGCCATCAGGGAAGCCCTGGCCCAGACTTAATCCCCTCCCGTGTCACTTGCAGGACTCATGAGTGCATCTCATGAGAGCTAGTTGCATGGTTTATAAACCTCAGGAGACATTGGAGGACAAGCCCTCCAGTTGGACTAGGAACCTGAAGCATCATTCTTTGAGATAGCTGAGGACAGACAATGATACTTAAACAACAATTCCTCTAATTCACAAGCCTGGCAAAGAAAACCATAAAAACACAGTGGCATTTTCTAAGTTTGCTTCATTTTGGATTTAAAATTAATTCTCAGCTCAGACTCCTAGGTGCTTCATTAAAATATGTGTTTGTACTGGACTTGAGTCAGAAGCTCTCTTTTCCCCTCCTGTGGCCTGACGTGATGATTTCTTAATCGATACTACATCATATTGCAAACATCAAAGATGGACACTGATGACCCTGTTTCTACAATACTCAACTCTCTCCCTGAATGATCATTTTGTTAGAATTAGATGTTCCATGTCCAGCAGCATTCAAGTTACAGGCTGACATTCATTCAGACACATTTTTACCTTTGGATTCTTTTAAATAAATATCTAGCTACCATCTCCATTATCTGAGAGGTAAAAGCAATGTGTGTGTTCAGGCATTTGGGGTACAGATATTTAAATGTTTAAAACTGGATTTTAATAAACTCTTTCTAATATATTGTTGATGTCTTCTAAACTGTTCACTCATTTCCAATCTTACAGCACTTCTTTCTAAAGGTCAAATTTGCTTAAATGTTTAGTAAACAGCTTATGGAAGCATCAAACAAATGATTTCAAGTATTAAAAGCAACTGAGTTCCATTAAAATGAAGATTCTTCCATAACATTTCTTTAGGAATTTAAAATTATTGCATTTTTGAAAGTATTTTTTCTTTCTTCAGAATTATCAAAATTAGATCCTCTAACATTAGTTGGAGAAATTTAAGATTATATAAAATTAATATTACAGATCAGTGTATCCTATCATCTAGATTTTTATCAAACATCTAGAATGTATACAAACCTGAAATGTTCAAAATAGTGCCTGAGTCCAGGCTTGATGTGTTGAAGATTAAAAGTTAAATGAAAATATTTGCTTGTTGACTGCATTCTATCAGCTGTTCTAATGTGTATCTGTTTAACAGTTTCACATTATCTCATTTTTGACCTATGCATTAATTATAAAAAAAGAGGGTTACAGAGTTTAAATATTTTCTTGACACAGATTCTGTACCTTCTATTTTTTTTTGCATACCCATAACCCAGGAAACGGAGAAGGCAATGGCACCCCACTCCAGTACTCTTGCCTGGAAAATCCCATGGGCAGAGGAGCCTGGTAGGCTGCAGTCCATGGGGTCGCTAAGAGTCGGGCACAGCTGAGCGACTTCTCTTTCACTTTTTACTTTCATGCATTGGAGAAGGAAATGGCAACCCACCCCAGTGTTCTTGCCTGGAGAATCCCAGGGACAGGGGCGCCTGGTGGGCTGTGGACTATGGGATCGCACAGAGTCGGACACGACTGAAGCAACTTAGCAGCAGCAGCAACCCAGGAAAATTTCTTTCTTTTCTAGGGTGTAATGGTTTGGATACTGATACTGTTGTCTAAGTCATGAATATCACCTGTTTTCATCTCTATGAATGAATTTAAAAATCAGCTTTGAAAGGACACCTGTCAATATTTGCAAATGAATCTTCTTGGAGGCCATTCCTTTGACCTTTGTGTTCCTAACCGTCTCAAAACTTCACACATTTATGAGCTTGTTGGCATTTCTTTTATAATTATATATCTGCTTCTAACAATGTTTCCTGAAGAATATAAGCCTCTGTGCTGGCAGACTGAAAGAAAAAAAAAAGAAGCACTGCAGAGATGAGTAGTTTCATTTCTCCATAATGGTGAAACAAAGTAAAACAACTTCATAATGGACCTAGAACAAATAAGGCTATAAAGAAAACCAAAACATAAAACTACAAGGATATAGATGTATAAAGAAATAAAACATGCCCATTCACAATATAGCCTAACCATTTCAGTTACATTGAGATTAAAACCCTGGTAGGCTGCAAAGTGACTTTTTGAAGAAGCAAAAATACATATATTTGACTGATCTTTTTTTTCTAACAAGAATTGTTTTTCTTCTTTTAAAAAAAATTGTGTTCATTTCAATTAAATGGTCAATTTTGTATGTGTGTATACAGCCTATTTTATATCAATTGTTTGCAGGCTTATGGGAAGTAAAATAACCATAATACAGACTTCCAAATACAGTTCTAATTTAAACTTAAGACAACAACAACAACAACTTAAAGGTAGAGCTCTGGAAAATAAAGTAAAATCAAGTATGCTTCCAACTCAACAATTAGAAACTGACTAAAATGTCTAAAGCAAAATTTCAGACGGGATCACTGACTGGCCTCAATTAGTGTTGAAATAAAATAAATAGAA
Organism: Oreotragus oreotragus; assembly: GCA_006410675.1. Classification (NCBI taxonomy): domain Eukaryota; kingdom Metazoa; phylum Chordata; class Mammalia; order Artiodactyla; family Bovidae; genus Oreotragus; species Oreotragus oreotragus. The sequence continues at coordinate 105,848 of SJYX01011673.1, forward strand.
ATAGTGCTGACCATGACTGAGAAAAATATTTGCTAAACACTATACAGACTGAAAAAAAATGGAGACAGACACCAAGAATTCATACACTTTTTGCCTTCCTAAGAGAGTAGGGAGCCTGGTGGGCTGCAGTCCATGGGGTCGCTACAAGTCCGACACAACTAAGTGACTTCACTTTCACTTTCATGCATTGGAAATGGCAACCCACTCCAGTGTTCTGGCCTAGAGAATCCCAGGGACGAGGGAGCCTGGTGGGCTGCCGTCCGTGGGGTCGCACAGAGTCAGATACGACTGAAGTGACTTAGCAGCAGCAGCAAAAGAGTAATAAAGTACTGGAAGATGTGGAGGAATTTCTTGCAAACCTAACCCAATTGACTTCATTAATTTGGAGGAACAATGGTCACACATACATTTCAAATATTTCATTCCTAAGAGTTTATTTGAATAATGTCATATCATTCATAAAGAAAACATCAAAGACTAGTTCACTAAAATAAGAAGCAAATTGGCACATAAACAGGAAAAAAATTACATGAAGGGTTTTCAGGTGAGCACTGAAATATTTAGATACAGTAATGTTTAACTGTCATAATGATACGGTAAAAAAGAAGAATCAAGGAATACTCTCAAATTAATTCTATGAGTCCATCATTAGTCCGATACCAAAACCAGACAAAGGCACTACAAAAATAGGTAATTAAAAGCCAATAGCTCTGATTAATATAAATGTAAAAATCCTCAACAAATATTAGCAAAGCAAATTTAACCCCAGATAAAAAGGATCATACATCATGGTCAAGTGGGATTAATTCCAGGGATGCAAGGATGGTTCAACATCTACAAATTAATGTGATATACCATACGAACAAAAGGAAAGATAAAAATCACATGATCATCTCAGTAAACACAGAAAAACCATTTGATAAAATTCAGCATCCACTCATAGTAAAAGCTCCCATAAAAGTTCTTATGGAAGGAGTATATCGCAACACAGTAAAAACCATATATGACAAATCCATAGCTAACATCACAGTCAATGTTGAAGAGCTGAAAGCTTTCCTGCTAAAATCAGGAAGAAAATTATGCCTACTCTCTCAACTTTTATTTAACACGGTATTGAATAGAATATGAGCCATAGTGATAAGAAACAAAGACATCTAAATTGGAAGGGAAGAAATAAAATTGTTGCTATTTTTTATTTTTAAGATTGGAGAGAAATGAAGTGACCTTGTATGCCGATGGAAATGGACAAGGTAAAACGGATAAACACAAATACGTATTTGTGTAAGCAAAGTCCTCAAGAAGGTGAAAAATGATAGACTTTACAAACCCAAATTAATTATGAACAACATATTTTGACTGCAAATCACCTCTGGACCAAAGGAAAAAGGAAAACATTAAATAAAAAAATATTGAACTCTCAACAGTATTTGTTTTTGATTCTGAGTCATGTTGGCTAGCAGGTTTGAGATAGTTTCTCTGTATTTAAGATTACTAACAATTAAGTATATTGAGATGTTTATACTCCGGGAGATGGTGATGGATAGGGAGGCCTGGCGTGCTGCGATTCATGGGGTCGCGAAGAGTCGGACACGACTGAGTGACTGAACTGAACTGAACTGAATTTCAGTATAAAGAAAAAGGAAATTAAAAAAAAACTAAAAATTGTTTGTAAATTACTCAGGGAGGTGGAATATAAGTTCTTATTTATAATAAAATATCAACCAATGTCAAAGATATTAATGATCAGCACCCTTAACTTCACTGGGGCTTCCCTTGTGGCTTAGCTGGGAAAGAATCCGCCTGCAATGATGGAGACTTGGGTTTGATCCCTAGGTTGGGAAGATCCCCTGGAGAAGGGAAAGGCTACCCACTCCAGTATTCTGGCCTGGAGAATTCCATTGACTGTATAGTCCATGGGGTCACAAAGAGAACTTCACTGCTGGGAATGACAGAAGGCAGGAGGAGAAAGGGATGACAGAGGATGAGATGGTTGGATGGCATCACCGATTTGATGGACATGAGTCTGAGTAAGCTCCAGGAGATGGTGAAGGACAGGGAAGCCTAGCATGCTGCAGTCCATGGGGTCACAGAGTTAGATATGACTGAGCAACTGAACGACAACAAACTTCAAACTTCACTCTTTGTGAAGAAGTGAAAAACAAGAAAAACAAGGGGATGATCCTGAGGGATGATGTGGGGTGGGAGGTGGGAGCGGGGTGTTCATGTTTGGGAGTTCATGTACACCCATGACGGATTCATGTCAATGTATGCCAAAACCAATACAGGACTGTAAAGTAAAATAAATAAAAAAATAAAAAAATAAAACCATCACAATAATAGCTGATTCACACAAGAATCACTAATGATGATAAATTTAGTGAAGTATGCTTGATCTGAAACATCTTGCATAGTCTCAAGTACCTCTTCTTGAAGGCTTTGATTGAAAAGTGAAAAATGGTAATGCTATAATGGAAAGAATGTCAGACACCATGTTAACCAAATGATCAAAGTTATGATAAGTCAGGAGACAATTTAAAAATCTTGTTTTCTAAAATGGTGCACTAAGGAAGCATAAACCATCATCTCTGTATTTCTACTAAGAATGAACTTTTTCTATTCATTAGGAAACATCACATAAACCAAAACTGAGTAATTTTTTACCAAAAAAAAAAAAATAGTAAAGCCTAGTCTGTCCTTTTCCAAGTTACAAATGCATCATGGACAATGAAAGAATACTTCAAATTAAAAAAGAATGAAGGCTATGACAACTAGATGCAGTATGTTCTGCTGGATTTGATTCTGAACCAAATTTTGGTATTCATATAAAGAAAAGACTGCTACTGATAATTGAGTTGGATACATTACATCATAGTATTCTCTCAGTATTGATTTTCTTTCTTTCTTTTTTTTTTAATTTTTAATTACAATGCTTAGCTCTAAGGAATTATACTCTTAGAGGATACTAAGAAGTGGAACTAAGAAGTGGAAATGGAGTATCATGTTTTAACTTACTCTCAAGTGGGAGAGAACATAAATGTTAAAAATGTTAGACATAACAATATATAAGCCTTATATAAGTCAAGACACTAAAATCCAACAATAAAGCAGGACAAAAAACTCTTTAGGACAACTGGGGACCTGCCTACACTGACTGAATATTTAACGATGTTAAAGGATAACTCTTACTTTCTGAGGAATTTGGTATTAGTTAAGAAAGAAGAATCTGTGTCTTTTAGAGATAAACACTGAAGCATTTAGGATTAAATTTAAATGATAACAGTCTTTTATTTCCAATGTTCCAAAGGTTTTACTGAGTAGGGTGTCAATGCAATAGGACTGCCCGTTGCACAATAATTGTTTACACTGGAGATGGTTACATGGGAGATTTTGTTTTTCTCACTACCTTTGTATACAATTTTCCATAGTAAAAATTTTTACATTTTAGGAAGTTTGTTTTTAATTCATAAAAGAATATCCTTACCAGGAAAAAGCATTTGTAAAACATCAAATAGTATACCATGTACAGATTTTTTCAAATATCATTTTAATGGAGTAGTTAATTTATTTGCTGGGAACAGTGGCAGTAGAAGTAGTCTGTTTTAGAAACTTTCTTTGTGCCCCATATGCTTACATAATCCCTTTTCCTCTCCTAAGCTCTTAAAATTTCACAAGTTGAAGAATATAATTTTCCCCCTTTTTTGATTGTGAAATAACTCTTGTACTTTACCTTTCCACCTTTGGCTGAATATTCATGGAGTGACAGGGAGAGGGAAGTGCTAAGACTGTGGCATTCAGAGACTGAAACTTCTTTTTAAACAAACCACTGAATCTAGACAAACCTAGGCAGAATATTAAAAATCCAAGATATCACTTTGCCAACAAAATTCCATATAGTCAAAGGTGTGATTTTTCCAGCAGACCTGTACAGATGTGAGAGTTGGACCAGAAGGAAGGCTGAACACCAAAGAATTGATGCTTTTGAACTGTGGTGCTGGAGAAGACTCTTGAACTGAAAAGAGATCAAACCAGTCAATCCTAAAGGAAATCAATCCTGAATAGTCATTGGAATGACTGATGCTAAAGCTGAATCTCCAATACTTTGGCTACCTGATGAGAAGAGCCAACTCACTGGAAAAGACCTTGACGTTACAAAAGATCTGAGCTCATGAGGAAAAGGGGGCAACAGAGGATGAGATGGTTGGATGGCATCACAGACTCAACTGACATGAGTTTGAGCAAGCTCCCAGTATGCTGCCTGGCATACTGCAGTCCATGGAGTCACAAAGTGTTGGACATGACTGAGCAACTGAACAACAGTAACAACTGAATCACTGATGAGAGTGTGTGGCTTTTTAAGTCTGTGAATGGTTCACGGTCTATAGAGATTTATAAGGGACAAATTACATCAAAACCAGGAGAGAGCTAAGAATATTTAATGATTCCTTAAAAACCACAAGATGGAATTTTTTCAAAATCCATTTCCGTAATTTTCTAAACTGCACATAGTGATTTTTTTTTTCACATTTGCAATCCCAGAGTGAATTTAAATTGACAGGATTTCATTAGTATTTAAATATAAGTATGCATGGTGATAGCTTCCAAGCTTGCCTAAGTGGCTACTCATCATATCATACAAAACTCTCAAGTATCCCCTGAGTATTTTCATGCTTTACACTGTTTTCACATTGCTACTTCTCATATTTCTCTCTTAATATACGTCATAAACACTTCATATACACATCTGCAAGTGTTCTCAAGTTGTATTCCCAGGTGGCTCAGTGGTAAAGAATCTGCCTACCAATGCTGGAGCCCTAGGTTCGATCCCTGGGTCCAGAAAATCCCCTGGAGAAGGAAATGGCAACCAGCTCCACTCTTTTCGCCTGGAAAATCCCATGACAGAGGAGATTTGCAGGCCACAGTCCACGTGGTTGCAAGAGAGTCAGACAGGACTGAGCAACTGAGCACACACACACGGTGTACAGTACAATTAAAATGCTACTTTGAATTCATGACTGAGGTATTAAAAAACATAAAACTACCAATGCAGTAGATTTCTCTGAAAGTGTCACAATCTAGGATGCCTGTGTTATTCAATGGAACACAGCTGCCCCTCGAGAAAATGTCATTGCTTTATTAATTTAAGGCACCGGAATCCTGAGATGTGCTCAACATCTTTTAACGTATTCAGTGGAAAATCATTGACATTCAAATGAAGATATAAGTGATTTTTCTGTACTCCAGTGAATATTCAGGACTAATTTCATTGGAAGGACTGATGCTGAAGCTAAAAGTCCAGTACTTTGGCCACTGACTCATTGGAAAAGATCCTGATGCTGGGAAAGATTGAAGGCGGGAGGAGAAGGGGACCACAGAGGATGAGATGGTTTACTGGCATCACCGATGTAATGGACATGAGTTTGAGTAGGCCCCAGGAGTTGGTGATGGACAGGGAAGCCTGGCATGCTGCAGCCCATAGGGTCGCAAAGAGTCAGACAAGAGTAAGTGACTGAACTGAACTGAACTGAACTGAATGTAACCTCTAAGCCACCAGGGAAGCCCATGTAAGTGCTATCCATTACCAAGTATTATCAAACAGTTCCATTCCATTTTCTAAATTTATCCACAGAGTATATTAAATATCAACTAGAATTTTATTTCAATTAAAAGGTGCTTTCAATGTGTTTTATAAAATAAAAGTAACATAGTAAGTATACTATCATAAATAGGACAATTATATATTATGTAGATAATTATATGCAAGGAAATTAAAATAAAATAATTTATTTAGAAGGTATTTTCCCTTTTGTCCAAATGTTAGGAACTCAGGTTTACTGAAGAACCCAATTACTTGTCGGACTTCTTTATCTGAGTTACTATTTTTACTCAATGTTTCTATTTAATCAGTTTATACCGCTTGCATGCTAAGTCGCTTCAGTCATGTCCGATTCTGTGCAACCCTGTGGACTGTAGCCTGCCAGGCTCCTCTGTCCCTGGGATTCTCCAGGCAAAATATTGGAGTGGGTTGCCTATCCCTCTTCCAGGGGATCTTCCCAACTGAGGAACTGAATCTACGTCTCATGGTCTCCTGCACTGGAAGGCAGGTTCTTTACCACTAGCACCAACTGGGAAGCCCGAATTTATATTCAAGAGGGTATATAAGCCAAGACAGTACAATCACATATATTGACACCTGATTTAGAATTATATAATCATACTGAAACAAAATTATTCTTGCAATAACTAAATATAAATTGATTATGTATTCTCTGAAGTTATACTCTCTGATCTCAAAAGCTACTGAGAACGTTTACCATGGCATTTCCAGTGACACCTGAATGTCAAAAACTACTCTAGAGAAACAAAACAAAAAGTATTCCAAATCTCTCTATCAAACAAGAATTCTACCCGACAGTTTGTACTTTCTTTGCTGACTGTTGTATTGACTTGCTGCTGGTGGCTATTGCTAAGCTGCCTTTTAGGACATTTTCTGAAATATGTTATGTGGAAACTCTGCCATCCTAAAATAAGATTATACAAAGTGTCTCCTTGAATTGTGGCTGACTTACAAACAGATGAAACTTTTCCGTGTGTGATTACCTCAGAGGCACCAGAACTGACTTCCACAAATGCAAAAGATATAAAGAAAACTACTGAAGCAAGTCTAGCAATTTAGGTTAGAAGCTTTGTTCCCTGAAGAACATGAATTTTTATGTTTCTTACTATAGGGGTACACAGAGATAATCCTTAAGGGGATTTGACTTCAATGATTAAGGATTATTTACAGAACATACAGTGGTTACATTATATGTGTAACCTTATTTTCTATTTGCAAACAATCTCTCTTTGCCTTTATTTTCACATTTGTTACTGCAGATCAAATCAGTCAATCCTAAAGGAAATCAGTCCTGAATATTCATTGGAAGGACTGATGCTGAAGCTCCAATACTTTGGTCACCTGATGCAAAGAACTGACTCACTGGAAAAGACTCTGCTGCTGGGAAAGACTGAAGACAGGAGGAGAAGGAGATGACAGAGGATGAGATGGTTTGATGGCATCACTGATGGGACGGACATGAGTTTGAGCGAGCTCCAGCAGTTGGTGATGGACAGGGAAGCCTGGAATGCTGCAGTCCATGGGGTCCCAAAGAGTTGGACACTGCTGAGCGAATAAATTGAACTGAACTGCATCTTATTATTTACTTTCAAAGATGTACACTTTGAGATGGAATTATCCTGGTAACATTTCTGTAATCTCTGTACTTCTGTAGTTGATGTAGAAGTCCACCTCGTGTTCAGTTGCTAGGACTAAATTTTAAATGTGTATGAGAAATGCTATGAATAATCTTTCATACTACCTATTATTTAATATAATTCATAAAAATGAACAATGCATTGTTAAATATATAAATAAAAGGCAAAATATATAGCAACACAAAATATATCAATATGTAATATATATATATACCTCAAATTTATAAATCTGTATTCTTATCTCAATGACTTACATTCTCTTTACCAATTTATTTTCTTTGCTAGCCTATCATTTCTTTCCCCTTTTTTGCTTCCCTTTCCTTTCTATTAATGTATCATTTCTCTTTCTTTATTCCCTTTCATTTCTTTTTCTTACACTGGCTTAGTAGCCAAATGAGCCAAGGATTAGATCAGAGTTCTGTACAGCTTGATACTTCATTTAAATCTGCATCAAATCCTTGTACATTTTTGACATCAAAGCATGTGACTGTGAGATGTTACAAACTTAAGGATGTTGACATGTTTTCTAGTTACTTTTAGTTCTCTATGCGTATATGTCTTTGTGTTTATTTAATTATACATGCATGTAAGCAGAAATGGTATTAAACAAATTTAATTTAATTCAGGAAGACTATTTACAAATAGTAAATAAATACTTTTATAGTTAAGTCATCTTAAAGCCATAACAATATGCTTATTTTAAAGCTATTCTAAAAATTTGCTCATTCTTTCTACTAATTTCAAATGAACATTTCCCCAATTTTTTTTAAAAGGAGTATATTCAGGAAAATATGCTTCTAATGAATAAGGAGATTTTTTTTTGTAATGATGTCTTACCTTTATTTAACTTTAAATTTCAGACTCTTAGTTATGATAGATGTCTTAAAATAATATATAAATTCCATTAGTATTTTTTTAACTACTTGATGTCACTTTTCATTCTATTTTAAAAAGTAAAATAAAATTGAATCTTAAAAACTTTACTTATTGTTTATAGTCCATTATTCCTCTTCTTTCTACTTTTTTTAAAAATTGAAGTATAGTTGATTTCCAATATTACAAAATAAAGGTTATATTTCCTTGTACTGTACATTATATCTTTGTTGCTTATTTATTTTATACTTAGTAGCTTTTTTTAAAATTGGAGGATATTTGCTTTACAATATGGTGTTAGTTTCTGTCACTAGTTTTATTTTTTTATTTTTTTATATAAATTTATTTATTTTAATTGGAGGATAATTACTTTACAATATTGTATTGGTTTTGCCATACAGCAACATGAATCCACCACAGGTATACACGTGTTCCCGATCCTGAACCCCCCTCCCACCTCCCTCCCCGTACCATCATTCTGGGTTGTCCCAGTGCACCAGCCCCAAGCATCCTGTATCCTGCATCAAACCTGGACTGGTGATTCGTTTCATATATGATATTATACATGTTTCAATGTCATTCTCCCAAATCATCCCACCCTCTCCCTCTCCCACAGAGTCCAAAAGACTGTTCTATACATCTGTGTCTCTTTTGCTGTCTAGCATACAGGGTTATCATTACCATCTTTCTAAATTCCATATATATGCAATAGTATGCTGTATTGGTGTTTTTCTTTCTGGCTTACTTCACTCTGTATAATTGGCTCCAGTTTTATCCACCTCATTAGAACTGATTCAAATGAATTATTTTTAATGGCTGAGTAATACTTCATTGTGTATATGTNTTTTTTTTTTTTGCTTATTCTTTGTTACTTAAATACTTTAACTTTCTGCATTTAATACATTTTTAGTATTAACTTTATTTTCTATTTATTTTATTTAAATTTATTTCTTTTAATTGGAGGCTAATCACTTTACAATATTGTATTGTTTTTTCCATACTTCAACATGAATCTACCATGGGTGTATGCGTGTTCTCCATCCTGAACCCCCCTCCCACCTCCCTGCCCATAGCATCTCTCTGGTTCATCCCAGTGCACCAGCCCCAAGCATCCTGTATCCGGCATCAAACCTGGGCTGGTGATTAGTTTCTTATATGATATCATACATGTTTCAATGCCATTCTCCCAAATTGTCCCACCCTCTTCCTCTCCCACAGAGTCCAAAAGACTGTTCTATACATCTGTATCTCTGTGTTCTCTCACATACTGGGTTATCGTTACCATCTTTCTAAATTCCATATATTTGCGTTCGTATACTATATTGGTGTTTTTCTTACTGGCTTACTTCATTCTGTATAATAGGCTCCTGTTTCATCCACCTCATTAGAACTGATTCAAATGTATCCTTTTTAATGGCTGAGTGATACTTCATTGTGTATATGTACCACAGTTTTCTTGTCCATTGATCTGCTGATGGACATCTAGGTTGCTTCCATGTCCTGGCTATTATAAACAGTGCTGCAATGAACACTGGGGTGTACGTGTCTCTTTCAGTTCTGGTTTACTTCGTGTGTATGCCCAGCAGTGGGATTGCTGGGTCATAAGGCAGTTCTATTTCCAGTTTTCTAAGGAATCTCTACACTGTTCTCCATAGTGGCTGTACTAGTTTGCATTACCACCAACAGTGTAAGAGGGTTGCCTTTTCTCCACACCCTCTCCAGCATCTGTTGCTTGTAGACTTTTGGATCGCAGCCATTCTGACTGGTGTGAAGTGGTATCTCATTGTGGTCTTGATTTGCATTTCTCTGATAATGAGTGACGTTGAGCATCTTTTCATGTGTTTGTTAGCCATCCGTATGTCTTCTTTGGAGAAATGTCTATTTAGTTCTTTGGCCCATTTTTTGATTGGGTCGTTTATTTTTCTNACCTCATTGTGGTTTTGATTTGCATTTCTCTGATAATGAGTGATGTTGAGCATCTTTTCATGTGTTTGTTAGCCATCTGTATGTCTTCTTTGGAGAAATGTCTGTTTAGTTCTTTGGCCTATTTTTTGATTGGGTCATTTATTTTTCTGGATTTGAGCTGCATAAGTTGCTTGTATATTTTTGAGATTAGTTGTTTGTCGGTTGCTTCATTTGCTATTATTTTCTCCCATTCAGAAGGCTGTCTTTTCATCTTGCTTATAGTTTCCTTTGTTGTGCACAAGCTTTTAATATTAATTAAATCCCATTTGTTTATTTTTGCTTTTATTTCCAGTATTCTGGGAGGTGAGTCATAGAGGATCCTGCTGTGATTTATGTTGGAGAGTGTTTTGCCTATGTTCTCTAGGAGTTTTATAGTTTCTGGTCTTACATTTAGTTTGTTTTTGTGTATGGTGTTAGAAAGTGATCTAGTTTCATTCTTTTACATGTGGTTGACCAGTTTTCCCAGCACCACTTGCTAAAGAGACTGTCTTTAATCCATTGTATATTCTTGCCTCCTTTGTCAAAGATAAGGTGTCCATAGGTGCGTGGATTTATCTCTGGGCTTTCTATTTTATTCCATTGATCTATATTTCTGTCTTTGTGCCAGTACCATACTGTCTTGATGACTGTGGCTTTGTAATAGAGCCTGAAGTCAGGTAAGTTGATTCCTCCAGTTCCATTCTTCTTTCTCAAAATTGCTTTGGCTATTCTAGGTTTTTTTGTATTTCCATACAAATTGTGAAATTATTTGTTCTAGCTCTGTAAAAAATACTATTGGTAGCTTGATAGGGGTTGCATTGAATCTATAGATTGCTTTGGGTAGTATACTCAGTTTTAATCATTTCTGTACCTCATCACTGGGGTGAAGCTAAAGAAAATTTAACTCAAATTTGTACAGTTTTGATTTTAAAAAATAAAGTTATTACACATGAAAAGAAAGAAAAATATAAAGGTATTTTAAAGTAAATATGAATTGAAACATCTTATTTTCATTATTGGCCTATTATATTTTTATCAAACCAGTGTTTACATTTCAAACTCAATTTGAATGTTTATTCTCTTTCACATGGGAGTTTAAATTCTATGGAAACAGAAAATGTATGTATCTTATAAAGAATATAAGCAAAGTATAAATATGGTGCATAATCCTATTTATCATAAAATTATCAAATAGGTTCTAAAATTTATATAGTAAAAATATATAATTGAAGAAGAACCAAGATATTTTCTCAAACAATATTTAAATTTACTCTATAGATAGCAAGACTGAAAGTCTATAATAATTTAAGAAGGATAGAGGAAAAGGTAAGCAATAGTGGAATCAAAATATTTTCTTTTTTTTTTAAGTGACAGAGAAGATGTGAAATAAATGTTAAAACCATTCAGAGCATTCTGATATTGCCCTAAACAACTTCATTCTATTTTTTTGAAGTCTGCATATCAATCTTTACCCATCAGCAATGATCAAGCTCCACGCACTACTTTCCGTCTCCCATCCCTCAAATATGACAGTATCAGTCCTCTCTTATCTAGCCAGAGCAAAGCATTACTGACAAAGGTCAGAAATCCAAATAACAGATCAAACAGTGGTGCTTTAACATAAAACTGCCAGCACGAAAGTCATGAAATGGCTGCATCAAAATCATCTGATTTCAAAATGGTTTTAACAAAAAGTTCTGGTTTATGGGGAAAAAAAAAATCTTATTACATGATATCTTGACCAATCTAAGGCATTCATCTTAAAGAAAGGGCATTTATAATTCCACTCTCATAGGAATGATCTCTAAATGCAAAGTTGGGCAAAGGTTTACAGGTGTTACTGGGCACTGAATTGAGTCACATATGTATACTACGGGGCATAATAGGCTGCTGCTGCTGCTAAGTCACTTCAGTCGTGTCCGACTCTGTGTGATCCCACAGACGGCAGCCCACCAGGCTACTCCGTCCATTGGATTTTCCAGGCAAGAGTACTGGGGTGGGGTGCCATTGCCTTCCCCGGGCATAATAGGCTAGAAGCAAATAACTTCAAAAGCAAATATCAGACTTTTATCATTAGAACTTCCACAAAGGAGCTTAAATACAGTTCAAAATATGTTTAAAATATCTTCAATATTATATAATCATAGATCCTGGATTTGACATCATCTGAGAGAAAAATGAATCTCAATCTGTTATTGTAATTCAAGAAAACAAGTCTTAGCTTAATCAATTGACCAAAATCATGGATTAGTGGGGGCAGCGGGGAAATATGTGAAAAAAAAAATCTACATATCCTGATTTTAGTTTGAAACTGTTTCTTCTACCCCACACTGTAAATCAACATTTAATTTCTATAATTATTTTTCTTCATCACTAAGAAGCATGATGCTTTCAAATTGTGCTGGAAAAGACTTCTGAGAGTCCCATGGACAGCAAGAAGATCAAAGGAGACATCCCTAAAGGAAACCAACCCTGAATATTTATTGGAAGGACTGATGCTGAAGCTCCGATACTTTGGCTGCCTGAAGAGAGGAAGCATTGGAAAAGACCCTGATGCTGGAAAGATTGAGAGCAAGAGGAGAAGGGGGCTAACAGAGGGTAAGATGGTTGGATGGCATCACAGACCCAATAGACTGAGCTTGAGCAAACTAGGGGAGGTGGTGAAGGACAGGGAAGCCTGGCGTGCTGTAGTTCATAGAGTCGCAGAGTGGGACAAAACTTAGCGACTAAACCACAGGAAGCATGAAATATAGAGGATACTCACTAAGTTCTTAAATTTCCATTTTTTAATCTTGTATCCCAACCTACAACTTATGATTTTCAAGACTATTAATACTAACTCTGTGGAAGTACACTTTCCTATAGGAATTTAATGATCAAGTTTTTCTCATTAGGAATTATCTTCAGCTTTATACAAGTCAATATGCTTTATGCTGATTAATGCTATACTTGTTCCAAATAACAGATGCTCTTACATGGGCTTCCCTGGTGGCTCAGAGGTTAAAAGTGTCTGCCTGCAATGTGGGAGACCTGGGTTCAATCCTGGGTCGGGAAGATCCCCTGGAGAAAGAAATGGCAACCCACTCCAGTACTCATGCCTGGAGAATCTGTACTCATGCCTGGAGAATCCCATGGACAGAGGAGCCTGGTGGACTCAGTCCACAGGGTCGCAAAGAGTCAGACACGACTGAGCGACTTCACTTTCATTTTAAATATTATTTGTGTGTATCTATCATATCGGTAAAGAAACATGGCACATGGAAGTAGAACAAAATGAAAATAAAAAATGAGATAGAGAAAGGACAGGAAAAATACCCATTCAAAATATTTTTGGTACATTAGTGGTGATATATTTAATTTTTTCACTGTTATTAAAAGACTGGGATCATATGTTCATTTTAGGCAATTTATGAAATGGTTTCAGTTAAATTCTTCTCAAGAGAGACACTAGTCTCTCTAAAATGTATCTGTTATGTGTTTCACAACTTCTTCTAAACTCCATTTCCTTCCACTCTGATGTTCTAATCCTTGATATATATTTAAAAGCACTTTGATGTAATTCAAGATGCATAGGGATCTCAGATTCAGGGATGCATTCTTAAACCTCAACTAACCCATTTGTGAAAAGACAACCATGCTGGATTTTCTGTTGCTAACCCGGTTTCACCATATTTGAAGGCTGATAATTATCTTTCACAGGATCCTCTTCATTTTATTAATTTTTTTCCCAAAAGAAGTGTTCATGTAAGATTAGGAAGGTAAATGAAAAGGAGAAACTATTATTCTCAGGAAGGGGCTATAGTACGACTTGTAGGCAGACAAAGATTCACAGCCACTGCCTAGCAAGCTCATGAGAACCACCTCACAACTGTTTCAGAGTCAAATCCTCTGATCCACAATGCAGCCTCTCTGATCTCTAGCTCTTTCTGCTTGAAAGTGAAAGTCACTCAGTCGTGTTCAACTCTTTGGGACCCCACGGAATATACAGCCCATGGAATTCTCCAGGCCAGAATACTGGAGTGGGTAGCCTTTCCCTTTTCAGGGGATCTTCCCAACCCAGAGATCGAACCCAGGTCTCCCGCATTGTAGGTGGATTCTTTACCAGCTGAGCCACAAGGGAAGCAAAATGAAAGTGTTAGTCGTGTCCGACTCTTTGTGACCCCAAGGACTGTAGTCCCCCAGGCTCCTCTGTCCATGGAATTTTCCAGGCAAGAATACTGGGGTGTGTTGCCATTCCCTTCTCCAACAGGTCTTCCTGATCCAGGGATCAAACCGAGGTTTCCCGCATTGCAGGCAGGTTCTTTATCGTCTGAGCCACCGGGGCGTCAGTTTTCTGCTTAATTCTGTAGTAAGCTCTGCTTTGGGGCTTCTCTGGTAGCTCACTCGGTAAGAGACTCTGCCTGCAGTGCAGGAAACCCAGATTTGATCCCTGGGTCAGGAAGATCCCCTGGAGAAGGGAATGGCAACCCACTCCAGTACTCTTGCCTGGAAAATCCCATGGACAGAGGAGCTTGGCGGATAATGGTCTGTGGGGTCACAAGAGTCAGATACGACTTGGTGACTAAATTACCACATATACAGTAGTTTCTATTTTCCTGAACAAAGCTTGTCTGATATTGATTTTAATATGAGAATAGAGGTTGTGTTAAACCTTTCAAATAGGTGCATTGGATTTTGGCAAGAAAACTTTTATCAGAGGCTGCAAGAACCATAAACTATATTCTGTAGTCATACAACGGAGAAGGCAATGGCAACCCACTCCGATGTTCTTGCCTGGAGAATCCCAGGGATGGGGGAGCCTGGTGGGCTGCCGTCTACAGGTCGGACACGACTGAAGCGACTTAGCAGCAGAAGTCATACAACATCTAGTAAAAGTACACATCAGACGAATGTACCTTAATGAACTTGCCACCCTGGGCAAGAGAGCTTTGATGCAGAGATTTAAAAGTGTGAACTAGCTGCCATGATAGTTATAACATTATCTGGCCAGTTTAAGGGGAATGTAGAGGGAATACAGAGTCTAAAAATACCAATGTTTTTAAATAAAATGATAGCTCATTAAATCAAAGGTAGGTGGCATAGCCTTAAAATATGTGGGAAGGAAATGACTCATAGTGACTAAGATGGCCAACTGTGGTCTCATAGGGCATGGAGAGTAATTTTCCTCCCTTTCACTCCAGGTTTGCCTATGTGATGCTTTACCAATGAGATGTTAGCAGGTGTACTATGGGCTGAGATGTATTGCCTAGCATTTTGGCTGCTTTTTTGTGTACCTGCCTTTGCCATGAGAAAAATACAATGAAGATAGATACTTCTCTTCCCCTCGATTCAAGAATGAAATATCACAGACAGATAGCCTTGCTGCCCCAGCCAACTGTAAACATGTGAGCTAGAAACACATGTTTACTATTGCATGGTATTCAGATTTCTGTGACTATGCCTAGAACATGAAGCAGAAAAAGCTGATTGATGAAATGGGGCTGAAAGAGGAATGTTTTCATAGAAACTTTTAAGAAAAGGAGTAGGAAGAAGGTCAAAATACATACATTTGGTTTGTATAGATTTTCAATAGATTTTCATGGAAGAGATTTTTGACAGACTGGATTGTTGTTCTAATTATCACTGCTATGTCACATACAGACTTTTCAGTCCTAGAAATATATATTATCTCATCTGGATAAAAATATATATCCACTTTATTTAGTTGGGTTTGTTCAGTTTATAAGATACAGGGAGAGCTTTTAAGAATGATTTCCTGGTTGGGTTTTCCCTTCTGCTCTCTTATGATTATAAATTAAAAGCATGCTCTGCAGTAACCACTGACCCAGAATCAAAAAGACACACAAAGCAGAGTTGAACAACTATTGAAAGCTTGAAGTAAAGTCACTCCATCTGACCTACTGGATCTGTGAGCAAGAAATATATATATAAATATACAAATATATATACAAATATATATATATTTAATTCTAAGTCTCTGAGTGTATGGGTAATTTGTTATTCAGTAAAAAAAAAAAAAAAAGACAAATAAAGGTAAGGTATATTGAGAACAACATGCTGTGGGCTGTTTGCATGGCCTGCTAGCTTAAGGTTCAGTTCAGTTCAGTTCAGTCACTCAGTCGNTTTGGTAGAATTCAATTTCACATCTTTTTAAAAGAAGAATATATGTCTCAACTTACTATCATGTCTAAGAAGCCTATTTACATGTTCACAGGCCCTTGTGATTGTTTAAAAGACTCCCATGCCACTAGAGGGACTCTGCTGATCCCCCATTGGATTAAAAAAGAGAATGCCATGCCTCCACTCAGTATGTATTCTAAGGTATTTTCAGAAATTACATCTCCTACTGTTATGCAATGATGCTGGCAGCAAATCATGTGGTAACATGACCTGGAAATTCCTGACTCAGTTCTTGGCCTGAGATAATATTTAGAACTTCTAGAATTCCTCTGGGCTTAGATATTTCATTTTACAAACAAGAAAGGAATTGAGAATCTTGTGATTATAATTTTCCTATCATATTTTGCCAAAGAAACACCATATCCAATGTCCTATAAAGATTTTCTGTTTGTAATTTGTTTTCTGCATTTTCATTTAAACCATGCCTGACAAGAAATCATCCTTCTTCAAAAGAAAAAATNATAATATTTAGAACTTCTAGAATTCCTCTGGGCTTAGATATTTCATTTTACAAACAAGAAAGGAATTGAGAATCTTGTGATTATAATTTTCCTATCATATTTTGCCAAAGAAACACCATATCCAATGTCCTATAAAGATTTTCTGTTTGTAATTTGTTTTCTGCATTTTCATTTAAACCATGCCTGACAAGAAATCATCCTTCTTCAAAAGAAAAAATGGTTATTGTTTCACCAGTGGTTTTATTGCATTTATTCTTTTTGTTTGTTTGTTTTTAGTTTATATTTTATCTCCTGCCTCATCTTCTCCCTAGAGCCAGCTGTTGAGTCAGCAGTGTGTAGGCAACTCAAGTAGGACATGATTACTGAGATTTCTTTTATGTTATCCTCCAGGGCAGCCACCTGCTTTGTCATTGCAAAAAAAAAAAAAAAAATGACTCATGTGGCAGCCTGACAAATACCTGGTTGCTCAGCATAGCCTTCTGTGAGACACACTTGTAGCTCGGCTTTAAAGGAGGGTTAAAATGAAGATTAAGAATTCATTGAAATACCCCTGCAGAGCCCAGCTAAAAGGCAAAGAGAGACCTTCACATTATAAATAAAACATTAGAAGAGTCAGTGCGGGGTGTTGGGTTTCTTTTATGATTATTATACCTAAATGATGCAGGAAAACAAAGCAACAAGATAAAAATATATGTCAAAGCAGTATCTGATTCTCTGACGTATTCTCTGACCCAACAGTCAAAATATTTCAGTCATGTTTCTTTGTAGTTTACCCTTTGAACCAGAAAAGTTTCAGTTAAATCTGTGTCCAAAATCCCAGTCTAGTTAGCACACACAGCATAATTTCACCTGAAATAAATGTTCCCTTCTCTTCTGTATTAAAATCTCACAGAACTGGTTTCTCTACCACCTAGAAATGATACTGGAAATTGTCTCATTTCATTATTTCTGGGTAACACACTACCTCAAGACTCAAATAATTTAAGACTCAACATAATTATTTTATTTGCTTATATTTGTGTGTGGTAATTCAGGAACACTCTGATTGGATGCTTTGTCTCTGATCCAGGGCACTGACAGCTGGCTATCTGGGGCTGGAGAACACAATTCCATAATGACCTCATCATTCAGATGTCTGGTGCCCCAATTTTCCTTGGTCTCTTGTTTTCTCCACAAAGCAAATTCTGGGTCTATCCATGTGGCTGTGCTTCTCACCATATGGTGGTCTCAGGATAGGTGGCACTCTTCCCCATTGGTTTGCTTTCTCCAGAGTGAGTGCTGCATTAAGTCTAGGTGAAAGACACATGCATGCTTGATCGCTAAGTCGTGTCAATTCTCTGCAAACCCATAGATCGTGCCCACCAGGCTCCTCTGTCCTTGGAATTCTCCAGGCAAGAATACTGGAGTGAGTTGCCATTTCCTACTCCAGAGAATTGTCCTGACTCAGGGATCAAACCTGCATCTCCTGTGTCTCCTTTATTGGTAGACACATTCTTTACCATTGGCTACCTAGAAAGCCCAGATGAGAGAGAGAGAGAGAGAGAGAGAGAGAGAGTATGCGTTGCCATGCTCTTCCCCATGGGATCTTCCCGACTCTGGGATTGAAGCCTCATCTCTTATGCCTCCTGCATTGGCAGGTGGGTTCTTCACCACAATGCCACCTGGGAAGTGCAGGTGAAAGATTCAGGGTTTCTAATAATGAAATATCAGAAGTACCAGGATGTCTCTCACATCCATTCTATTAATCAATCAAGTTACATCCCAATGAGAGAGTCATTTCCTAGGCAGGTTGATAAGAAGTCTAGGGGTCCCCAAGGAGAGAGGAGTCTGGAATTCTCAAGGAAGAAGAAAGGACAAACTTTTTTTCCTTCTCTACACTCCTTAGGATTATATAACAATAATGTATCCTGCCTGAGGACAGTTTCTGGATTAAACCTTCTGGCTAATTCTGTTATTTTAAAATGTAAATTATGGCAGTAGGTCTGGTGAGGTCTTTACAACCTCCAGACATTCTTTGGATTCATTGGAGAGTATATAACTTCATTGCTAACACTAGCAAGCAGGTACTCTTTCTGCCCCCTTCTGATTCCTATGTCAGAAGCTTTCTTTATCGCTTTTATACTTTAATAAAACTTTATTTCACAAAAGCTCTTAGCGATCAAGCCACGTCTCTGGCCCCGGATTGAATTCTTCTCTTCCAGGGGCCAAGAATCCTGGTGTCTTTGCATGATTCAACAACAACCTTTCACCAAGTAGGGAAAAACAGACCCCAGCACTGGATGGGGGAAGGGTATGCACATACAGGAAGCATGAAACAAAAGTCCGTTTTTTCAGTAACAATATGTACATTATTTTGTGAGACTGCACTGAGGTTCCAGCTCAGTGAAGAAGATAATATAATGGGTTGCAGAATGGGCTTCCACATATTTTCTTCATCTTCACTTTTTGACAAGGCATAAAATGTCAACAATAAGATTTTCATTTGGCTGAGAATTGCTGCTCAAATCTAGTCCCATTCTTTTTGCTTTTATATATATATATTTTTTTTCATAGTGGGTTATACTCATGTAACATATGATACTGAGCAGATGAAGTTGTTTCTAGGTCTGAGAATCAGTTAGCTTTTTAAAAAAAAATATTTTTCCAACTCATTTGGTTTTATAAGAAACATAATTTCTTACTAATCATTTATATTTTCTTTCAGATTTTTTTTTTTAAACAATGTGAATCAGGTCAAATGATCATTTGTCCCCCCCCCCCACCAAATGTCTATTAATACATGAGGTATTGTGATGATTTTTTAAAATTAACATTTTATTAATGTAGTTATATTTCAAATATTCTATTTTGGTTGTTATTAACAGTAATCAAGTGAAGAAAATTTCTCTCATTAGAAAAGAATTATTGTAAACTTTAAGAGTTATCCTCTTGATGTTAGTTTAGTGAAAATGTGTATTTTCCTCAAGAGTGTTTTCTCTTATTTTTATCATATTATTGAGAACTTTGAGAAAATAGCACACTTTGTATTCTCTACAGACGGCAGTTACCTTCTTTAAGGAAACCACAACAGTTATATATTTCTAAGACAAAATCCTGTTTTTAATGTCTGAGTTTATGCAAATTAATGAGAGCTTAAATATATATTTGCAGACCAAGACAAAATACTGAAAAATAGCTATTGACATATCCCATGAGGTGCAAAGATCTTCAAAGCAAAAACTCTAGTTCTTAAAATGGAAATTAACTACAGATAATTTACATTGAATTAGTTGTGGTATTATTGAATTCCTCTATTAAGCAACCATACAAGAAAAAATAATCTATTCAGGTAGGTTCATGATACGTTCTTCTGGAAGGTATTTAATGCAAAGATTATGCTACATTTTGAACTATTTCTTGCCTACTTCGTTTTGTAATAGTAGATTTTTGCAACTATAATAGATGGTATAGCTGAAAGAGATCTTAAACTGTGATATCATACACATAACTAAATCATAAAAGGTCAATTTTCATTCCAATCCCAAAGAAAGGCAATACCAAAGAATGCTTAAACTACCACACAGTTGCAGTCATCTCACATGCTGGTAGAGTAATGCACAAAATTCTCCAAGCCAGATTTCAGCAATACATGAACCGTGAACTTTCTGATGTTCAAGTTGGTTTTAGAAAAGGCGGAGGAGCCAGAGATCAAATTGCCAACATCTGCTG
>SJYX01011673.1:139834-153133 GCA_006410675.1 Oreotragus oreotragus
GAACAGAGATCATTCTGTTGTTTTTGAGATTGCATCCAAGTACTGCACTTTGGACTCTTTTTTTGACCATGATGGCTACTCCATTTCTTCTGAGGGATTCCTGCCAGCAGTAGTAGATATAATGGTTATCCGAGTTAAATTCACCTATTCCAGACCATTTTAGTTCGCTGATTTCTAGAATGTCAATATCACTCTTGCCATCTCCTGTTTGACCACTTCCAATTTGCCTTGATTCATGGACCTAACATTCCAGGTTCCTATGCAATATTGGTCTTTACAGCATTGGACCTTGCTTCTATCACCAGTCACATCCACAGCTGGGTTTTGCTTTTGCTTTAGCTCCATCCCTATAGGCTAGTAAAGGAATGCGCAAAATTCTCCAAGCCAGGCTTCTATGGTACATGAACCATGAAATTCTAGATGTTCAAATTGGTTTTAGAAAAGGCAGAGGAACCAGAGATCGAATTGCCATCTGCTTTTGAACTGTACCATTGGAGAAAACTCTTGAGAGTCCTTTGGACTGCAAGGAGATCCAACCCGTCCATCCTAAAGGAAATCAGTCCTGAATATTCATTGGAAGGACTGATGCTGAAGCTAAATTCCAATACTTTGGCCACCTGATGCAAAGAACTGACTCATCCAAAAAGACCTTGATGCTGGGAAAGACTGAAGGAGGGAGACGGGGATGACAGAGGATGAGATTATTGGATGACATCGCCGACTTAATCGACATGACTTTAAGTAAACTCCAGGAGTTGTTGATGGACAAGGAGGCTTGGCGTGCTTCAGTCCATGGGGTTGCAAAAAGTCAGACATGCCTGAGCGACTGAACTGAATTGAAATGAAACCATCAATATCTTTCAATATGTCAGGGAATATTGCTCTTATATTAATATTTACTATTAAAGACTGCCACATTTTAGCCTCAGTAGCTATGCCTCCAGATAATATTCCAAAAAAAAAAAAAAAAGAATATCTAGAGCTAGAAAACTTCTACCTTAACCACTGGTTAAAACACCAAATTCATGCACCAGTACAAATTCAAACTGTCAAATACTGCAAAATTGTTAGCGCATTTGACTGTAAAGAGTGGCGCTCATTTTTGAGAAATTAACAAAATGATTTAAAAAATTGTAAGGGGAGATGTAAAGAAAAAAATGAAATGCTCTGTACTAAATACAAATATGTACTGTATAAAAAACCCTGCAAAATCTCAAGCTGATATTGAGGCTGGGATGGAATAGCAGAATGGCTTTGCTTCAGTGTCAAATATACTTTGGGGGTGATAATTATTCTATATTCTACTTTTGCAGGACAATATGGCATAATGAAGGCTCTACAAAGTTCTTTATTACTAACAAAATAAATTTGATTGACTTGTTTATCTCCCAATTTCCCGATACATTTGACCTTCAAACCTTGTTTTATCTTTTTGCTTAGTACCTTTTTTTTTTAACCATAAAACACCTTTTGTAAAAAATGGATACAGAAAAATGTGCATCCCAAATTAATTTGTATAGCAGGGGAAAGGCTGAAAGAGTTGTTTTAGTACCTATGAATTCATATTTCTTTGACATTAGGCTGAATGTTATGTATCTACTACCTGTGAATATATATAAGCGGATCAGGTATTCATACACAATGACACAGTGATCATTCACTTTCCTTTTGTTTTCTATATTGTGATCTTTACTTTACATTTGAGACCCCCATATAATTACCAAAATTAAACAAGTAAGCTGATATTCTAGAAACCTTTTGGTTTGGAGGGCACCTAGAGAACTGGTGGTTTTTTCACTGTGGATATGTTTTTTATCTGACTTACTGCTTATTTGTACTTCAAAGGGAACATAAATCACAGACCAGCCTTCTGTTTAAAATATTAATAAGTTTTTATTTTGATAATACCTTCTGTACTACTGCCTGAGAATAATTACAGAAAGAATATCAAACTTCTGTCTTATGCAAGTGTGCCTGATCAAAAACATACGTAAACATTCATGCACCAGAGTGAAAGAGCTGCTTATATATGCAGCAGAATAACATCACACTGAATTGAGAAACTAGTCTCTTGGGACCAATTTTATGCCTTCCTCTACAGCTGTATGGAGCCACTTTGGAACATAATATATTCTTTTGAAGTCAATGATCCCTGAGGGTTCAAAGCGAGATAAAAATTTGGCTCTTGATAGAGTGGATGCATTGTGCAGAATAGAGTCTTTAATTCTAAGCCTCACTGAGCACATGCATACCCACACACATACAAGATAAAGAGAAAGGGGGAGTAATTCACTGGAGAATACGTAAAATGATCAGGGCCCAAAATATTGACTTGACATGCAAGAAGTAAAATCAGAAGCTTAGCTATCCTTTGTATTAGAGCAAGGTTGAGGAGGTATGTGTATTTATATGCCTTTACTCAAATAGGGGAGAAAAATAAAAGAGAAATGATCACATGGCTCAAAGGGGTATGACCACAGAAAAGAAAACCAAGCTTTAAGAAAAGAAATAATGTTACCACTTATTTTATTTATTTATTTTCTGAAATTGTGTCTCACAACATTTAACCTGGAACCAATCTTCAAGTATGAACCAAATTTTCAAAGGGACTTGATTGGAGTAAAGCTGTTCACAAGTTTAGTTCAAACTTACGAGCATTCATTATTAATCTGTGTGCATGTGTGTGTGTGTTTAGCTTCTTTGAGAATTTCTATTGCTCACATTATACAAAAAACAAGACAAAGTACATTTTTGTATGCATACTGCATACAGTTAAACAGTGGAAATGATCAATTCATAATAACTTCAGTGATGGCTCTGTCAGTATTTGCATGTTTTTGTTAGATTTCAATTCATATAGAACAGTCTCCAAAACTAGCTTAGATTTTATTAATTGTTGTACCTTATTTCAGGTTAAGAGACTTTGGAATGCTTAGCTGGAGTTCTTATTTAACTTTACTAACACATATACTGAAATCTGATAGCATGCTAATAAGGAGGGGCTCTAGGGTTCCTATTCAGAGAGCTTTATAATTAGAACACAGTTGAAATTCAGAAAACTGTTAATAGAAGTAAAGCTTGTGAAACAGGAAACGCTGGGCAAAAATCTAAGACAGATGATTTACTTTTGTCTGATAGTCCTTGGATCTGAAAGAGAAAAGACAAGGAGACATTTCCTCCAAGAAAGGGGTTCATGTACATATTTATNGTTAATAGAAGTAAAGCTTGTGAAACAGGAAACGCTGGGCAAAAATCTAAGACAGATGATTTACTTTTGTCTGATAGTCCTTGGATCTGAAAGAGAAAAGACAAGGAGACATTTCCTCCAAGAAAGGGGTTCATGTACATATTTATCCAATGGCTTAGACTGAAAAAGAAGTTCAGTTTCAGAGCAGTCTTGAAGCAATTGCAAACAGTATACACTTCTGCTTCTTTGCTGCAAGGATAAGCTATTTTTTGTAGATAGTAAGAACTGTGCCAGTGTAAGGACCTTTTGATGGAAGAGGCAGTGATATGATGACACAGTGATAGATACTTTGGACCAATTCCAACATACTGTTGCTGGGCTCCTTGTCATCAAGGAGATGGGTTGTATTTCAGTCAGAACCTTCTGACTTTTCCATGGCAGTGCCTAACATATTGATTTGGAAGTTCTGACCCTCTACTTCTAATATTGGAAATAGGCTAGATAGGCTATAGTCCTAGATGAGTTATAGATTGGCCAGCTCTTCTAGGTCATAGATCTTTTCTCCTTCAATTGTTCTCAACCCTGTTCCTCTACCCTTCACATCTGGTCAACTGAGCTTTTGACTATTTCAATTTTTTTTTTTTTTTGTACTTATCAACTTGGTAAAGTGTTCTTTCAACTCCAATGTATTTCTTTAGCAAGAACCTAGAATTCTCTTTGTCTCTTATTCTTTATACAGACTTCTGGCACAAGCCAGCAGGAAAAACATGTAGGATTTTTTAACATAACTAAAATGTTAGCCCACTCTCATATTTTAAAGCATCCAATGATACCAGTTTCTCATTAACACCAATATAAAACACAGAGTATAAGCACTGTCACACATGTGGTGTTTCTTCAAATGATTTAGTCTCAAAAGAGAAATGAGAACACTGTCCATAGAAGAACAAGCAAAATTTAACTGAATAATCATGTTAAGAATAGATACAAAGAGAGGCATATTTAGTCTATCACTCTATTTGATATTCCATGGGAAAAATGAGAAAATAGAACAAAGGAGAAGGGAGGGGTATGCATATATCAACGGCCTTACTAGTAGGAGTCACTCTCCTCATACAAACATGCAAAGCGAGAACACTTCCATGCCAGCAAAGGATGTGGGAAAGAGTTATGCATTATGACTTAGTAGGTAAAGATTCTGGTGAGAATAAAATAACTAGGAAGAAAATAGCATGATGACAGCAAAGGATAAAAGCTGATATAAATCCCCTCACATCGAATACATTTCCACATAGCTTCTGGTATAGCCATTCCAGAAAAACATAGCCTTTCTCATTTAAAATAATTTCATGAGGCCACATCTTTACTAAAAATTCTAATTTAAACTTAAACAAAAGCTCTTCAAGATCATGCCACTGCCTCCCTCTCTGGCTGACTCCCTCTCATCTTAACTCTAAGTGTTACCTAAGCTCCAGTAATACCAAGCTTCCAGCTGTGCTTATATGCAGCAAGCCTGCTCCCTCCCAACTTCTGCTACCGCTTTTCTGTTGTTCAGTCGCTCAGTCATGTCTGATTCTTTGTGACCCCATGGGCTGTAGCACACCAGGCTCCCCTGTCCTTCACCATCTCCCCTTCTCCTCCAGTGTTCAATCTTTCCCAGCATCAGAGTTTTTTCCAAAGAGTCGACTCTTCGCATGAGGTGGTCAAAGTATTGGAGCTTCAGCATCAGTCCCTCCAATGAATATTCTATTGTAATCTCTGCTAAGGCCTAAGACCCATCTTTTTCTCTTCCCTCAAGTTTGATATTTTGCTGACCCTTTCACGCTCCCAAAGCTGAACCACATAATTATCTTTTATACTCCCACAGTATCCATTGATCAAGTTCAACACACTCTGTTTTAGAAGCTTTTTCATCCTACCTACATTAAAGTCATCCATTGCTATACATGCACAGCCTAATACAGCACTTTCTATATACAGACAACCCCTGGTGTTTAATGTTTTGATTTTACAATACAAAGATTTATTCAGTATTTAAATTTTGATCTTTTCCTAGGCTGGAAATATGCAGTACAATTCTCCCTTGTGATGCAAGGCAGATTTAAGCCATAGCTCCCAGTCAGCCATAAGATCACAAGGGTAAACAAACAACTCATACAACCNCTATATTGTGATCTTTACTTTACATTTGAGACCCCCATATAATTACCAAAATTAAACAAGTAAGCTGATATTCTAGAAACCTTTTGGTTTGGAGGGCACCTAGAGAACTGGTGGTTTTTTCACTGTGGATATGTTTTTTATCTGACTTACTGCTTATTTGTACTTCAAAGGGAACATAAATCACAGACCAGCCTTCTGTTTAAAATATTAATAAGTTTTTATTTTGATAATACCTTCTGTACTACTGCCTGAGAATAATTACAGAAAGAATATCAAACTTCTGTCTTATGCAAGTGTGCCTGATCAAAAACATACGTAAACATTCATGCACCAGAGTGAAAGAGCTGCTTATATATGCAGCAGAATAACATCACACTGAATTGAGAAACTAGTCTCTTGGGACCAATTTTATGCCTTCCTCTACAGCTGTATGGAGCCACTTTGGAACATAATATATTCTTTTGAAGTCAATGATCCCTGAGGGTTCAAAGCGAGATAAAAATTTGGCTCTTGATAGAGTGGATGCATTGTGCAGAATAGAGTCTTTAATTCTAAGCCTCACTGAGCACATGCATACCCACACACATACAAGATAAAGAGAAAGGGGGAGTAATTCACTGGAGAATACGTAAAATGATCAGGGCCCAAAATATTGACTTGACATGCAAGAAGTAAAATCAGAAGCTTAGCTATCCTTTGTATTAGAGCAAGGTTGAGGAGGTATGTGTATTTATATGCCTTTACTCAAATAGGGGAGAAAAATAAAAGAGAAATGATCACATGGCTCAAAGGGGTATGACCACAGAAAAGAAAACCAAGCTTTAAGAAAAGAAATAATGTTACCACTTATTTTATTTATTTATTTTCTGAAATTGTGTCTCACAACATTTAACCTGGAACCAATCTTCAAGTATGAACCAGATTTTCAAAGGGACTTGATTGGAGTAAAGCTGTTCACAAGTTTAGTTCAAACTTACGAGCATTCATTATTAATCTGTGTGCATGTGTGTGTGTGTTTAGCTTCTTTGAGAATTTCTATTGCTCACATTATACAAAAAACAAGACAAAGTACATTTTTGTATGCATACTGCATACAGTTAAACAGAGGAAATGATCAATTCATAATAACTTCAGTGATGGCTCTGTCAGTATTTGCATGTTTTTGTTAGATTTCAATTCATATAGAACAGTCTCCAAAACTAGCTTAGATTTTATTAATTGTTGTACCTTATTTCAGGTTAAGAGACTTTGGAATGCTTAGCTGGAGTTCTTATTTAACTTTACTAACACATATACTGAAATCTGATAGCATGCTAATAAGGAGGGGCTCTAGGGTTCCTATTCAGAGAGCTTTATAATTAGAACAGAGTTGAAATTCAGAAAACTGTTAATAGAAGTAAAGCTTGTGAAACAGGAAACGCTGGGCAAAAATCTAAGACAGATGATTTACTTTTGTCCGATAGTCCTTGGATCTGAAAGAGAAAAGACAAGGAGACATTTCCTCCAAGAAAGGGGTTCATGTACATATTTATCCAATGGCTTAGACTGAAAAAGAAGTTCAGTTTCAGAGCAGTCTTGAAGCAATTGCGAACAGTATACACTTCTGCTTCTTGCTGCAAGGATAAGCTATTTTTTGTAGATAGTAAGAACTGTGCCAGTGTAAGGACCTTTTGATGGAAGAGGCAGTGATATGATGACACAGTGATAGATACTTTGGACCAATTCCAACATACTGTTGCTGGGCTCCTTGTCATCAAGGAGATGGGTTGTATTTCAGTCAGAACCTTCTGACTTTTCCATGGCAGTGCCTAACATATTGATTTGGAAGTTCTGACCCTCTACTTCTAATATTGGAAATAGGCTAGATAGGCTATAGTCCTAGATGAGTTATAGATTGGCCAGCTCTTCTAGGTCATAGATCTTTTCTCCTTCAATTGTTCTCAACCCTGTTCCTCTACCCTTCACATCTGGTCAACTGAGCTTTTGACTATTTCAATTTTTTTTTTTTTTTGTACTTATCAACTTGGTAAAGTGTTCTTTAAACTCCAATATATTTCTTTAGCAAGAACCTAGAATTCTCTTTGTCTCTTATTCTTTATACAGACTTCTGGCACAAGCCAGCAGGAAAAACATGTAGGATTTTTTAACATATAACTAAAATGTTAGCCCACTCTCATATTTTAAAGCATCCAATGATACCAGTTTCTCATTAACACCAATATAAAACGCAGAGTATAAGCACTGTCACACATGTGGTGTTTCTTCAAATGATTTAGTCTCAAAAGAGAAATGAGAACACTGTCCATAGAAGAACAAGCAAAATTTAACTGAATAATCATGTTAAGAATAGATACAAAGAGAGGCATATTTAGTCTATCACTCTATTTGATATTGCATGGGAAAAATGAGAAAATAGAACAAAGGAGAAGGGAGGGGTATGCATATATCAACGGCCTTACTAGTAGGAGTCACTCTCCTCATACAAACATGCAAAGCGAGAACACTTCCATGCCAGCAAAGGATGTGGGAAAGAGTTACGCATTATGACTTAGTAGGTAAAGATTTTGGTGAGAATAAAATAACTAGGAAGAAAATAGCATGATGACAGCAAAGGATAAAAGGTGATATAAATCCCCTCACATCGAATACATTTCCACATAGCTTCTGGTATAGCCATTCCAGAAAAACATAGCCTTTCTCATTTAAAATAATTTCATGAGGCCACATCTTTACTAAAAATTCTAATTTAAACTTAAACAAAAGCTCTTCAAGATCATGCCACTGCCTCCCTCTCTGGCTTACTCCCTCTCATCTTATCTCTAAGTGTTATACTCAAGTTCCAGTAATACCAAGCTTCCAGCTGTGCTTACATGCAGCAAGCCTGCTCCCTCCCAACTTCTGTTACTGCTTTTCTGTTGTTCAGTCGCTCAGTCATGTCTGATTCTTTGTGACTCCATGGGCTGTAGCACACCAGGCTCCCCTGTCCTTCACCGTCTCCCCTTCTCCTCCAGTGTTCAATCTTTCCCAGCATCAGAGTTTTTTCCAATGAGTCGACTCTTCGCATCAGGTGGTCAAAGTATTGGAGCTTCAGCATCAGTCCCTCCAATGAACATTCTATTGTAATCTCTGCTAAGGCCTAAGACCCATCTTTTTCTCTTCCCTCAAGTTTGATATTTTGCTGACCCTTTCACACTCCCAAAGCTGAACCACACAATTATCTTTTATACTCCCACAGTATCCATTGATCAAGTTCAACACACTCTGTTTTAGAAGCTTTTTCATCCTACCTACATTAAAGTCATCCATTGCTATACATGCACAGCCTAATACAGCACTTTCTATATACAGACAACCCCTGGTGTTTAATGTTTTGATTTTACAATACAAAGATTTATTCAATATTTAAATTTTGATCTTTTCCTAGGCTGGAAATATGCAGTACAATTCTCCCTTGTGATGCAAGGCAGATTTAAGCCACAGCTCCCAGTCAGCCATAAGATCACAAGGGTAAACAAACAACTCATACAACCAATATATATATATATATTTAATATAATTATATAAATTATCTCTACATATACACCCATATGGCCATTCTGTTTTTCACTTTCTGTACAGTATCCAATGGATTAAATAAGATATTCAATACTGTATTACAAAATAGGCCTTTTGATAGATGATTTTGTCAAACTGTAGGCTAATGTAATTATTCTGAGAATATTTAAGGCAAGCTGCACTAAGCTATGGTGTTTACTAGGCTGGATGTATTAAATGCACTTTCCACTTAATAACATTTTCAACTTACAATGGGCTTACCAGGATGTCATGCCATTATAATTTGAGGATGATCTATATTACCAACTCAAATTTTCTGAGCAAGTGGAAAGCAAATACATGGTTCACTGGGTCACCTAGAAAGTCATTTATATGGAAGACTTATATATATATATAAATATATATATATATGTACACACAATGAATCGGTTGCCTTGAAAATGAACTGAGATCATTCTGTTTTTTCTAAGATTGCACCCAAGTACTACTGCATTTTGGACTCTTCTGTTGATTATGAGAGCTGCTCCATTTCTTCTAAGGGATTCTTGCCCACAGTAGTAGATCTAATCTGAATTAAGTCATTTGAATTAAGTTCACCCATTCTTATTCAGCTATGACAAACCTAGACAGCATATTAAAAAGCAGAGACATTAATTTGCCAACAATTTGCCAAAGGTCTGTACAGTCAAAGCTATGGTTTTTCCAGTAGTTATGTATGGATGTGAAAGTTGGACTATAAAGAAAGCTGAGCACTGAAGAATTGATGCTTTTATTGGAGAAGGCAATGGCACCCCACTCCAGTACGCTTGTCTAGCAAATCCCATGGACAGAGGAGCCTGGTAGGCTGCAGTCCATAGGGTCTCGAAGAGTCGGACACAACTGAGCGACTTCACTTTCACTTTTCACTTTCATGCATTGGAGAAGGAAATGGCAACCCACTCCAGTGTTCTTGCCTGGAGAATCCCAGGGATGGGGGAGCCTGGTGGGCTGCTGTCTATGGGGTCACACAGAGTCAGACACGACTGAAGTGACTTAGCAGCAGTAAGCTGTGGTATTGGAAAAGACTCTTGAGAGTCCCTTGGACTGAAAGGAGATCAAACCAAACAATCCTAAAGGAAATCAGTCCTGAATATTCATTGGAAGGGCTGATGCTGAAACTGAAATTACAATAATTTGGCCACCTGATGCGAAGCACTGACCCATTCAAAAAGACCCTAATGCTGAAAAAGATTGAAAGCAAGAGGAGAAGGGGATGACAGAGGACAAAATGGTTGGATGGCATCACCAATTCGATGGACAAGAGTTTGACGAAGCTTCGGGAGTTGGTGATGGACAAGGAAACCTGGCATTTCGCAGTCCATGGAATCACAAAGAGTCGGACATGACTAAGTGACTGAACTGAACTGATTCTCATTCATTTTAGTATTGATTCCTAAAATACTGATGTTCACTCGGCATCTCTTGCTTGACCACATCCGATTTACTTTGATTCATGCACCTAATGTTCCAGATTCCTATGCAATATTTTCTTTACAGCATCAAACTGTACTTTCACCACCAGATACATACACAATTGGACACTGTTTCTACTTTTGGCCCAGCCTCTTCATTCTTCCTGGAGCTATTTCTCCGCTCTTTCCCAGTAGTATATTGGACAACTACCAACCTGGAGGGTTCATCTGTCAGTGTCGTATCTTTTTGCCTTTTCATACGGGAGTTCTCAAGGCAAGAATACTGAAGTGGTTTGCCATTCCCTCCTCCAGTGGACCCTGTTTTGTCAGAACTCTCTCCACCATGACTTGTCCATCTTGGGTGGCCCTTCATGACATGGCTCATAGCTTCATTGAGTTACACAAGGCTCTGATACATGTGATCATTTTGGTTAGTTTTCTGTGATTGTGATTTTTGTTATGAAGAGCCTAAGATTGTAGTTTTTCTTCTGTCTGTCTTCTGATGGATGGGGATAAGAGGCTTCTGCAAGCTTCCTGATGGGAGAGGCTGGTTGTGGGGTAAAAGTGGATCTTGCTCTGGTGGACACATTTAGTAAATCTTTAATCCAATTTTCTACTGATGAGTGGGGTTATGCTCTCTTGCTATTAGTTGTTTGGCCTAAGGTGGCCCAGTCCTGGAGTCTACAGGCTCTATGGTTGTGCTAAAGGTGACCTCCAAAAGGACTTATACGTCACCCAGGACTGCTGCTGCCAGTGCCCCTGTCCTCACAGCAGACCAGTGTCAACCCATGCTTCACAAAAGACCCTCAAACACTCAGAGGCAGGTATGACGCAGTCTCCTGCCGAGTCACTGCTTCTTTCCCCTGGGTAATAGGACACACAAGGTTTTTTTTGTGCCTTCCAAATGTCTGTTTCCCCCAGTCCTGTAGAAGTTCTGTAATCAAATCCCACTGACATTCAAAAGTAAGATTATCTGAGGATTCCTACTCCCTTGGCCAGATACCCAGGTTGGGAAGTCAGATGTGGGTCCTAGAATCTTTGCAACAGTGCAAGAACTGCTTTGGTATAATTGCTCTCCAGTCTGTGGGTCACCCATCTGGTAGCTATATGGTAGGATTACAGGCTCTATATTAGGGCTAATGACTGAAGTCGATGAATCACAAGCTGGAATCAAGATTGATGGGAGAAATATCAACAACCTCAGATATGCAGAAGGTACCACCCTAGTGGCAGAAAGCTAAGCAGAAATAAAGACCTTCTTGATGATGATGAAAGAGGAGAGTGAAAAAGCTGCCTTATAACTCAACATTCAAAAAACTAAGATCAAGGCATCTGGTCCCATCACTTCATGGCAAATAGATGGGGAAACAGTGGCAAATTTTATTTTCTTGGGCTTCAAAATCATTTCAGAAGGTAACTGCAGCCAAGAAATTAAAAGATGCTTGCTCCTTGGAAGAAAAGTTATGACAAACCTAGACAGCATATTAAAAAGCAGAGATACCACTTTGCCAAAAAAGGTACATATATTCAAAGCTATCATTTTTTTCAGTAGTCATATATAGATGTGAGAGTGGGACCACAAAGAATGATGAACATCAAAGAATTGATGCTTTTGAACTGTGGTGTTGGAGAAGACTCTTGAGATTCCCTAGGACAGCAAGGAGATCAAACCAGTCCATCCTAAAGGAAATCAGTCTTGGGTGTTCTTTGGAAGGACTGATGCTGAAGCTGAAGCCCCAATATTTTGGCTACCTGATGTGAAGAGCCAACTCATTGGAAAAGACCCTGATGTTAGGAAAGATTGAGGGCAAGAGGAGAAGGGGGCAGTAGAGGATGAGATGGTTGAATGGCATCATTAACTCAAAGGACATGAGTTTGAGCAAACTCAGGGAGACAGTGAAGGACAGAGGAACTTTGTGTGCTGTCCTCTGTGGTGTCGCAAAGAGCTGGACACAGCTTAGCGATTGAACAACAACAATAATAAACATAAATCTATATGCAATTGCCATGTATAATAGTAGTATTTATTAATGAATGCTCAATGGTCCTGAAAAACTTCTGCATTTGGCTTTTGATCTTTTCTTTCCTTTTTTAAAAATCTTAATATCTGAGTTGCTGTACTGAATATAATAAAAAAAATTGAAGATAATTTGGACTACTTTTTTCATTTGTAATGTTATTTGCATTTTGATAGATTTATCTTAGGACAAATAATTTAAATACTTCATGTAACAAATATAAAAATAGCTAGCAGTAGATATTAATAACACATTTTAAAATTCTAAACATAATATATTCTCTTTTAAGACTGCTTCCAAATTTATTCTATGAGGCCAGATTTACCTCAATACCAAAATCAGACAAAAACATAAGTAGGAAAATTAGAGGTCATTATTCCTAATGAACCTAGATGTAAAAATCCTCAGCAACATATTAGCAAATTGAATTCAAAAATACATTAAAATATCACAGACCACGGTCAACTGAGATGGATCCAGGAATGCAAGAATGGATCAGTATCAGCAAATTAATAAATATGAAAAACCACATTAACAAAACAAAGAATAAAAATCATATCATCATCTCAATAGATGAAGAAAAAGAAAATTCAACATCTATTTATGCTAAAAACTTTCAACAAAGTGGATATAGAGGGAACACACCTCAACATAATAAAGGTCATATATGACAAACTCACAGCTAACCACATACTCAATGGTGAAAAGCTGAAAGCATTTCTGGTAAGGTCAGGGGCTAGACCAAGATAACCTATATTGCCTCATTTATTCAATATATTGCTGAAAGTCCCAGTCATAACAATGAGACAAGAAAAAGAAATAAAATGCATCCACATTGGAAAAGGATAAATAAAACTGTCACAGTTTGCAGATGGCATGATACTATCTATAGAACACTCTACAGATTCTATAAAAAAAAAAAAAA
>SJYX01011673.1:167105-194698 GCA_006410675.1 Oreotragus oreotragus
TTATTATTCATTTCATACTATTAAAACTTTTACTACATTTTAAACTTCCAGAAGTTAAAACTTACACTTGATATACTTAGCATGAAGTATCAATCAAAGCAATCATATAGCAGCAGGCTCAGTAAATATTTTTCTGATAAGTGAATGGTTTTTAAATTAAAAAAGTCACACCTCCAGTGGGAAACAAATGATGGAAGTGTCAGGAATATAAGATTTCTTTGTTTACAAAGATATATGGGGATTTTCTTTCCTTTTGGAAGGTTTGAAGGGGAAACAATTCCAAATTTATTGGGTTCATATTTTTTGAAAAAATGAGTGTTTGGATGAGTACATCTGGTGTGTGCTGAGGATGAAGAGTAGAAGGTAAGCATGGTGATTAGCAAAAAGAAATTAATCACTATTATTACATCATAGACAATGGCAAGGAGAAAAAAGAAAGTCTTCTTAAGTGAATAGTGCAAGAAAATAGAGGAAAACGATAGAATGGGAAAGACTAGAGAGATCTCTTCAAGAAAATTGGAGATACCAAGACAACATTTCATGCAAACATGGGCACAATAAAAGACAGAAATGACAAGGACCTAAGAGAAGCTGAAGAGATTAGCAAGAGATGGCAAGAATACACAGAACTGTACAACAAAGGTCGTAATGGCCAGGATAATCACGATGGTGTAGTCACTCATCTACAGCCAAACATCCTGGAATATGAAGTCAAGTGGGCTTTAGGAGGCATTACTACAAAGCTAGTGGAGGTGATGGAATTCCAGCTGAGCTATTTCAAATCCTGAAAGATGACGCGGTTAAAGTGCTGCATTCAATATGCGAGCACACTTGGAACACTCAGCAGTGGCCACAGGACTTGAAAAGGTCAGTATTCATTCTAATCCCAAAGAAAGTCAATGTCAAAGAATGCTAAACTACCAGACAATTGAGCTCTTTTGACATGCTAGCAAGGTAATGCTTAAAATTCTTCAAGCTAGGCTTCAACAGTATGTTAAACAAGAACTTCCAGATGTACAAGTAGGATTTAGAAGAGGCAAAGGAACCAGAGATCAAATTACCAACATCCACTGGATCATAGAAAAAGCAAAGGGATTCCAGAAAAGCATCTACCTCTGTTTCATTGACTACGCTAAAGCCTTTGACTGTGTGGATCACAACAAACTATGGAAAATTCTTAAAGAGATGGCAATACCAGACCACCTTAGTCTCCTGAGAAACCTGTATTCAGGTCAAGAAGCAACAGTTTGAACTGGTCATGGAACAATGGACTGGTTCAAAATTGGGAAGGGAGTATGTCAAGGCTGTACATTGTCACCCTGTTTATTTAACTTATATACAGAGTGCATCATGAGAAATGGAGGGCTGGAGGAATCATAAGCTGGAATCAAGATTTCTGGGAGAAATATCAACAACTTCAGATATACAGATAATACCATCCCTATTGGCAAAAAGCAAAGAGGAATTTAAAAGCCTCTTGATGAGTGTGAAAGAGTGAAAACGCTGGCTTAAAACTCAATATTCAAAAAACTAAAATCTTGGCATCTGGTTGAATGACTTCATGGCAAATAAATGGGGGAAAAGTAGAAACACTGGCAGATTTTATACTCTTAGGCTCCAAAATCTCTGTGGATGGTGACTGAAGCCATGAAATTAAAAGATGCTTTCTCCTTGGAAGAAGAGCTATGACAAACATAGATAGCATATTAAAAAACAGTGACATAACTTTGCCAACAAAGGTCTGTCTAGTCAAAGCTGTTGTTTTTCCAGTAGTCATGTACAGATGTGAGAGTTGGACCATAAAGAAGGCTGAGCATTAAAGAATTTATGCTTTCAAACTGTGGTGCTGGAAAAGACTGTTGAGACTCATTTGGACTGCAAGGAGATCAAACCAGTCAATCCTAAAAGAAATCAACCCTGACAATTCATTTGAAGGACTGATGCTGAAACTGAAGCTCCAATACTTTGTTTGGTGCAAAGAGCAAACACATTGGAAAAGACTCTGATTCTGGGAAAGACTGAGGGCAGGAGGAGAAGAGGGGACAGAGGATGAGATGGCTGGATAGCATCACTGACTCAATGGACAAGGAGTTTGAGCAAACTCTGGGAGATAGTGAAGGACAGGGAAGCCTGGTATGCTGTAGTCCATGGTGTCACAAAAGTCAGACATGACTTAGTGACTGAAAAACAAGACACCCTGATGGAGAGTTGAGCCATATAGTAAGAAGATCTACAAATAGAGTAAAAATTTATAAACTGAAAATTAAATCAAGATAAGGACCGAAGATGTATTTTTCTTTTAATATAATAATATTCATCATCAAAGGAGGACTTCACTGGTGGCTCAGCTGGTAAAGAATCCTCCTGCAATGTAGGAGACTTGGGCTTGATCCCTGGGTTGGGAAGATGCCCTGGATAAGGAAATGCTACCCACTCCAGTATTATTGCCTGAAAAATCCCATGGATGAAGGAGCCTATCAGGCTACAGGGGGCCCACCTTCTGCAGGCTGATGGGGTTACAAAGAGTAGGACATGACTGAGCACAATGTTCTGTCTTTCTGTCTATTCATCATTAAGGTCCTGCACCAGGGTCTCTTGGGCTCAATGACTCACAAAAAGGATTCACAAGACAAAGGTGCATTACAGGAAAACAATACAGACTCATATAAGCATAGGGAAAGACATCTGGGTGAAGCCCAGGAGAGACGAGGCACAAGCTTCCAGGTGTCCTCTCCCAGTGGAGTCACATGATGGACACACTTAATTCTCCCAGTAATGGTATGTAACAACTCATGGTAAGTGTTGCCAACCAAAGAAGTTCCTCATCTCCAGGGTTTCTAATAGGGTCAGTCATGCAGCCATGCAGCACTTGAGTGACTGGCCTCACTCAGACTCCAGTCCCCGCAGAATGAAAACAGGTGTTAACTGTAAATTACATTGTTAACATAAACTATACAATCAAACTGGTACAGCATGGCCCATGTCCTCAAGAATAAAAAAAATACCAAGCATCATCACAGATTACATTGTTAGCCTAACTTACCTGGTCAAAGAGTACAGCGTGGACCAAAGTTTCAGGCATACAAAAATCCTCTTTATCAGGGAGAATATTCCAAGGCTCAGAGTTCATCATCTAAGAGCCAGTTAAGGGCTAGTCATGACAACGAGCATTTTTGGAGAATGTCCCTTATACAATACAAGAAATATTGAAAGAATTACAAGAATTTGAAAAATCTGTTATTTGGAGTTGGTAATGGGTCCCTCAGGAAGCATACAAAATAGGCAAAAACTTGGAAAGAATAGTGGGTATAGACTGCCATGTATTCAGCAAACCTATTTTAGATTCCTCTTGGTCACAGAGCTGTATTATATTTTGTGCCGTGAGTCAGTGTGAGGAATCCCACCCGTGACAAGGTCATGGGGAAGGAAGCCTGACAAAACACAAGGATGTGATCAGGCTTCAGAGGTTCCCCCTGGAATTTCCTGAGCATCCACCCCCCAAAACCAGAGTCTGCCTGCTTTACTGTGTTATGCTTTCCACCTACTCTTCTGACATTAANGCCAGTCATTGGAAGGGCTGGTTTCCCTGTGTCTCCTCTTTACTCTAATTTCTGGCTGAATTCCCATCTGGGGCGTGGAGGCTCGCCATGTCTACTTACTTGTCCTGGCTTCTAAGATCCGTAAGAGAGAGAGCCCAAGGCGGGGCACTCTCCGATATTCAAACGGGCACCGGCGGCCTAACGTAGATGGTGCAAGTTCCTTGTCTGGAATTTTATTGGCTTTCCACGTACACCAAGTTAATCAGCCTCTTTTCTCAACTAAACTTTCCTACTACACTATTTCTTCCTGATCTAATCTTATATTTCTATATTAATAAATAAGTTTTTCCTTGCCAACGCCGTCCCCACTTTTAATTCCCTGGATCCACCGGGGTTGGACCCCGGCAATTTTGCACATTCTCATACAGGTTTCTAAGACCAGATAACTGAGACTAGATGATGAAATGGTGGTGGTGAGGTGTGTTACTTTCAGTGATGTGAAGTTTATCAAAGGAAAGCTAAGCCTGAGTTCAATGGTTTAGGTTTAAATCGCTTTTACATAAAGGGTCAAACCTGTAATTATTTTAAGAAGCAATCTGTTGAAAATTGCTATACTGTGAATTTCAGTGAACTAATAGTCTTTTACTTTTAGATCTGATAAATTAGCTGCAAACATTGTAAGATAGCAAAGTGACATATTCAAATATTAGGAATACATAATAAAAGTAGAAATGACAAAAATCCTAAGTATCACCAAGAATAACACAAATATCTATTAACTTTATTAAATAATGTTATGTTTAAACTAACTTTCAACAATGAGTGCCATAATGTTTTTATTTATGTATGCTTTGTGTTCTGAATGAAAAGTTTGAATTTTTAAAAAAATCAGTTGTGTGATATCATAATAGCAGTATAAATCTGAGGAAATATAATTAAGACAGTGAAATGTTAAATATTTAAGAAAAAGTGAGTTTCAAAAAAGGTGGATCAATATCCTAGAGACAAAACAATATCCTAGAAAGGATATTATGCAATTCATATAAGATTATCCAGTGAAAGTTTAAAATTCAGTGTAAGTTTTCAGTGAAAATTCCGTGAACTAAAAAGTAGCACATAAAAATATAAGCAGAAGGAGCATATCTTTTCAATTTGTTATGAGGTAAAATACCTCATTCAACATACAGCAAGCTTGTGCAATTTTTGTGTCAATATTCTGTGGGTGTGAAAGGGGCATTTTTTTGTTGTTGTTGTTTTTCCTTCTGAAGCAAAACTATAATGGCTTTTATCTTTGTTCATCTGATTTTAGGTTTACATTGCCCAAGGAAGCTGCATAACATTGATTACCACTGCTTAGTACTCTTGCCTGGAAAATCCCATGGACGGAGGAGCCTGGTGGGCTGCAGTCCATGGGGTCACTAAGAGTCGGACCCGATTGAGTGACTTCACTTTCACTTTTCACTTTCATGCATTGGAGAAGGAAATGGCAACCCACTCCAATATTCTTGCCTGGAGAATCCCAGGGACAGAGGAGCCTAGTGGGCTGCCATCTATGGGGTCACAAAAAGTCGGACATGATTTAAGCGACTTAGCAGCAGCAGGTTCTATATTTCATATGAGAACTATCTTTACATAAGAAAGATAGTTTAAGTGGAAAACTATGGCAAGCACTTCATAAGAGAATTTATATTTTGTTCACTTGTATTTTGTTGGCTCAATGATACCTTGGTTACTTAGACTCAGAGTATATTTTTCACAAATGAAGATTAAATGATTTCCTTGACTTTCTAAGTTTTGGCTAGTTCCCAGTAGGCTATACAATAAATGACTTTCATCTAAAAAAAAACTCTGAATTTCATAACTGTAATTATTATATATACATTTAATAAATTTATACTTAACAATGTGTGGTTGTTTATGCATAACTGTGCCATTAAGAAGCTATCAACTCTTTATAGACTCAGAGTATATTTTTCACAAATGAAGATTAAATGATTTCCTTGACTTAGGCTATACAATAAATGACTTTCATCTAAAAAAAAACCCTGAATTTCATAACTGTAATTATTATATATACATTTAATAAATTTTACTTAACAATGTGTGGTTGTTTATGCATAACTGTGCCATAAAGAAGCTACCAACTCTTTATAAATTGAAGTATATGGCTTTGCATCAAACCATAAGTGAATCTGCAAGGACAGAAATCAAGTAGTCACACTTTCTAACTATATACACTATTATTAAGACATGAACAATATAAAAACTAGTTTTATTCATTTAGAAACTAAGCTGCTAGATATAGCCAACATAGAAAAATCTAAAGATGTCCTGCATCCTAAAAATAATTGACAATAAAATGAAGTGGAAGAGGTAATGTCCCACACAGCTGAAGACAATGTGGCTACTTGTTTTCACATTTAACAACAACTCTTCCAAAACAAACAAACAAACAAAAAAATAAGTACACAGAAGCCACCACTTTTGCAACTCCAAAGTCAGAAAATGTTGAAACTTTACAATAAGTACACTAAAAAAAACCAAAAAACCAAAAAAACACATTAAATCCTTTTTGGTCCTCTCCTAAGCCCCTGCTTCACAGTAGAACTTTGCAGGAGACTTTGACTAAAATTATGGAGGAGTTCCTCAAAATTTTCCTCAAAAAAAAAATGAATATCATTTAAAGGATTATTTTCAGATCTATTTTACTCCAGGTTAGAATCTTTTTTTTTTTTTTTTTTCTGTTTTCTTCCAAAATGACACAAATCAGACAAGGTCTCATTTTAAAGCTTAGAGCTAATAAGAAATTACATTTACATCTTATGGTATTAAGAGTCAAATATGGGTACTTTTCTTTTTCATTAGGCTCCCTCAAACTTTTTTAATTGAAATTAACTCACCCATTCATATACATTTCTAGTTTATTATTCATACAGAAAGTTGGATATAACTATCTATTTGAATCCATTGCTCATCCCAAATGCAAAGTCATTACTTCCTGTCACCAAGAGATAATTTAGGGTTGATGATTTAAATGCTCATTTATGATATGAAATTACACTTTACTTTTACTGGTTTTTTCAACATTTTCCTCTTGTAGACCTAGAATCTGTAGGCACATGCTTCTACAATGCCTGCTACATCTTGACTGCCACTGGCACAAAGTTAAAAATAAATATTTGCTTTAAAATGACAAAGTCTGGAGTTTTTATATATTTATTCTTCTAAACTTGGATCACTGCTAGTCATAGTAAAACAGCTGATTCCTCACAACCTGATAACAAGAGAGTTTTTGACAAAAACTTTGATGCCCTAAGTATACATTCTGACAAAGCAATTCTAAAATTTCCTCCAAAATATGAATATCATTTGCTTGAAAGATTTTCAACTGTATTTTAATCCAAGTTAGACTCTTTTGCTGTTTTTTTTCTAACCCACACAAATAAGATAGGACCTCCTTTTATATACTTTGACTTATTTATTAAATTTTCTTGACATTAATGCTAATGGGTTAAAATATTTCATGAAACTACATACACATCTGCATTTGAAGTGCTTCTGACCAGTAAGATTTCTGCTTTAGCCTAAACATGAGGCACTCTCTCTACCACCAGGACCCTGCCCATCCTTCTCTCTTCATGCTCAGAGTCTATGATGGTAATTTTCATATCTCTGTCAGATCCTGGACCAGGCATCTGACAATAGCAGCCTCTGTTTTACACTTGAGGGAAACTGATAAGCAGGATCTTTGCCAGAATGGCAAGATAGCAAGCATCTGACCACTGGTGCCCTGATTCCTACTAACCAATATCACCTAGGAGATGGCTAGAGACAGTTCTTTCAAAATCTAATCCCATATACAACAGGATTGATGAAACTGGAGGACACATGCTAAGTGAAATAAGCCAGTCACAGAGAAAGTACTACATGAGGCTCCATATATGATGTACCTAAACAGTCAAACTCACAGGGACAGACAGTACAATGGTGATTGCCACAGGTTAGAGGGAGGGAGAAATGAGAGGCTGCTTTTCAACAATATAGATTTAGTTATGCAAGATGAGGACGTCCTAGGGAGCTGCTGTACAACACTGTGCCTGTAGCTAACAGCACGGCATTGTGACGGAAAATTTTGTTGAGAAGGTACATTTCATTCTAAGCGCTCTTGCACAATTAAAAATAAAATAAAACAAAACAAAACTGAAACCATGCAAGGTTTCCCTCTTTCATCACAGGCAAATAAGTAAAACCTCTTGCTTACTCTTCTTTCTTAGAAGTTTCTCACCATATAGATTACAATGTATCTTCTCACAAACATAACTCTGCTTCCTTCTCTAGCTTCTTACCTCCTCAAAACTTGCAGCTTAAATGTTTTCTGTAACTCTCAGTCCATGATATAAGTCCATGATAAAAATCCATGATATAAATCCTTATAATCCTATAAGTCCTATGTTCTTATTCTTCCCCCCACCCCTGAAAAGTCTCTCTACCTCAAAATTAATTTGAAACTCACCATGAAAAAATACCTCTGGCTTGATATGTTTGTTAGTTGCTCTGAGATGTAGACACAAAGGAGTAAACATGCAAAAAAAAAAAAAAGTGAAAGTCACTCAGTCGACTTTGGACAATAGCCTGCCAGGCTCCTGTCCATGGAATCCTCCAGGAAAGAATACTGGAGTAGGTAGCCATTCAATTCTCCAGGGAATCTTCCTGACCAGGAATCCTACCCAGGTCTCCTGCACTGCAGGTGGATTCTTTGCTATTTAAACCATCAAGAAAGTCCCTTGCATGTAAAGATTTTATTCAAGGCAAGACTATGTGAAAGGAAACAGGGAAAGAGGCAGGGAAGACTAGAGGCAGGGAAGACTGCTGAGAGAGCCAACCAGGCGGTGTTGCAATTTGATCCTTAGTGTAAAAGAGGAGAGAAGGCTAGGTGGAAGCTGTGCACTCTAAGAAGTATTCAACAAGGTCATCAGGGAGTCCTTGAGCCCAAGCCTGCCCCTGTCTCTGCAGAATGGCCTACTTTAGTATTTCTGACTCACTCGTGTTGAGGAGGTGAAGCTTAGAGGAGGTGTGGCCTTGTGAATGCTATGATGGCTTTTAAGGCTCAGAACCTGGGGCCATTCATCAATTACGCTCCAGGGAACAGGAAGAACACAAAATGCTTTACCACAGCTGTCCCACTCAACTCTCCGTTGCCAGCCAGCTACCACCCTTTTTCTTTCTTCATCTTCATGCCTCCACTTTTTGAACAAGGTTTCTTTGTTCATTTCTCTAGTTCTTTCAGTTCAGTTCAGTCGCTCAGTCGTGTCTGACTCTTTGTGACCCCATGAACCGCAGCACGCCAGTCCTCCCTGTCCATCACCAGAACATCTGGGAACAGGAAGAACACAAAATGCTTTACCACAGCTGTCCCACTCAACTCTCCGTTGCCAGCCAGCTACCACCCTTTTTCTTTCTTCATCTTCATGCCTCCACTTTTTGAACAAGGTTTCTTTGTTCATTTCTCTAGTTCTTTCAGTTCAGTTCAGTCGCTCAGTCGTGTCTGACTCTTTGTGACCCCATGAACCGCAGCACGCCAGTCCTCCCTGTCCATCACCAGCTCCCCGAGTCCACCCAAACCCATGTCCATCGAGTCGGTGATGCCATCCAACCATCTCATCCTCTGTCATCCCCTTCTCCTCCTGCCCTCAGTCTTTCCCAGCCTCGGGTCTTTTCCAGTGAGTCAGCTCTTGTACTAGTTCTTAACCTCATGCTAATACCTCAATCTACCTCATCCTGGTTTCTTCTCTGTAACCACAAACATTTTCTCAATAAATTCTCTGATATATATTTGGCACTAAGACAATGCATAATTTGTAGTTTTTATTCATTCTCTAAGCTGCAAACTGTAGAATACAATCTTCTTCCAAAAGATGTTTCATTTCATTTTCATTTCTTTGCTTGATTTTGATCTATAAACCGCATGATCATTTTTGTTGATATCTGCTTCTTACTGAGGGTTTCCATTGTGGCTCAGACAGTAAAGACCCTGCCTGCAATGCAAAAGACCCGGTTTCATTCACTGGGTCGGGAGAGTCCCTGGAGAAGGAAATGGCTACTCACTCCAGTATTCTTGCCTGAAGAATTCCATGGCAGAGTGGCCTGATGTGCTACAGTCCATGGGGTCACAAAAGAGTCAGACACAACTGAGCAACTAACACTTTACCTTTTCTTACTGGACTTTATACATTCCATACTCTGTATCTACAGGCTCTGCATCTGTGGACTCTACCTACTGCAGTTTGAAACTAACTTCTTTTTAAATTCCAGAAAGTTTCAAACAACAGTTTCAAACAGTACTTGGCAACTATTTACACAGAATTTACATTAAAACTAGATATTAAAAGTAATCTAGAGATGATTTAAAGTATACAGGCAGATATGTGGAGGTTATATGTAAATACTATGCCATTCTGCATTAAGCACTTTACCATCTGTAGAGTGGATTTTGGTATCTGAGGGTGACCCTTTCCCCTATGGATAGCATGGGACGACTGCAGTCAATGTGTCTCAAATGGTTAATATCTCATCCCTCTTAATTTCTGTATTCCATTATAACTGATATACCAATAAATATGAATTTAAATCACATGTCTAAATTTTTCTCCCTGAGCTTAACACCTAGATATCCAAATGTACTTGGATACTCACATGCATACCTCAAATGAAAATACGAAATGAATTACTTTTTACCAAACTTTCTCCCGTATTCTAAATCTACAGTAATCATTCTAGCAGTGCCCCAACTACCCAAGTTAGAAACCGGAACTTCAATATAGTTTCTTTATCCCCATAGCTGTTATCTATATCCAATATAACATGCACTGTTAAACTTAATTGCTTCTCCACTGCCACTTCTCTATTTAAGCCACTATCACATTTATCATGAATTCCTATAGCATCAGTCTTACTTCATTCCCATCTTTATCTTTAAATATGCTAGTGCACTACAGACTACAGATAATTATGTTACTTTAAGTAACAACACATTAATGTTTTTCATGTTATATTGTACCCAATATACAAAATA
This sequence comes from Oreotragus oreotragus, assembly GCA_006410675.1. Classification (NCBI taxonomy): domain Eukaryota; kingdom Metazoa; phylum Chordata; class Mammalia; order Artiodactyla; family Bovidae; genus Oreotragus; species Oreotragus oreotragus. Next base: position 177,717 of record SJYX01011673.1, read on the forward strand.
AAGATGAAATAACATGAAAACAGTTTTTGGAAAGTAAATAATTCAGCTCAAAGTCTACCATTACCTAGATATGTAACTTGAGAATTCTGAATTTGTTTCATTTTTCTTAATGAAAAATGGACTGGATTAGATCAATACGGTCCAAATAGTGGGCCATATGCAAAACTAATTGTGTTTATACATCACGTTCACATGGGACACTAAACAACATTGCGACTACAATTCGAAAGTCTCTGCTATTTTAAGAAAGGCTTTGTATTACAGAAAGTTATATAGCCCTCTAACTAGATTATTTCATTCTCTGTCTAATCCTTCCTCAGTAACTATCTTTAAGGTTAAAGCACAACATTTATTCAACACAGACATGCTCTCAAGATGCTGAGCTTCCAAGTTTTAGAATCCTATCACGAGTAATTTGTACTGTCTGGTTCTATTAGTAAATGTTTCTTAGGCCAAGGAATTAAAAGGATTTATAAAAGTTAGGATTTTGTATTTTATTAATCTGTGAATTTTGTGATATAATGTTCTACTCACTAAAGAATAAATATAGGCATAGGGATTTTACATAATGTAAAAAAAAAAAAAAATCCAGAAAGAATCAGGAGAGAAAAACATTGTTACTGTTTCATCATTAGTGATATATTTAAACAATCTAGAATAACCAGTTATACAGTATCCTGAATTTTTATTGTTCTTTCTGTCACATTTATCTCATTTTCCTCTGTGTTTATTTTTTAAACTGTTAATTGGTTTCACTAGCATCAGAAATCCACTCCAGTATTCTTGCCTGGAGAATCCGAGGGATGGAGGAGCCTGGTGGGCTGCCGTCTATGGGGTCGCACGGAGTTGGACACAACTGAAACAACAGCACCAGCAGCAGCAGAGAATTGAAGCTTAGGTTTGAAGGAATCCATTAGACACTCAGGAGATGTGTATAAGAGACAGGTCTAATCCTTCCTCAGTAACTATCTTTAAGGTTAAAGCACAACATTTATTCAACACAGACATGCTCTCAAGATGCTGAGCTTCCAAGTTTTAGAATCCTATCACGAGTAGTTTGTACTGTCTGGTTCTATTAGTAAATGTTTCTTAGGCCAAGGAATTAAAAGGATTTATAAAAGTTAGGATTTTGTATTTTGTTAATCTGTGAATTTTGTGATATAATGTTCTACTCACTAAAGAATAAATATAGGCATAGGGATTTTACATAAGGTAAAAAAAAAAAAAAATCCAGAAAGAATCAGGAGAGAAAAGCATTGTTACTGTTTCATCATTAGTGATATATCTAAACAATCTAGAATAACCAGTTATACAGTATCCTGAATTTTTGTTGTTCTTTCTGTCACATTTATCACATTTTCCTCTGTGTTTATTTTTTAAACTGTTAATTGGTTTCACTAGCATCAGAAATCCACTCCAGTATTCTTGCCTGGAGAATCCGAAGGATGGAGGAGCCTGGTGGGCTGCCGTCTATGGGGTCGCACGGAGTTGGACATGACTGAAACAACAGCACCAGCAGCAGCAGAGAATTGAAGCTTAGGTTTGAAGGAATCCATTAGACACTCAGGGAATTATGAGGACTAAAATTTATAAGAGAGGAGACCAAAAGACCTGAAGAAAGAAATATTGCTCTAGCTGCTGAGGTCAGTCTCCAACTCACTAATTACATCCAGGACACTGAAGATGATCCAAAAAAAAAATATGTTTATATATCTGTTTTTTTTAATATGATTCCTTATAATAAATCATAGCTTTTAAAATATCAAAGGGTTTAGCAAACAATCACTGTGATCTACTGTGGTTAAATCAACCCTCTTCTCCTCTCAATATTAAAAAATGTCAGTGGGTCAGTGAGATTCCAAGATTAATCTCAAAGCAATCACACTGGCACCTTATACTACTTGCTTTTACAGTAAGAGATTAGGACTACACATCTATATGGTTAAGCAATTAGTTTCAGGATCAAGGAGTAAAATTCTATTCATACGAAAGTCTCTAATAGTTATTACATAGTTTTATGATCTCTATTATATGATATCAAAATAATAATAGTGCAGCAAAACACTTTTCAGCATTCAACACTCGTAACTCATAACTTTTTAATTTCATTTGTGACCTGATTTGCAAAGGTGAATTAAAAAATGTTTGACACAAGAGTTATAGGAAAATAAGCACAATCAAGGGGAAAGCCACATGCCTTTTCTATGCCAACCTAAGAATTATTCATCCAAAGCATTCTAAAAATGATATCTCTTTTCATTTATGAAATATTTTATCTGAGGGCCAGTATCACTTCCAGAAGTGACTCGAGGACACATTTCATTCTTAATTTTTTCCATCTTATACATGAGACCCTTCATGTACATCAAATAAAAGAACTAAATGGACTAGGACTTTACTATCAATGTAATATGCCCATGTTAATAATAATCTTCCTCCATCAAATCCTACTCCTTAAACTGGTTCTTTTTAACAGGTTAAAAGAATTTAGTACTATTGTTTATACACTAATACATATCTTTTGAGGGAAGGAGATAAAGGAAAGAAAATGATGAGCATTTGGAATAAGAATATGTGTCAATACAACAGAGGAAAAAAGGCCATATCTAATGTGTAAATATAATCAAAAGCAGATAAATACTTTTTTTTTTTTTGTATTTTGGAAGATGGACATATAAATTCTGACAACATGAGTTGACTCTGACTTTGGTACCTAATGTGCATGATCCTCACATATCACATAACACCCTTGAGTACAGGTATGCTGATATGCAGAATGAGGATGAAACGCATAACCCAAACAATTTGGGTGGAGGTTTAATGAGTGACCTCTCTAAGAGCTAGGCACATGCTAAGTACACAATGATAGTGTTGTATTAACAAAACCCTATTGTTCCCACTCAAACTTCTCACTTTTCTTCTATAAAATCCCAAATGTATCACTATATTCAAACATAACATTTCTTATACTTTTGTTCCCCACAGTAGGTAATTAGGTACACATCCTAAACAAGTGTTAGAGATTGAAAGCAACTGATACAATTTGGTAAAACTATATCTGCATATCTATAAAAGGGTCTTTTATTATAGGACTTTATTTTCAAAGCAGGAATAAGGCATTGTTGTTCCGATTGTGTCTCCGAAGTATTTTAATTCTTCTATGGTTCTTTTATTTTCCTTTCTGGTTTCCTTTGTAATTGTCTGTCTCCTCTTTGGTGGAGGCCTCCAGAGACTGAATTAGACTGTTTCATTTTGAAGGGGATCCACACTCAATTTTTAATAGCAGCTTCTTCAGTTCTTGCTAGACTGCCAGGGATCTTCTCAGACTATTACAATACCACCAGCAGTGACACATAGCATGCTCTGCAGGAATCAGATTTTCCTGCTCAGAGAAATCAGATTTTTCTCCCACTTTATGCATAATTTTATATATTTTTCTATACCATCTTTAAACCTATGAAAATATATGCATGAAATAATGTCATGCATAACCAGAAAACAATAGCCTAATTTTGGCTTAAAGTATTCATCTCACAAAACAGAGCAATTTTCAGCAATCATCTTTGAATGACACATCAAGGAGTCTCCTTTGTCAGAGATCTTTCGTTAGTAAATACTGTTCCATTGCCACTTGAACTGTTTCTTGCACAGTTTGTATAGACACTGAGTCTCTGTTATGCATTAATGAAAAATAAGCATGAGCTATTCATAAAGATTAACCACTGGCAGCATCAAATGCAAAAATGCTTTTTTCCCCTGCTGTTGATGTCTATAAGAGGGTCTGCTACGGGCCAAAACACAGAATTGTTCTTAATGTTGACAGCAATGTAGTGAACTGACTTCTGAAGAAATGGGCAATGAAAAGAAGACTCAGAGAAGAAAATGATGAAACAACAGCTGGTTTCCCTGTGGATGAAATCTGTCTCTTCCAAGATACTTTTTCCACCCACAGACATATATATTACCGTCATTACTGTAGGCTCATAAAAACCTTAGCCTCCAAGAGGCTTATGGCATTACATATAACAAACTACATAAAAACTGTGTAACTTCTGTTTACTATCAACAAGCAGTTAGGGGATAAAATTTATTTAAAAATACCATTGAAAAATCATACATTATGTAGATAGGCAAATAATGAAAGCTGTATATCTCTCTACTTAGAAAACTGTACTACATTACTGAAAACAATTTAGAAGGTATAAATAGTTGATATTTCTGCATTGAAGACTCAATTGTGTAAAGATATCAAGTCCTCTCAAATTGACCCTTAGATAAATATAACTTTCAACTCAGTTTTAGAATTTTTTGAAAGAAACTAGCAAGTTGAATTTAAAATGTATATGCAAAATGCAATAGGCCTAGACTAGGCAATAAGATACTGAAGATAAAGAACTACACTTGAAAACTTTTTTAACCAGATATCAAGATTTTTTATAAAATTTTCACTAAAGCACTGTTGTAATGTCACAAGGCTATGCAGAGCCATAATCAGGATGGAAAATTCAGAAACCAACTCACACATTTATGAACAAAGTTGGTCCCATAAAACAGTGGGAGAATGACAGTCATTTCAATAAATTAAACTGAGTTAGCCATTTAAAAAATAATCTTGATTCACTTCCCCCACAATCCACAAAAACATCACCTCCGGGTAGATTAGAGATTGATATATGACAGGTAAAACAATAAAGATTTCTAAAAGAAAACAAAGACAAGTACCTTAGTGATGATTTTAAAAGAGAAGATTGTAAATATTTTCTCAGTGTGTCTAATTAAAAACTTTATTCAAAGACATCGTTAAATTATTCAAAGGCAAGCCACAGGTTAAAGAAGGTATATACAGATCATTAACAAAGGACTTGCATCCAGAATGTATAGAAATGCCTATTAATCAAGAAAAAGAAAGAAGCTGCCATTACAAATAAGTAAAGATGCCTAGTACTTAGGGACTTCACAAACTCAGATACAACTATGAATTGTATAATTGAATTATATACAATAACTATACAATTAAATTATATTTGATACAATTATGAAAAGCTGCTAGACCACACTAGACACATGGAGATAAAAACTAAAACCACATTGAGATATCATCACACACACAAAGAATGGCCAAACAACAACAAAGAAATCTCTTCCATTCAATATTTCATGGATCTAATATTTAAAAACAGAAAAGCTTATTCATGGAATACAAAGTTGCCTCAAGGAGACGCAGGGTGGGTTCTATTGGGATGGTGCAAGGGCACAGTTTTGTTTCGTTTTCTAATCTGGGAAATGATCACACTTCTATGTTCACTTTGTGAAAATATGCTGGGCTGAACAATCATGATACATGCAGTTTTCTATTTATTTTTAAAATCGAGAAAAGGAAGAGAATAACAACTCTATTTTTTCCTTACTTTAAGCCCACTCTAATGAAGTATGATTGGCATAGAAAAAGCTTTACATATTTAATGTATACAACTTGATGCATTTGGAAATAAGTATATACCCTTGAAACCATCACCACAACCTATAGCATGAACATCTACATCACCTCTGGAAGTTTCCTTCTACCCTCCTCATTTACTATTTTCTTTTCTCAAGAAAGTTTCTATTATGGGACATAGAGAAATGAAATATTCCAAAAGAAGTTAATTTTCAGAAAAGTGGATTTTCAAAATACATGGTCATGTAGTGCTGGGAATAAAATATGCATAGGAAAAAGTGATGAAGGAGAAAGGAGGAGAAACGCTGTATTGCCTGACCCGAGAGAATAAAGAAATGGGATTTGAGACAAATAGACAGCTTGGTTTTAGGAAGGAAAACACGTTTTTTTCTCCATATTAGCAGAGTGAATTCACTCTGTAAATCTTTCACCCTCAAATGTATCTAAACCTTTCTTCCTGTAACTATAACTTCATGCATACCATCCTCCTGAGGCAATGATTTTCTGAATTTACTACCTGCTGTGTAATATATTGCTTTCATTTTGGTGTCTTAAATTAGCCTCTCATGTTTTGAGATCCTGTCTCTTAATTCTTCTGTATTATAGGACTCAACCACATGTCTGTTGCACTGTTTCAAAGACTAGAGTCCTCATCTTTTCACCCTGTCTTCACTGGACAGCTATGCTCTTTCTCGTTTTTAGTACACCTTTCTTGATTTTAGCTTATCATCTCTGTACACATTCCAGCTCCATTCTATACACTTTGACTGATAAGATCTAAATAATTACAAGTGGAGCTGCATCCTGATATTATACAGTTTAAACAAAATAACATTGTGCATATTTTCAGTATATTTTTGACTGCCACCCTTTTTTTTTTTTTGTCTTTTTAAGTACACTAGCACTTTGAATTAGATGTTTTCAATGTATTTTATTTTCTCCAAGTCACCATAAATGTAGGATAAGAGGTAATGCAGAAATAGTTTTAATAATTATTCAAATATAAATACTATTATATAAAAGGGCTTCCTAGGTGGCTCAGTGGTAAAGAATCTGCCTGCCAATGCAGGAGACACAGGAGACGTGGATTTGTTACCCGGGTCTGGACGATCCCCTGAAGGAGGGAAGGGCAACCCACTCCAGGATTCTTGCCTAGAAAATTTCATGGACAGATAAGCTTGGTGGGCTACAGTCCACGGGGTTTCAAAGAGTTGGACACAACTGAGTAACTAAGCATACATTCAAATAATAAATCTCCATGGTATAGGAGAGTGTGTTCAAAACTTGAGTGATCAATTGAAACTCTGTGGGTGAATTACAGCTACAGGTTCCCAGGTCTCACAGAGAGCTGCTGAACCATAATCTCCAGAGATGGAGGATCAACGCTTCAACAAACACTTTACATGGTTTTAGTTATTAGTTGTTTTAGAAACACTGGATTTTGAAATAGATTGTGATCTTGGTTTGTATGATTGTTGGTAAAAGCGTTAGTCACTCAGTCATGTCTGAGTCTTTGGGACCTCATGGACTATAGCCTGTCCATGGACTTCTTCAGGCAAGAATACTGGAGTGAGGAGCCATTTCCTTCTCTAGCAGATCTTCCCGACTCAGAGATTGAATCCAGGTTTCCAGCATTACAGGCACATTCTTTACCATCTGAGCCACAAACTATATATACCTTAAGTAGATATATTGAGACATTGAATAATTATAATCCCAGCTTTAGATCAAAAGTCTTAAATATTATTGCATTTATTCTCATAAAATACCTCTTCTCCATTAGGTTCCAAAGCACCTCTCATTTCCCGTATTCCCCTGGACAGTTTCTGACTTTTTCTTTTTAGTATTGCCTAAGGCATTCAGTTTCCTCTGCATATGCTTTAATTTCATACTGTTGAGGTTTCTTTCAACAAAGCTTGAATTCCCTCACCTACAGCAAGCATTGTTATTAAAACAAACTATATATACCTTAAGTAGATATATTGAGACATTGAATAATTATAATCCCAGCTTTAGATCAAAAGTCTTAAATATTATTGCATTTATTCTCATAAAATACCTCTTCTCCATTAGGTTCCAAAGCACCTCTCATTTCCCGTATTCCCCTGGACAGTTTCTGACTTTTTCTTTTTAGTATTGCCTAAGGCATTCAGTTTCCTCTGCATATGCTTTAATTTCATACTGTTGAGGTTTCTTTCAACAAAGCTTGAATTCCCTCACCTACAGCAAGCATTGTTATTAATAGTTGTCTACCAACTATCACCCTGGTGACTCAGATGGTAAAGAATCTGCCTGCTATGCAGGAGACCCAAGTTCAATCACTGGGTCAGGAAAATCCCTTGGAGAAGGGAATGGCTACCCACACCAGTAGTCTTGTCTGCAGAATCCCATGGACAGAGGAGGCTGGTGGGCTAAAGTACATGGGGCCACAAAGAATCTGAGTAACCAACACTTTCACTTTTTCTTTCACTTTTATAAAGTATTTTGGGCTTACCAGGAGGGTCAGTGGTAAATAATCACCTGTCAAGGTAGGAGATGCCTGGAGAATCCCATGGACGGAGGAGCCTGATAGGCTACAACCCATGGGGTCACAAAGAGTCGGACATGACTGAGCGAATTTACTTCAGTGCAGGAGATGCAGGAGACAGGGGTTCAATCGCTGGGTCAGGAAAACTCCCTGGAGAAGGAAATGGCAACCCACCCAGTATTCCTGCCTAGAGAATCCCATGGACAGAGGAGCCTGACAGGCTACAGTCCATGAGTCACAGAGTCAGACACAACTGAACAAAACACACCAAGTATTTTATCTCTTTTTTCCTGAGAATTTGATTTTGTCCAAGTTACCATTTCTCTTCTACTTAACTAGGACAAAACTAAGTTTAGCCTAATTCCATGCTTATATCATTATTAAGTGAATTAACACATGGCAAACTGCTGCCATCTTTTATTGGTTCAGGAGGGAGCACGTACTCTAAGACCGTCCGCTAGAAGTGAATCATAGAACCTTCATTCTATGCTTCTGTCTTTCACTCCTACTCTTTGTATCTCAGATAATAAGGCAGCCTGATGCCTCAGTTGCTGTCAGTGGCAGTATGTGAGAAGGGAGCAGGCTGAGTACAAAACCACCTGTTCAAAGAGAACTGACACAAGAGAATCACAGCAAAATGGAGTTAAAGTCCTAATATATTAGGATCTACAGCATCACTAATTTCTGACTTCTTGTTCTGTAAGACAAATCTCCTTCTCATTTAATTGACTTGAGTGTTCTTGTCTCTACAGACATTTTAAAATGAGTTTTCTTACTCAAATGAATTCAGTAAATCAATAAAATTATTTAATTCATGATATCTGCCCAGAACTAGCACAGTGAAGAATTTTGTTAAACAACAAATTCAAAGTTTAATTCCTTCTGTGAAGTCTACAGTTCAGCAGACCAACTCATCCAATATCCAGATAATATTATAATCTGTTTTAGTAGTGGTTCACCTTGGATTTCTGTTGAAAAAGCATAATATAAATGTTACGTGAGTCTTAGACTGCTAGTTGGGTTCCCTTGGTGGTTCAGATGGTAAAGAATCCATCTGCAACTGGGAAACCTGGGTTCTACCCTAGGTTGGGAAGACCCCCTGGAGGATGGCATGGCAACCCACTCCAGTATTCTTGCCTGGAGAATCCTCATGGACAAAAGAGCCTGGCGGGTTATAATCCATGGGGTCACAGAGTCTGACACAACTGAGCGACTAAGCACACAGCACAGCCAAGAACTGGTCCTTGGTCACTGGATACTTGTGTTGTGCTTTCAATTTAACCTGCATCTTTAATATATTTTCCATGTCTATTTATTTTGAAAACCAAATTTCTCATCTTTTTCCCATATCATCTTTACTGCCATGGGATTCAGTAAACACACATGTAAGACACTCAGAACCACTCTTATTACCTCTAGATTTTGTAACCTCTCATGATCATTATCATCAGCTACTCATTAAAAGGTGGCCGTGACTCCTCCCTCTCCTTCCCTTCATATTCAAACAGCTGTTAGTCTCTTCACTCTCATTTTCCAAGTCTGCCTACACTCCTTCCCATGACTCTGCCATGTGTTTACAGATTATCCTGTTCAAGTCTTATCCTTTTAAAACACAAATCTAATCATGTTGCTTAATTGAAAGCTTTCAAAGGCTCATCACTGAGTGATAACATACAAAAAAAATAATAATAATACTATAGTGTAGCATTTAAAAACCTCGGATTCCTATAAACTCCGTCCTGACAGTCTTCCCATCTTAATTATATACTACGACAAGATGCAATGACCTTTTTCTAGACTCTTCACATTATTTATATAAACTGTTTTCTCTGCTTTTAATGCTTGTTCTTTTAAAATTCTATCTGGAGAACATCATTTCTCTTCTGAATTTCACCATCTCTGTGAAACCGTTCCTTGTCTAGAATGTAGAACAACAACCACTTTGGTTTTCCTTTAGCAATTCTGTATACATCATAATTATAGCACTTGACACACTCTGTTATTCCCTTTCATCTTTACTTTAAAAAACCTGAGAGGTTATTGAGGATAAGACCTTAAGTTTTATTATATATATATATATATATATATATATATATNAATTAAGAGTATATTATCCTATTATTCTGAATCATGATTATCATTGAAGGAAAATTGTGAGGTTCAAGAGGAGACAGGAGAGAAGAAAATGTAAGGAAAAGTAGAAAAGCCAGGAGAGGGAAGTGATAGCTATTGTAAATAAAGGAGCCCAAGTTCCTGTGCTTTGATCACGGCTTCACTTCCTTTCCAGACGGAAGTGCTCAGAAGACCCTTACAAAAAGCAAACCAATAGGAGCGAGACGAGTGGTTCGCTGTGACTTCTAGCTGCTCTTCTCACCAGGGACTTTTTAATTAAGGAAATTGATAGAGTCTTTATCTTCTGTAGTGCTGTGGCCCAGAACCTGATTCTACATTTAAATAGTGACATTCACTCTATGTTTAAAGGAGAGTAAAACTTCATAGAAATCGCTGTCAAATAGTTTAGTCATGACAGAACTCTTTTTCTTTCTTCCTTTCTTTCTTTACCTATTGGACCTTCCTTTCTTATATTTGAATGAAGTTATTTTAGTTAAGATTAGCAGTTTTTAAGGTAACTTTCACATTAAAATCTATCACCACAACTTATTTTTAAAAAGTGATATTTGGAAACTTGTCCACAGGATGTTCCTAACACAGTTACTTATTCTCAGATTTAAAAGGAAGATAAGCTTATTAAAAGTTCTGACAACCCTGGAATAATGAAACTTAATAAGCTGTTCAAAAAATGAATGTGATAAGTAGTCTTTTAAAAACATAGATTTTCCAAAATTAATTGCCTTGGAGCTATTTGTTAGCATCACATCTGTAAACATCTTATGTAATGAGTGATCTGTCTAATAAGCCTTGGGAAAGTGTTCTTTTACAATGCACAGAGAAAAACTTTCCTGCAATTTTGACTTCCTAATGAAGAGGTTCAACTCTTTATGCCTTTTAAAACTTGATTATTTTAAAGTTGCTTCTGATAATCAGATAATGATTTAAATACACTTCATTGAGTTAAATCAAATGCTTTTATTCTAGTTTTAATCAGTGATTCTCATACAATAATCCCTCTATGCACTTAAAAAGATTTTGTGTTGTTTTCCTCAGATTTCAGCTTGATTATTTAGTTATGTCTTCTTCTACTGGCAGAGCTTCCATGTCTATATTAATGAGATAGTTTCAACAAATTGTTTGCATGTGCTTTAACATTCAAATGAATGCTAAATGTGGTTTGGTCAAAATAAATAATTCATTAAACAAAACAAAAACATTTGCTTTTGACCAATTAGTTATCTGGGGATTAGTCCAGTGACTATTAAATGTCAATATTTCCTAAGAAAAACTGGTAAGTTTTCATTGTGTTACCTGTTTGAACAAAGAAAATTACTATTTTTCCTCTTCTTTCTTCTACTTCCAACCAATCGTTAAGCTTTACTTGCCATCTTTATTCAAAATTAAGCCCATGTTTTAAAATGCCCTCCAAAATTGGAGGTAAGTTGACTGAATTCTCGGTCATAACTAAGGGGAATAGAGGAATTCCAATATAGTGCATAACTATGACAAAGATAACACAAATTAAAAGTTAAGAGACTAGGTTCATTTAATTGAATTAAATCAGGATATTTCCTAAGTAATAGGTTTTTCTCCTGCTGCTGCTGCTAAGTTGCTTCAGTTGTGGCCGACTCTGTGCAACCCCATAGACGGTAGCCCACCAGGCTCCTCTTTGAGTAATGGGTTTAGAACAGTGAATTTTTAAAGTAAAAATCTAAGACTTCAGGAAAAAAATGGAAAATTTTACTTTAAAAAATTTTGGCCAATTCATGTTGATGTATGGCAAAAAAACCATCACTATGTAAATTAATTATCTTCCAATTAAAATTAGGAAAAGTCAATGGCACCCCACTCCAGTACTCTTGCCTGGAAAATCCCATGGGCGGAGGAGCCTGGTAGGCTGCAATCCATGGAGCTGGGACTGAGCGACTTCACTTTCACTTTTCACTTTCATGCATTGGAGAGGGAAATGGCAACCCACTCCAGTGTTCTTGCCTGGAGAATCCCAGGGACGGGAAAACCTGGTAGGCTGCCGTCTATGGGGTGGCACAGAGTCGGACATGACTGAAGTGACTTAGCAGCAGCAGCAGCAGCGATTAAAATTAATTAATTAATTGAGAAAAAGTACGAGAAACTGTACAGATAGTATATTAGAAAAGAGGTAGACTGCTTAAAGGAGTGGAGTCTTTCGGTATTGACTTCTGTTTTTGTTTCAGAATATAGAAAATTACCTTGTGTAAAACTCAACAATATTCCCAAATTAGATAGGAAATTTTGCCCATGAGCTATTTATATCTTTTCTTTTTTAGTAACTAAATAAGCCTTGAATGTAATGAGCTTTCAAAAGTGTTGTTGCTGCTGCTGCTGCTCATTGTGAGAGAATGAGATATGGTCTTCGCTTCTGGAGATAATTTTTCAAAGCCTGTGGAAAACTAGACTTAGTCACAGTTCACACATGGAATGATGGATTCTATGTAAAAGTGACATTATGAAAATTGTTCTGAACCCATTAAGCAACAAGCAACCTTTTGATATTTGAACTGAAGAGGAAGATTTAAACGAATTCCATTTGGTGAGAAGAGTTCTGAGAGTGTGTGGCAGAGGATGCCAACCAGAATATATACGTGTGGAATAGCAAGTATCCAGCTAATGCTCCTTTTTCACAAGTGAAATCGCTCAGTCATGTCTGACTCTGCGATCCCATGGACTGTAACCTACCAGGCTCCTCTGTCCATGGGATTTTCCAGGCAATAGTACTGGGGGGGATTGCCATTTCCTTCTCCAGGGCATCTTCCCGACCCAGAGATCGAATCCAGGTCTCCCGCATTGTAGACAGATGCTGTACCATCTAAGCCACCAGGGCAGAGAGCTTAATAGACTATAATAGGACAGTGCAGGACAGTCCCTTGCTGGAGACGCGCATCACTCAAAGTTTAGAGTAGTTTCTGATAGAGTCAGCATAGTACAGTTTTCCAAAGTTAGCACTCAACTGAAGTGAGATATAAATATACTTTAAAATAGTACTCAATTCTATTAACGTGACACTGACTTTGGGAACTTTTTAATACAGATTTTTCATGCAACAAACCAGCATCTGATACGAAATATAGAGACTGATGGTTCTGCCAAAGAGTCTATTAACTGTATTCAAACCTTTAGCATGTTCTTTTCAGTGTCCAATGAGTGTTTATTGGCGGGGGGTTGGGGAGGGGTAGAGAGAGAAATTAACTCTTCGTCTTGTAGACCTTTCAGTAGGTGACCCCAAATTCATAAATATTATGTCTTTCTTTCTGATACCACTGTAGAAATACTTTAAGATTTTGATCTGTTTATTTTAAATGATGGAAAACAATGTCATTTTGGACTTATACAATCGTTAGGCATAAAATAGATTTTCCAATGTATACTTAGGCACAGAGAAAGAGAAGGTCCTTTTCCCTCTACTAAATGATTAGAAACCCAGGTCCAGATTAGTAAGTGTTCCCATAGGATCTTATTTGAATCCCTGCAAGCAACTGAGCAGAAATTCTAAGAAGAAAGCCACTAATCTTCCAGGCAGCATATGCTATGCTTTTGTTAAAAACACCACCAACAGCAACAACAAAAACCCTTTTAAGCTTATCGTTAAATACACAGGCAATAAAGAGGGACTTAGTAGAATTGTAGGAGATGAAAGCTGGCAGTCTCAAAGGAAGTCTCTTTCTGGTACTTTCTCAGTAACATGGGCAGTTTAGTATTTGACAGATCTCACATTTCCTGTGGTTTCTATTTCATCACGTAGACCTATTGCATTTGAACCAGAATCTTGGCCATGGTCGGTAATGTGAAGATGTTAAATGTGTGTTTTATGGAAAGTACTCTATGCTGTGCTGTGCATTTTAATAAGCTACTAAAGACAGAACCGTGAGAACTGAAGAAACCAAAATCTATAATTATTGGCATTTGTGGGAATTGTTCCAATAACATTTAGTCATTTTAGTCATTTTCTTTCTTTATGATCCTTAACAAAAAAAGAATATATGCAGAGGGCTCCAATCTACAGCCTCCTTTTATTCTCTCTTATTAGGGAATATAAACCAAATCTATGACTTATCTAATATATAAACTTTACTAGCATGTGAGATGAGTGCAATTCTGCAGTAGTTTAAGCATTCTTTGGCATTGCCTTTCTTTGGAATTGGAATGAAAACTGGCCTTTTCCAGTCCTGTGGCCACTTTCCCCACAGTCAAAGGCTTTGGCATAGTCAATAAAGCAGAAGTAGATGTTTTTCTGGAACTCTCTTCCTTTTTCAATGATCCAGCAGATGTTGGTAATTTGATCTCTGGTTCCTCTGCCTTTTCAAAAAACAGCTTGAACATCTGGAAGTTCATGGTTCACGTATTGCTGAAGCCTGGCTTGGAGAATTTTGAGCATTGCTTTACTAGCATGTGAGATGAGTGCAATTGTGCAGTAGTTTGAGCATTCTTTGGCATTGCCTTTCTTTGGAATTGGAATGAAAACTGACCTTTTCCAGTCCTGTGGCCACTGCTGAGTTTTCCAAATTTGCTGGCATATTGAGTGCAGCACTTTCACAGCATCGTCTTTCAGGATTTGAAATAGCTCCACCGGAATTCCATCATCTCCAAACTAGTGTTGTTTGTAGTGATGCTTTCTAAGGCCCACTTGACTTCACATTCCAGGATGTCTGGCTCTAGGTGAGTGATCACACCATTGTGATTATCTGGGTCATGAAGATCTTTTTTTATAGTTCTTCTGTGTATTCTTGGTTTTATACTAAAACACTGCTATTTAACAAATGCCCTGTAAACTGATTTTATAAAGCAGTATCTTTGTTAGCTTCTCACTTGTTTTCCTGTTGTTTCAGGCTTTCCCTTTTAAATATAAAGAGAGGCATCCTCTGGAATATCTCAGACAATATCCTCACCTCAGGTGTAGGACTAATGTTCTGGGTTCTGTACTGAGGGTTCGCAGTGAAGCCACAGCAGCTATCCATTCTTTCTTTAAGGTAAGGAGCTTTGCTTCTCAGTGTTCATTCTGGTGAAGAAGCTGAATAATTGTTTAACACTGGAGTTGTATCCTGAAAAGTCTTCTGGTTATTTATTCCAAGCATGCTTTATTATGTGACACTCTTTTCTTTGACTGATTTAAAATTTTCTATTTATCACTAACTTTGAGCAATTTGATTAATATGTGCCTTGGCACAGCTTTTTAATGCTTCTTGTGTCTGGAGTTCATTGAATTTCTTATCTAGTGCATTTCAGTTTTCACTAGGTTTTTCAGTCATTTTTCATCAAATATTTTTTATGTTACCTCTCTCCTTTGGGGACTTAAGTTACCCGTGTATATTTGGCTACATGATGATATTCCCATAGCTCACTCATGTTCTTTTTTTTTTAATCTTCTTTTCCCCCAGTGTGTTTCTTTTGGATAGTTTCTTTTACTGTGTCTTTTTTGTTTTTTTGCTTACTGATCTTTTCTTCTGCAGTGCCTGATTTGTTGTTGTTCCTATTCAGTGCATTTTTCACCCCATACATTATAGGTTACATAAGTGGTTGATTTGGGCCTTTTTTTTTTTTTCAGATCATTAATTTAATTTTTTTTAATTTATTTTTTACTTGAAGGATGATTGCTTTACAGAATTTTGTTGTTTTCTGTCAAACCTCAACATGAATAAGCCATAGGTATACATATATCCCCTCCCTCCCATCTCCCTCCCCATTCCACCCCTCTAGGTTGATACAGAGCCCTATTTGAATTTCCTGAGCTTTTTTTTTTTTTCAGATCATTAATTTAATTTTTTTTAATTTATTTTTTACTTGAAGGATGATTGCTTTACAGAATTTTGTTGTTTTCTGTCAAACCTCAACATGAATAAGCCATAGGTATACATATATCCCCTCCCTTTTGAACCTCCCTCCCATCTCCCTCCCCATTCCACCCCTCTAGGTTGATACAGAGCCCTATTTGAATTTCCTGAGCCATACAGCAAATTCCCATTGGCTCTCCATTTTACATATGGTAATGTAAGTTTCCACGTTACTCTTTCCACACATCTCACCCTCTCCTCCCCTCTCCCCATGTCCATAAGTCTGTTCTCTATGTCCGTTTCTCCATTGCTGCCCTGTAAATAAATTCTTCCATACCATGTTTCTAGATTCCGTATATATGTGTTAGAATATGATATTTATCTTTCTCTTTCAGACTGACTTCATTCTGTGATAGGTTCTAGCTTCATCCACCTCATTAGAACTGATTTACTTTTTTTGGGCTAAGTAATATTCCATTGCATATATGTACCACAACTTATCTATTCATCTGTTGATAGACATCTAGGTTGCTTCTATGTTCTAGCTATTGTAAATAGTGCTACCATAAACAATGGGATACATGTATCTTTTTCAGTTTTTATTTCCTCAAGGTATATGCCTAGGAGTGGGATTGCTGGGTCATATGGTGGTTTTTTTCCTAGTTTTTAAGGAATCTCAATATCGTCTTCCATAATGGCTGTATCAGTTTACATTCCCACCAACAGTGCAAGAGCATTTTCTTTTCTCCACACCCTCTCCAGCATTTATTGTTTGTAGACTTTTTGATGATGGCCACTCTGACCAGTAGAGGTGATATCTCATTGTGGTTTTGATTTGCATTTCTGAAGAGGAACTAAAAAGCCTCTTGATGAAAGTAAAAGAAGAGAGTGAAAAAGTTGGCTTAAAGCTCAACATTCAGAAAACAAATATCATGGCATCCGGTCCCATCACTTCATGGGAAATAGATGGGGAAACAGTGGAAACAGTGTCAGACTTTATTTTTTGGGGCTCCAAAATCACTGCAGATGGTGATTGCAGCCATGAAATTAAAAGACACTTACTCCTTGGAAGAAAGGTTATGAGCAACCTAGATAGTATATT
>SJYX01011673.1:194741-211128 GCA_006410675.1 Oreotragus oreotragus
AAGACGCTTACTCCTTGGAAGAAAAGTTATGACCAACCTGGATAGTATATTCAAAAGCAGAGACATTACTTTGCCGACTAAGGTCCGCCTAGTCAAGGCTATGGTTTTTCCTGTGGTCATGTATGGATGTGAAAGTTGGACTGTGAAGAAAGCTGAGCGCCAAAGAATCGATGCTTTTGAAGTGTGGTGTTGGAAAAGACTCTTGAGAGTCTCTTGGACTGCAAGGAGATCCAACCAGTCCATTCTGAAGGAGATCAGCCCTGGGATTTCTTTGGAAGGAATGATGCTAAAGCTGAAACTCCAGTACTTTGGCCACCTCATGTGAAGAGATGACTCATTGGAAAAGACTCTGATGGTGGGAGGGATTGGGGGCAGGAGAAGAGGATGACCGAGGATGAGATGGCTGGATGGCATCACGGACTCGATGGACGTGAACCTGAGTGAACTACAGGAGTTGGTGATGGAC
The DNA here is from genome assembly GCA_006410675.1 of Oreotragus oreotragus. Classification (NCBI taxonomy): domain Eukaryota; kingdom Metazoa; phylum Chordata; class Mammalia; order Artiodactyla; family Bovidae; genus Oreotragus; species Oreotragus oreotragus. The sequence goes on from SJYX01011673.1 coordinate 195,208, forward strand.
AGGGAGGCCTGGCCTGCTGCAGTCCATGGGGTCACAAAGAGTCAGACACGACTGAGCGACTAAACTGAACTGAACTGATACACATATTTTTGTAATAAGTAGAGTTATCTTTTCAACTTGCCCCTTTATTCCCAACACAGTTCTCACAGAATGACGATGTACTCACACATGACTTCCCTGAATAGATACCTCAATCACCAACTCCCACCCTCAACCTCCTACAGTGAAGGGATCTATATCTTATGATAGTAATACTAAGCTTCCATATATGAATAAAGATTATGGGTCTGATATAATCTTTTTCAATAGAAATAATAAGGCAATAAGTCCACCAAACGTGCCACATGATGCACTAACACATTACATAATTTACTAATTTATTGTTGTTTGGTCACTCAGTCATGTTTGACTCTCTGTGATCCCATGGACTGCAGCATGCTAGGCTTCCCTGTCTTTCACCATCTCCCAGAACTTGCTCATACTCATGTCCATGGAGTCAGTGATGCCATCCAACTATCTCATCTGCTGTCATTCCCTTCTCCTGCCTTTAATCTTTTCCAGCATCAGGGTCTTTTCTAATGAGTCAGCTCTTCCCATCATGTGGCCAAAGTGTTAGAGCTTCAGGATCAGTCCTTCCAATGAATATTCAGGATTTATTCCCTTTAGGATTAACTGGTTTGATTTCCTTGCAGTCCAAGGAACTCTCAAGTGTCTTCTCCAACACCACGGTTCAAAAGCACCAATTCTGGGTGCTCAGCCTGGCACCCCACTCCAGTACTCTTGCCTGGAAAATCCCATGGATGGAGGAGCCTGGTGGGCTGCAGTCCATGGGGTCGCTAAGAGTCAGACATGACTGAGCGACTTCACTTTTGCTTTTCGTTTTCATGCATTGGAGAAGGAAATGGCAGCCCACTCCAGTATTTTTGCCTGGAGAATCCCAGGGATGCGGGAGCCTGGTGGGCTGTCGTCTATGGGGTCGCACAGAATCAGACACAACTGAAGCGACTTAGCAGCAGCAGCCTTCTTTATGGTCCAACTCTCACATCCATACATGACTACTGGAAAAACCATAGTTTTGACTAGACAGACCTTTGTTGGCAAAGTAATGTCTCTCTCTGCTTTTTAATATGCTGTCTAGGTTGGTCATAGCCATTCTTCCAAGGAACAAGCATCTTTTAATTTCATGGCTGCAGTCACCATCTGTAACAATTTACTAATAGCTGCACAGTTTCTCCTTGGCATGCATTCAAAAATCTTAGGGAAGTGCCATATATTCTCAACAATTTATCTACATTTAACTTGTCAAATACCTTTTTAAAACAACTTGGCTAAGATACCACAGCTCTCTCTATGTATTGGTCACAAATCTGGTATTAGCTAATTATGTCTCTATCTAAGAATCATTAAAAGTGAAGTGAAAGTGAAGTCACTCAGTCGTGTCTGCCTCTTTGCGATCCCATGGACTGTAGCCTACCACTCTCCTCTACCCATGGGATTTTCCAGGCAAGAGTACCAGAGTGGGTTGCCATTTCCTTCTCCAAAGGATCTTCCCAACCCAGGGATCGAACCTGGGTCTCCCATATTGTAGGCAGACACTTTACCATCTGAGCCACCAGGGAAGTTTAGGAATCATTAATATGTTTTAATAATTTCACAGTGGGACTGTCCCGATATTTCTTCTGCAGAGACCAAGGCAAATAATTGGGTTGTCACACATTTAAATGTTGAAGCAACATTTTGCACCATAGTTATAAACTGACTTTTCTTCATAGATAAATTGACTTTTCTTCATGCTTAAGGAGCAAATTTGTTGGGGATATTTTAAAATGTATCTTCATAAAATACGATAAACGAATTTTAATCATATCATTGAATTAGGTTAAACTGTCCAGTAGCCTAGACCAAATGGAAAACCCATACATGTGGCTCACTATCTTGACCTACACTTCTTTACTTGATTTTTATGTATGACACCTCTTATATTGTTATTATTTTCTCACACCCACTATTTATTTAACTAGGATTTTGTTTAACATAATCTGAATTCTCTTGTTCCTTAGAATACTAGCATTTTATTTTCATTTTAGGAGATGTCTTTTAGTAAGATAATTCAAACTGGAAATTGTTACCTTCTGCATATTTCCTAGATAGGATTTTGTTAACCTAGTGTCTGACTCATCATTAATGGACAGATGTAGGTTTTGGAAGTTATGACATTAAGCAGAGTCTGTTTCCCCTCCCCCCCTTCATGGGGCACCTTCTTAGATGTCTTGACAGGGTCCAGAGAAAGGTTCAGGTGAGAAAATTTGGATCTCCATATGACACCCTTGATAACAAACACCAACGCATGCTTTCTCCCCTGCAATACTCTCATATCAGAATTATTATGGAAAAGGGAAAAAAATCTACATTGGGAATTATAAATTATATTAAAGTATAAAAGGGATCTTAGTTTATATAAACTTTTGTGGAAGGCTATTTTGAAAGTTGGATTTGTGGATTTACAATATACATACATCCACACATCCAGCATGAAGCATGGCATTAACAATACCTTCTGTGATTTACTTAGTCCAATTGATCTCTATATTATCTAACTGCATTTATAATCACGAGGATAACTTTAGTTTTTCAAGAAACTTATAATGTTTAATATCCATCCTAGACTAATATCATTTTGACATTTCTATGCTGTACCTGTTCCATCATCTTTGACAATAGTACGTTTTTTGTTTTCTTGTGAGCTTTTTTTTTTACGTTTTTAAATTGGAATATAATTGCCTTGCAATGTTGTATTACTTTCTGCTGTACAACAAAGTGAATCAGCTATATGTATACATATATTCTCTCCCTTTTGAGCCTCTTGTCCAAACCCACTCCACTTCTCCAGGTCATCCCAGAACGCTGAGCTGAGCTCCCTGTGCTATACAGCAGTTCTCCACAAGCTATCCATTTTACACATGGTAGTGCATGTATGTCAATACCACCCTCCCAACGTGCCTCATCCTCTCCTTTCCCCACCCACAGTGTTCACATATTTGTTCTCCATGTCTTTTTCTCTATTTTTGACCTGCAAAAAAAAAAAAAATATATATATATATATATATGGAATCTAGAATATGGTGTCATGGTAGTACTCATTTGAAAATCCTTCCAGGATCGCTTTTTTCTTGGCTCACCTACTTGTATATTCTATCTTCTGATTCATGAAAAGGCAACACAACTCAAAATGTGAGAAATGATTAAAAACTTGTTCAAAATCACTATGATAGTTAATATCTGTAAATAAGCTACTATTTGTAAATAAATGATCAGTATAAAATAAATAATTTTAAGTAAACCTGTCCAGCTCTTGTTTAATTTTCTTTCTAGCAGTAATAAGTACTACTAGATAGCCCTCGAAGCTTATTTGATAACTGAAAAACTGTGTTAGCTTTTTCAGATATTTTGCTGTAGGATTCAAAATTTCTTGTCTTTTTAAAATCTACCCCAGTGTCCTTCCTCTAGGCAAATATTTCTCCTCTTTTAAACATTGTGAAAGAAAGTATCTTTTTTTAATTCTCAAAGTAACCATCATAGACCCCATGAGCTCATCCTTTCTTAGTTTTCTATAGATTTATCTGTAACAGGTAACATTATCATCTTGGATGAATAAAATAGAAATTGAGAAATATCATTATTCCACCACATATTTCAAAGAACAAGGTCTCTTTTTGATTCTTACATAGAAGAAGTGGGAAATGATTAATAGTCTAAGGGTAATAATCATTACTTACAAAATAAAATGCAGAGATCTCTTTCCAAGGAAAATTCTGTTTTGTAATATTGACAAACAAAATTACTTTGTGTGGAAATTAGTTCATAGTACTTTTTAACATGCATTTCTCATTTTTGTTATGGAACAGCATGAATTTTCCTGTTAATAGCCTTCCAAAATTTAACATTAAATGTGTTCATTCAAAAGCACTGTTTTACAAACTTAATAATGTCACACTGTAGCTGCATACCATTCATTGAGATAACTTCAACACTTCAAAAATATCTGGAATTAGGACTCAAGATAATTTATAAGTATAGAAAATAAATTCTGTAACAACTCATAGATTCTGACTGCCAGAGTTCTTGCCTTCCTNTGCCTGGAGAATCCCAGGGATGCGGGAGCCTGGTGGGCTGTCGTCTATGGGGTCGTACAGAATCAGACACAACTGAAGCGACTTAGCAGCAGCAGCCTTCTTTATGGTCCAACTCTCACATCCATACATGACTACTGGAAAAACCATAGTTTTGACTAGACAGACCTTTGTTGGCAAAGTAATGTCTCTCTCTGCTTTTTAATATGCTGTCTAGGTTGGTCATAGCCATTCTTCCAAGGAACAAGCATCTTTTAATTTCATGGCTGCAGTCACCATCTGTAACAATTTACTAATAGCTGCACAGTTTCTCCTTGGCATGCATTCAAAAATCTTAGGGAAGTGCCATATATTCTCAACAATTTATCTACATTTAACTTGTCAAATACCTTTTTAAAACAACTTGGCTAAGATACCACAGCTCTCTCTATGTATTGGTCACAAATCTGGTATTAGCTAATTATGTCTCTATCTAAGAATCATTAAAAGTGAAGTGAAAGTGAAGTCACTCAGTCGTGTCTGCCTCTTTGCGATCCCATGGACTGTAGCCTACCACTCTCCTCTATCCGTGGGATTTTCCAGGCAAGAGTATCAGAGTGGGTTGCCATTTCCTTCTCCAAAGGATCTTCCCAACCCAGGGATCGAACCTGGGTCTCCCATATTGTAGGCAGACACTTTACCATCTGAGCCACCAGGGAAGTTTAGGAATCATTAATATGTTTTAATAATTTCACAGTGGGACTGTCCCGATATTTCTTCTGCAGAGACCAAGGCAAATAATTGGGTTGTCACACATTTAAATGTTGAAGCAACATTTTGCACCATAGTTATAAACTGACTTTTCTTCATAGATAAATTGACTTTTCTTCATGCTTAAGGAGCAAATTTGTTGGGGATATTTTAAAATGTATCTTCATAAAATACGATAAACGAATTTTAATCATATCATTGAATTAGGTTAAACTGTCCAGTAGCCTAGACCAAATGGAAAACCCATACATGTGGCTCACTATCTTGACCTACACTTCTTTACTTGATTTTTATGTATGACACCTCTTATATTATTTTCTCACACCCACTATTTATTTAACTAGGATTTTGTTTAACATAATCTGAATTCTCTTGTTCCTTAGAATACTAGCATTTTATTTTCATTTTAGGAGATGTCTTTTAGTAAGATAATTCAAACTGGAAATTGTTACCTTCTGCATATTTCCTAGATAGGATTTTGTTAACCTAGTGTCTGACTCATCATTAATGGACAGATGTAGGTTTTGGAAGTTATGACATTAAGCAGAGTCTGTTTCCCCTCCCCCCCTTCATGGGGCACCTTCTTAGATGTCTTGACAGGGTCCAGAGAAAGGTTCAGGTGAGAAAATTTGGATCTCCATATGACACCCTTGATAACAAACACCAACGCATGCTTTCTCCCCTGCAATACTCTCATATCAGAATTATTATGGAAAAGGGAAAAAATCTACATTGGGAATTATAAATTATATTAAAGTATAAAAGGGATCTTAGTTTATATAAACTTTTGTGGAAGGCTATTTTGAAAGTTGGATTTGTGGATTTACAATATACATACATCCACACATCCAGCATGAAGCATGGCATTAACAACACCTTCTGTGATTTACTTAGTCCAATTGATCTCTATATTATCTAACTGCATTTATAATCACGAGGATAACTTTAGTTTTTCAAGAAACTTATAACGTTTAATATCCATCCTAGACTAATATCATTTTGACATTTCTATGCTGTACCTGCTCCATCATCTTTGACAATAGTACGTTTTTTGNTTGATCTCTATATTATCTAACTGCATTTATAATCACGAGGATAACTTTAGTTTTTCAAGAAACTTATAACGTTTAATATCCATCCTAGACTAATATCATTTTGACATTTCTATGCTGTACCTGCTCCATCATCTTTGACAATAGTACGTTTTTTGTTTTCTTGTGAGCTTTTTTTTTTACGTTTTTAAATTGGAATATAATTGCCTTGCAATGTTGTATTACTTTCTGCTGTACAACAAAGTGAATCAGCTATATGTATACATATATTCTCTCCCTTTTGAGCCTCTTGTCCAAACCCACTCCACTTCTCCAGGTCATCCCAGAACGCTGAGCTGAGCTCCCTGTGCTATACAGCAGTTCTCCACAAGCTATCCATTTTACACATGGTAGTGCATGTATGTCAATACCACCCTCCCAACGTGCCTCATCCTCTCCTTTCCCCACCCACAGTGTTCACATATTTGTTCTCCATGTCTTTTTCTCTATTTTTGCCCTGCAAAAAAAAAAAAAAAATATATATATATATATATATGGAATCTAGAATATGGTGTCATGGTAGTACTCATTTGAAAATCCTTCCAGGATCGCTTTTTTCTTGGCTCACCTACTTGTATATTCTATCTTCTGATTCATGAAAAGGCAACACAACTCAAAATGTGAGAAATGATTAAAAACTTGTTCAAAATCACTATGATAGTTAATATCTGTAAATAAGCTACTATTTGTAAATAAATGATCAGTATAAAATAAATAATTTTAAGTAAACCTGTCCAGCTCTTGTTTAATTTTCTTTCTAGCAGTAATAAGTACTACTAGATAGCCCTCGAAGCTTATTTGATAACTGAAAAACTGTGTTAGCTTTTTCAGATATTTTGCTGTAGGATTCAAAATTTCTTGTCTTTTTAAAATCTACCCCAGTGTCCTTCCTCTAGGCAAATATTTCTCCTCTTTTAAACATTGTGAAAGAAAGTATCTTTTTTTAATTCTCAAAGTAACCATCATAGACCCCATGAGCTCATCCTTTCTTAGTTTTCTATAGATTTATCTGTAACAGGTAACATTATCATCTTGGATGAATAAAATAGAAATTGAGAAATATCATTATTCCACCACATATTTCAAAGAACAAGGTCTCTTTTTGATTCTTACATAGAAGAAGTGGGAAATGATTAATAGTCTAAGGGTAATAATCATTACTTACAAAATAAAATGCAGAGATCTCTTTCCAAGGAAAATTCTGTTTTGTAATATTGACAAACAAAATTACTTTGTGTGGAAATTAGTTCATAGTACTTTTTAACATGCATTTCTCATTTTTGTTATGGAACAGCATGAATTTTCCTGTTAATAGCCTTCCAAAATTTAACATTAAATGTGTTCATTCAAAAGCACTGTTTTACAAACTTAATAATGTCACACTGTAGCTGCATACCATTCATTGAGATAACTTCAACACTTCAAAAATATCTGGAATTAGGACTCAAGATAATTTATAAGTATAGAAAATAAATTCTGTAACAACTCATAGATTCTGACTGCCAGAGTTCTTGCCTTCCTATCATGAAGTTAAATACCATATGACGAATTAATTACTTTTCGCACCTAATTACAATCATTTCTTATCTTGAGTGTCAGCTGATCCAGTGGACAGAGTGACATTACTGCTTCAGGTCTCCTATATGCCAAGAAATAGATATGGCAGGTAGAGTAATCTAGGCTAGGGAATCTAAGGTACCTCTCTGGACAGAAAGCTGAGAAAACTTCCAGTGAAATTCAAAGGAGGAAGAATGAGACTCTTTTGATAAAGAGGGCCTTAAAGTTTAGCAGTGCAGAACAGGAAGTCATAGGCCTCTAAGTATTATTCTAAGGAGTATCCACTGTTTTGTAATTTCTTTTCTCATGAAATAAAAGCTTATGGGGTCACAAAATCACTATAAATGAATAGAAAGAGANTTTTGATAAAGAGGGCCTTAAAGTTTAGCAGTGCAGAACAGGAAGTCATAGGCCTCTAAGTATTATTCTGAGGAGTATCCACTGTTTTGTAATTTCTTTTCTCATGAAATAAAAGCTTATGGGGTCACAAAATCACTATAAATGAATAGAAAGAGAAATGAATGAGAATTTTCCCTTTCTTTGTATAAAGATGAATACAGTCCTTTCAAATACTGTCCTATAAAGGCATGAATCACTACATCTAACAAAGGTTACCACTTGTAAAAAAAAATGAACAAACAAAAAAGGTAGTCTGTTTCATTTAAGGTCAATGGACATATGGAATTTAAGAATTTATTAGAATGATTATCATCACCTTTACTCACTTACAGAAGCCATTTTTAAAACTAATTCAGGATCAGGACTGTGGCCTTTTAAATGGGTTAAAAACTAGACTGATAATAAAAAGAACTGGACAATACAAAAGCATCAATAGCGAATGCTTATCAAACCCTTACCAAATGTGTTCTAACAGTGTGTTATACACTTTAATTATATAATTTGATTCCAACAAAAAAACTTTTAATATTTGTGTTTTAAAGATGAGAAACAGATATTCAAATAATTTAAACAGTGTACTCCAATTCATTCAATAAGGAGTTGAATTCTTGTCTATCAAACTAAATTAATAACTATGCTCTCCAAAACTGTGCTATAATGCTTTTTGAACACAATAAAATGAGATCGTTGTAAATATATCTTTTCTAAATAAGCAAATATTTCAGTTACTTTACACTGAAAAATAAGAGTTTTTCAACTGATGTTCTTCCTGGATAATTACTTAGACTATTTTATTTCATCTGGTGTAATGAAAATATTTCTGAAGTGTTTAATGTAATTTCTAGGTTGAGAAAAACCACAATTCAACAAGTTTTAAATGGGTCAGGTTACTATCTGATTTTTATACCCCACTAGATACATGGATAGTAGAAACTTGAAGAAACACTTCATAAACAACCACACTAACTAGAGAAACAAAAGATTTGTCACTTGTCCAATGCTCCTAAAATGGATATGTAGAATGTAAGCATGCAGCAATGGTATAATAACACGATTTTCAATAAAATAACTTGCTAAGGAAAATGACGAGCTATTTTGGGAGTCCCTATGACATCACTGACTGATAGTCTTAATATTGCTCAACCTCCTAACACATCACTGTAACATTTATTTGATTTACATGGAACAATGCTCAATGACAATCTGAAGAATTCATGAATTACAAGAATGAGTATTTCTGCCCAACAGTTCAAAAGCTTTGCATATTTTAACAAAATTTTATAGTTTTATGAATATATCATTCCATTTGCATACAGGAGCATTTCTATGAAAATACCAACAAACCTGAGTAATAATTAGCAAAGTTCAAATAATAATGAGATCTCAACTTTTGCATCCTTTTATAGGTGCTCAGTTTATAAGACTTCTTTTTCAACATGTTTCCTCTTTGCATTCAACTTGTGCCAACTTTGGTCTACATTACTCTACGTCCAAAGGTCTACCCCATGTCTTTTATTTCTCTAAAGTGTTCCACAGATAGAGTTGTTACAGGAGTAAGAATTTAAGCATAAATTCCAAACCCTAGGATTTGGGATAGAATGCAAAGGCAAACAAAAGAATTTCTCTAAAACTGATTTTGTGCCACTGTGTCTGTACTTAAAAAAAAAAAAAAAAAGTCCAAAATAACCTTCATGAAAACTCTTTAAAGCAGACCTTTCCCTACTACACATTAGAAGGTATAGAAATGTAGGCGGTGGGGAATAAAAAGATTAAGTAGCTTTCCTAAAACATTCAATTCTGGCAACTGGATTTAAAACTAAGTACGCCTGGCCTCATAATTCATTATGTTTCAACTCAACAATACAAGAAAGCAAAACATTCAAATGAAAGCCCCATTACTATCAAAGGCTTTCATTTTAAGACTATTAGTGCAAATGAATGAAGATTTAATATTTCTAATTATTATTTTTGTTTTCTTTAGTGGTTGGAGTTTCAGTCACTGGTGCTTACAAGTTAAAAGGTAAATGAAATTTTCACTTCATCCTCAAGTTGAAATGATTTGTTTGCCACAATTTGGTAAAAACTTTTTGTATTTTTGCTAAAGGAAATATAGGAGTTTTATTACCAGTTCAGAGAGACTTACCTGTCTATATTTAACTTATTGTTTTCATTTTTTTGAAGTCAGTCAACCAGGCCACAAAAGATAAAGCAGTAAGATAGATTTGGTTCACTGTTTAAGGCATAAATATAGTGGAAAGGTTAGATTAACATATTTCCAGTTTTCCTGTTCACTAACCCATCAGGAGTTAGAGGTACAAAATTATATTTTAGAAATTGAGGGATACAATAGAAAACATTGGGAATAACAGTGGAATATATATCATTTCAATACAATCATAATGTATAGATCACAGAATTAGTGATAAGGTAGTGAGTCCATTAAGGCCACTGAATTAAGACCAATTTTTAAGTATTTGTTTAATATGTCAGAGGAAGGATCCTGTAACATATCACAGTATAATAAAAATGGTATATTTGTACTGAACAACCTGAATCATAGAAGTATTACACTCAAGATTTGGCCAAAAACCAAATGTAACCACTTTAATTAGTTTGGATAGAGACATAAAAGAAGTTAAGTGTTTTTGTTTCTTAAAATAAGAATATAATTGTACACTAGATTCAGCTTCAACAAGGAGACTATTAGGAAAGATTAAATTAGATATGGGAGCAATGTCAGTAACTGTAGTATTGACAATTATGAATATGACAAAAATATAAGAATATGTATAAAGACCAAAGTATCGATAAGGACTTAAGTATTTTAACTATTTTGTGAAAAGATATCAACCTATTGTCTTTTTTTTTTTACTTCAATGACTTTAGTAAGTAATGGAGAAGACTATTAGGAAAGATTAAATTAGATATGGGAGCAATGTCAGTAACTGTAGTATTGACAATTATGAATATGACAAAAATATAAGAATATGTATAAAGACCAAAGTATTGATAAGGACTTAAGTATTTTAACTATTTTGTGAAAAGATATCAACCTATTGTCTTTTTTTTTTTACTTCAATGACTTTAGTAAGTAATGGAGAAGTTGACATCTATTAATATTATTTGTAAATTATTTATATATATTTATGTGTGTGTGTGTGTGTGTAGACTTTTTGTCCTTTCCAGATTAGTTGAGGAAACTACAAGTGAGATAGTTATGAAAGCATAGGAACTTTACCAAAAACTGAAAGTATGGATCAACAAAACAATGTGAGAGCAGATTTCAGTGTTGTGCTTCAAATAGACGAATTAGCCATACGTTTCAAGAAGAGGACAACTGTGTGGAATCTATGTCATCCATATCTTCTGAGGCATGAAGCCTCTGAAAGACACTATTCAATGAGATGGAAAGGAGTTACAATGATGTGACTAATTGTGGTAGAGGTTGCAAGTATACCTCTTCCAATTCTTCTTCCCTTAGTTGACACACAAAAAAGTATGATGCCTAAGCCCTTTGCATCCATGTGATAGTTTTAAGAATCAGATGTAAACTGAAGTTAACATTTGTCTTCTTGGCCGAGACAGAAGAGAAAATCCATCTGTCTCTGGAGGCAACATAAACCCTTTCCAAGATGGCAGCTTCTCTAACTATCTGTGTCCTTAAAAGACTTACGTTGAACACATAGGCCTACTCATGCCATAGATACTTAGGAGTGAGTGAAAAGTAAATCTTTATCTATAAAGTTATTAAAATGAAGAGACATTACTTTGCCGACAAAGGTCTATATACTGAAAGCTACGGTTTCTCCAGTAGCCAAGTACAGATGTGAGACTTGGACCACAAAGAAGGTTGAGCACTGAAGAATAGATGCTTTCAAATTGTGGTGCTATAGAATACTCTTAAGAGTCCCTTGGACTGCAAGGACATCAAACCAGTCAATCCTAAAGGAAATCAACTCTGAATATTCACTGGAAGGAGAAGCTTCAATACTTTGGCCACCTGATATGAAGAGTTGACTCACTGGAAAAGACCCTGATGCTGGAAAAGACTGATGGCAAAAGGAGAAGGGGGCAACAGGGGATGACGAGAGGGTTATATGGCATCACTGACTCAATGGACATGAATTTGAGCAAACTCTGGGAGATGGTAGAGGACAGAAGACCCTGGAATGCCACAATTCATAGGATTGCAGAGTTGGACATGACTTAGCAACCAAACAACAACAGTTACTGAGATGTTAGCTTATGCTAATAACAGAGGATTTAACCACAAAATTAAAGGTGGGAAAATAAGAAAAGGGCCAGGGAAAGTGTAGTAGGAGGATAAGAGTCTGCAGTTCTGGAATGTGTATAATAAGCCAGACTCTCCAATACATAACTGAGTTTTTTCTCGGCANAACAGTTACTGAGATGTTAGCTTATGCTAATAACAGAGGATTTAACCACAAAATTAAAGGTGGGAAAATAAGAAAAGGGCCAGGGAAAGTGTAGTAGGAGGATAAGAGTCTGCAGTTCTGGAATGTGTATAATAAGCCAGACTCTCCAATACATAACTGAGTTTTTTCTCGGCAGAAAAACGAATGATTACTGGCTTCTCCAGGAGATGAAGTCACCGATAGAAACATAAGAATCACATTTCTGTCATCCTGTATCATATTTTTTTTTTACATTTTGACATCTCTGAAATCTTATTACATCTTATGATGAATGTCACAAAATACAACTGCATCATTGTTTAACTGATTGCTTTCTTTAGTAGCACACAATGCTGCATCTTACAAACAGTAATGGCTTAGCTTTATTGAAATATGTTAATGTATGCTATTTTGTCTTCAGTTTTTGTTAGGGAATATGGCCTACTAAATATAAATTAAATTCTCTGACCAAAGTTGAGAAGATTCAGACATGTAAGTAATTAACATCGTTATAAATACATAAACATCTATTTATTTAATTTTGAGTTTATAAGAAACTCCTACCAGAGATGATCATTTTTATATTATTTGTAATAACAAGTACACATTGTGATGACTTTCTTGGATATTTATACTTATACAAAATATAAAAATTCCACAGCATGATGATTTCTGTGTGCCTAACAATTCTAAATTTGTGATAGATGTGTGTAGCAGACATGCAGATGCATCACTCTGGTCGTCCTTCTAGCTCCTCTTTCACTGTCCAGTTTCCAGGGGTGTGGCTATCAGGCAGTCTCTAGCTGTTTGCTTCTTCATGGGTAGCCTCATTTTTTTTTTTTTTTTGCTAAGTTTATAAAGAAATTTATAACCAAACTAGATAGCATACTGAAAAGCAGAGATATAACTTTGCCAACAAAGGTCCATCTAGTCAAGGCTATGGTTTTTCCAGTGGTCATGTATGGATGTGAGAACTGGACTGTGAAGAAGGCTGAGCACCAAAGAACTGATGCTTTTGAACTGTGGTGTTGGAGAAGACTCCTGAGAGTCCCTTGGACTACAAAGAGATCCAACCAGTCCATTCTGAAGGAAATCAGCCCTGGGTGTTCTTTGGAAGGAATGATGCTAAAGCTGAAGCTCCAGTACTTTGGCCACCTCATGCAAAGAGCTGACTCATTGGAAAAGACTCTGATGCTGGGAGGGATTGGGGGCAGGAAGAAAAGGGGACAACAGAGAATGAGATGGCTCGATGGCATCACCAACTCGATGGACATGGGTTTGAGTGAACTCCGGCAGTTGGTGATGGACAGGGAGCCCTGGCATGCTGCGATTCATGGGGTCGCAGACAGTCGGACACGACTGGGCAACTGAACTGAACTCAACTGACTGATACTCTTTCAAGGATGACCCCCAGCTAATGATTGAGAAAGGCAGTACCACAAAGGCCTGGTCATTTCTACCCAAAGCAAGACTAACAGATAATTCCTGTTCTAGATCTCCCTGATGGGCTGGCAGACACTTCATCATATCTATGAAGTAGCATAACTCTTCCTGCTTAATTGCCCTTCTTTCATAGGTATTACTAACCAACAAAAGTTTTGAACTCCTACAAAATATTTACATCTGCTTCCCAGATAATTCAATTGGCATAACATGAATACAACAATTTTGATCATGATAAGAAAAAAGTAAAACAACATTTGTTTTTTAGTCATATCCTTCACTTTGAAAATTGCAAGCATTTTAGATTGTGTTTTCACATTTCTTTTGTATTTACTGTTTCTGAAATCTGGATGTATCTCCCAAGTGATGTGGACAAGGAGTATACATTTCTAAATAATAGTGAACTTGATATAACTTATTAAAATAATGATGCGTACTTGAGTGCATGTCAACCTAGAATCAAGGAATTATGACATATTGTTCTGAATGACATTATGCAAGGTGCCATATTTTATATTTAAAAGGCAGGAAGCTGCTACAAAACAACTTCTCTATATGTAATTCTACATTTATGGGCTAGCTAATTAACCTCTCAGTGTGAAGATACAACCAGTATTAAAGTTGCTATGAAGATAAAATGAAATGATTAATATCAAAAGCCTTTGAAAATTTAGGAGAACACTGTGATTTCTCCAAACTGTGTATATCAGACTTTGAATATAACTAACATATATCAAATATCACACCATTTACCCTTCCCATGCACAAAGAAAATATCTATGAATCCTGGAATATTCTATAAAGCTTTAATGTAGCATGAGATTCTCTTTGAACATAACACAATAGCTGACCATTAATGATTACCTATTATTATGAATTTGCAAATGAAAATGCCAAGACTGAACTCTTAATTTTTGACTTCAAGGTCTTTTAAAAATCAGATTTCCATGAACTTTTCATTTGAGACTACAATAGTCAAGTTACTCAACAAAGCGATTTTTTATTCTATTCTATCTCTATAGCTCTTCAGAAAAAAACTTAGAGTTAGTTGTGTGGTTGCCTTGACCAGTGAAGTGATAAATCCAGGTNCAAGGTCTTTTAAAAATCAGATTTCCATGAACTTTTCATTTGAGACTACAATAGTCAAGTTACTCAACAAAGCGATTTTTTATTCTATTCTATCTCTATAGCTCTTCAGAAAAAAACTTAGAGTTAGTTGTGTGGTTGCCTTGACCAGTGAAGTGATAAATCCAGGTATTAGTAGACCTGGCAGATCAGGATAAGTAACTACTCAGAAAGGATAAGTAACTACTATTTACTATACAATCACTTAATGAACAACAAACAGCTCTAATAAAAGGTTCTGTGATAATAAAAAATGAACTATATCTTCACTGTCCAATAAGATAACCAACAGCCTCATGTAACTGTTGGATAGTTTAAAAGCATTCAGTATGACATGTATCACTATGCATCCTGTCTCATCAGTTCAGTTCAGTCGCTCAGTCATGTCCCGCTCTTTGTGACCCCATGAATCCCAGCACGCCAAGCCTCCCTGTCCAACACCAACTCCCAGAGTTCACTCAGGTTCACATCCATAGAGTTAGTGATGCCATCCAGCCATCTCATCCTCTGTCGTCCCCTTCTCCTCCTGCCCCCAATCCCTCCGAGCATCAGAGTCTTTTCCAATGAGTCAACTCTTTGCATGAGGTGGCCAAAGTACTGGAGTTTCAGCTTTAGCATCATTCCTTCCAAAGAAATCCCAGAGTTGATCTCCTTTAGAATGGACTAGTTGGATCTTTTTGCAGTCCAAGGGACTCTCAAGAGTCTTCTCCAACACCACAGTTCAAACGCATCAATTCTTCGGCGCTCAGCCTTCTTCACAGTCCAAATTTCACATCCATACATGACCACTGGAAAAATCATAGCCTTGACTAGACAGACCTTAGTCGGCAAAGTAATGTCTCTGTTTTTGAATATGCTATCTAGGTTGGTCATAACTTTTCTTCCAAAGAGTAAGCGTCTTTTAATTTCATGGCTACAATCGCCATCTGCAGTGATTTTTGGAGTCCAGAAAAATAAAGTCTGACACTATTTCCACTGTTTCTCCATCTATTTCCCATGAAGTGATGGGAC
>SJYX01011673.1:214867-231808 GCA_006410675.1 Oreotragus oreotragus
TGAAGTCAAGTGGGCCTTAGAAAGCATCACTACGAACAAAGCTAGTGGAGGTGATGGAATTCCAGTTGAGCTGTTTCAAATCCTGAAAAATGATTCTGTGAAAATGCTGCACTCAATATGACAGCAAATTTGGAAAACTCAGCAATGGCCACGGGAATGGAAAAGGTCAGTTTTCATTCCAATTCCAAAGAAAGGCAATGCCAAAGAATGCTCAAACTACCACACAATTGCACTCATCTCACATGCTAGTAAAGTAATGCTCAAAATTCTCCAAGCCAGGCTTCAGCAATACATGAACCGTGAACTTCCTGATGTTCAAGCTGGTTTTCGAAAAGGCAGAGGAACCAGAGATCAAATTGCCAACATACTCTGGATCATGGAAAAAGCAAGAGAATTCCAGTCTCATTACTTCATGGCAAATAGATGAGGAAACAGTGGAAACAGTGGCAGACTTTATTTTTTGGGCTCCAACTCACTTCTGATGGTGACTGCAGCCATGAAATTAGAAGACGCTTACTCCTTGGAAGGAAAGTTATGACCAACCTAGACAGCATATTAAAAAGCAGAGACATGACTTTGCCAAAAAAAGGTCCATCTAGTCAAAGCTATGGTTTTTCCAGTATTCATGTATGGATGTGAGAGTTGGACTATAAAGAAAGCCGAGCACCAAAGAACTGATGCATTTCAACTGTGGTGTTGGAGAATACGGGGGAAGGCAATGGCACCCCACCCCAGTACTCTTGCCTGGAAAATCCAATGGACGGAGTAGCCTGGTGGGCTGCAGTCCATGGGGTCGCTAACAGTTGGACAGACTGAGCGACTTCACTTTCACTTTTCTCTTTCATGCATTGGAGAAGGAAAAGGCAACCCACTCCAGTATTCTTGCCTGCAGAATCCCAGGGATGGGGGAGCCTGGAGGGCTGCCATCTATGGGGTCACACAGAGTCGGACACGACTGATGTGACTTAGCAGCAGCAGCAGCAGCAGTTGGAGAATACTCTTGAGAGTCCCTTGGACAGCAAGGAGATTAACCAGTCCATCCCAAAGGAAGTCAGTCCTCAATATTCTTTGGAAGCACTAATGTGGAAGCTGAAACTCCAATATTTTGGCCACCTGATGCGAAGAGCTGACTCATTTTAAAAGAACCTGATAGCAGGAAAGATTGAAGGCAGAAGGAGAAGCGGAAGACAGAGGATAAGATGGTTAGATGTCATCACCGACTCAGTGGACATGAGTTTAAGTAAACTCCAGGAGTTGGTGATGGACAGGGAGGTCTGACATTCTGCAGTCAATGGGGTTGCAAAGAGTCGGACACATCTGAGCGACTGAACTGAACTGATGACATAGGAACTGAAATTTTAATTATACTTACTTTAAATATAAATTTAAATAGACAGGGAATGGTAGAAGAAAGAACTGCAAATATCCACTCCTCTATAAAAAAAAAAAAGGAAGTGAAAAAACGTTGGAATTGTTTTTATAACTGGAAATTAACTAAAATTTGCAACAAGCAGATGAGTGTTTCTTCAAGTAAAACAGCTGAATTTCAGTAGGACCAATAAACTTTGTGATGTTTTAACTTGAAATATTATTATCCACTTCTCCCCAGCTCTGAAGTAGCCAAGAAAATAAGCAACATCTACATGAAACCCATAAAAACTATGAAAATAACAGACTAAAACAAGGAGGTCAGGACATGTTTGATCTCTGACGAAGTCTCACCTTCAGAAAAATTGTCAGTACTTAACCTCTCTGGCAACTCTCTGGAAAATCAGAGTTTGCCTCTGCTTGATTTAACTCAGAGCTCAAGCTAAATAAGCATCCATATTTCCAGAATGTTTGATGAAAACAGTTAGTTGCAATTGTATAATACCACATCTTCCTGAGGTGAAGATACTAGTTGTGGTTCACAATCAGCTGGCCAAAAAATTGAAAATGAAAAACCTGGGAATGAGTTGTCTACAGGAGTTTCTGAAAGGTTCAACATGTCTGTGGGAATCAGAAGGTCACACACTTATCCACAGGATTACCATGCCTAGGAGACATCTGATAAGATTTAATCTCTTACCTCAGGTTGACAATGAGCAGGAACTTAAAGCTACTGAACAGCAATTGTTTGCTGAAACATTAAAATTGTGCTTCAACAGACACATAGAGTGTCTTGGAAATTTTTCAAAGAATTATTGGTTCAATGCATTTAAGAAAAATCTCTGCCCAATCATTAACAGATCATTTGGCTAACTGAGCAGACTTCAACAGTCACACATGGTAAAGAATAAGACTTTAAAAAATCAGACCTGGAAAATCACTAAATAACAGGAACAGCAACAACAAAACATAACAATAACAATAATAATAACAACTTCTGGGAAGCGGGCAGAATTTTCTTTCTAGGGTTGCCACATTATTTTAATTTAAATTATTTTAAAATATTATAATTATATAGAAGTAGGAGAGCATGGATAATACACAGAAAAACAAATATGTTCAAAGACTTAATGGAAGTCATATCTAAAAAATTAAAACAAAGTAAAAGAAATACTTAGGGTATATCAATAAAAGACAGACAAATGAAAATACAAGAGTAAAAATAAAGCAATGGAAATGAAAATTTTAAGAGTTGCAAAAGCTGGTATCAGCTGGCTGAAGAATGAATCAGTAAATCTGAAGAAGAGTCAACTGCCATTGTTCAGTCTGAGGAATAGAAACCATGTCCCCATCTCCCCTCAAAAAGAAACAGAGCATTTCAGCGATTAGGTACATAATCAAGTTGGACCACTATGATCACAGTGAACTTTCCAGAAGGTGGAGGTGAACAGAAAGGATATTTGAAGAAATAGTAGCTAAAAACTTCCCAATTTTAATGAATAACATTTAGCTATCCATTTCACAAGCTCAGAGAAGGAAATGGCAACCCACTCCAGTATTCTTGCCTGGAAAAATCCCAGGGACAGAGAAGCCTGATGGGCTACGGTCTGTGGGGTTGCACAGAGTCAGACATGACTGATACAACTTAGCAGAAGCAGCTAACAAGCTCAATGAGCTCTATGTAGGAAAAACTCAATGAGAAATATTCTTAAATGCCTCACCACAAAGCTGTTCTAAGGATAAGACAGAGACTACTAAAAACAGGAAAAGAAACAAATCGTCAACAAAAATAATCACAAAGTATGTTCTCAAATTACACTGGAATATATGTCCACAATTAACTATCAAAGCCAACTGGTGAGTATATCAAAATTTTAGGAAACAAGATCCATACACAAATATCTCCTGCATTTCTACACACTAGCAATGAATATTCAAAAACTGATATTAAGAGAACTACACAATTTATGATAGTGGCAATAAGAAAATATGCATATATATATAGCAATACACTTGAAGAAGGCAATGGCACCCCACTCCAGTACTCTTGCCTGGAAAATCCCATGGACGGAGGCGCCTGGTAGGCTGCAGTCCATGGGGTCGTGAAGAGTTGGACACGACTGAGCGACTTCACTTTCACTTTTCACTTTCATGCATTGGAGAAGGAAATGGCAACCCACTCCAGTGTTCTTGCCTGGAGAATCCCAGGGACAGGGTAGCCTGGTGGGCTGCCATCTATGGGGTCACACAGAGTCGGACATAACTGAAGTGACTTAGCAGCAGCAGTAGCAGCAATACATTAATAAGCCAAAAATTTGTACACAAAAACTTTTAAAATTAAGGAAATTAAAGAAAGACTAAATGAATGGAAACAAATCCCATGTTCATGGACTGAAAATTTTGTCCCTTGGACTGCAAGGAGATCTAACCAATCCATTCTGAAGGAGATCAGCCCTGGGATTTCTTTGGAAGGAATGATGCTAAAGCTGAAACTCCAGTACTCTGGCCACTTCATGGGAAGAGTTGACTCACTGGAAAAGAGTCAACTGGGAGGGACTGGGGGAAGGAGAGGAAGGGGACGATGGAGGATGAGATGGCTGGATGGCATCACTGACTTGATGGATGTGAATCTGAGTGAACTCCGGGAGGTGGTGATGGACAGGGAGGCCTGTGGTGCTGCGATTCATGGGGTCACAAAGAGTCAGACACGACTGAGCGACTGAACTGAACTGAACTGAACTGACTATAATCACAAATTGGTCTATAGATTCAACATAATCCCTATGAAAATTTTAGCTGCATTGTGTGTGTGTGTGTGTGTGTGTGTGTATAAATTGACAAGCTAATGCTACAGTTCAGTTCAGTCACTCAGTTGTGTCCAACTATTTGCGACCAAATGGACCGCAGCATGCCAGGCCTTCCTGTCCATCACCAACTCCCAGGGTTTACTTAAAAACATGTCCATTAAGTCGGTAATGCCATCCAACCTCTATCCTCTATCATCCCCTTCTCCTCTCAACTTCAATTTTTCCCAGCATCAGGTTCTTTCCAAATGAGTCAGCTCTTCAAATCAGGTGGCCAAAGTATTGTAGTTTTAGCTTAAAAATCAGTCTTTCCAATGAATATTCAAGACTGATTTCCTTTAGGGTTGACTGGTTGGATCTCCTTGCAGTCCAAGGGAATCTTAAGAGTCTTCTCCAACACCACAGTTCAAAAGCATCAGTTCTCTGGTGCGCAGCTTTCTTTATAGTCCAACTCTCATATCCATACATGACCACTGGAAAAACCATAGCTTTGACTAGACAGACCTTTGTTGGCAAAGTAATCTCTCTGCTTTTTATTTATGCTGTCTAGGTTGGTCTTAACTTTCCCTCCAAGGAGTAACCGTCTTCTAATTTCATGGTTGCAGTCACCATCTGCAGAGATTTTGGAACCCCCCAAAATAAAGTCAGCCACTGTTTCCACTGTTTCTCCATCTATTTCCCTTGAAGTGATGGGACCAGATACCATGATCTTAGTTTTCTGAATGTTGATCTTTAAGCCAACTTTTTCACTCTCCTCTTTCGTTTTCATCAAGAGGCTATTTAGTTCTTCTTCACTTCCATAAAGGTGTTGTCATCTGTGTATCTGAGGCTATTGATATTTTTCCTGGCAATTTTGATTCCAGATTGTGCTTCATTCAGCCCAGAGTTTCTCATTATGTACTCTGCATATAAGTTAAATAAGCAGGGTGACAATATACAGTCTTGACATACTCCTTTTCCTATTTGGAACGAGTCTGTTGTTCTATGTCCAATTCTAACTGTTGCTTCCTGATCTGTATATAGGTTTCTCAAGAGGCAGGTCAAGTGGTCTAGTATTGCCATCTCTTTAAGAATTTTCCACAGTTTCTTGTGATCCACACTGTCAAAGGCTTTGACACAGTCAATAAAGCAGAAATAGATGTTTTTCAGGAACTCTCTTGCTTTTTTGACGATACGACAGATGTTGAAAATTTCATCACTGGTTCCTCTGCCTTTTCTAAAACCAGCTTGAGCATCTGGAAGTTAACAGTTCACATATTGCTGAAGCATGGCTTGGAGAATTTTGAGCATTCCTTTACTAGCGTGTGAGATGAGTGCAATTGTGTGGTAGTTTGAGCATTCTTTGGCATTGCCTTTCTTTTGGACTGGAATGAAAACTGACCTTTTCCAGTCCTGTGGCCACTGCAAGGTTTTCCAAATTTGCTGGCATATTGAGTTCAAAACTTTCACAGCATCGTCTTTTAGGAATTTAAACAGCTCAACTGGAATTCTATCACCTCCACTAGCTTTGTTCATAGTGATGATTCCTAACTGAGGTCCACTTGACTTCACATTCTAGGATGTGTGGCTCTAGGTGAGTAATCATACCATCATGATTATCTGAGTTGTGAAGATCTTTTCTGTGAATTATTGCCACTTCTTCTTAATATATTCTGCTTCTGTTAGGTCCATACAATTTCTGTCCTTTATTGATCCCATCTTTGCATGAAAGTTCCCTTGGTATCTGTAATTTTCTTGAAGCAATCTCTAGTCTTTCCCATTCTATTGTTTTCCTCTATTTCTTTGCACCGATCACTGAGGAAAGGTTTCTTAAATCTCCTTGCTTTTCTTTGGAATGCTGCATTCAAATGAGTATATCTTTCCTTTTCTCTTTTGCTTTTTGCTTATCTTCTTTTCACAGTTATATGTAAGGCCTCCTCAGACAGCCATTGTGCTTTTCTGCATTTCTTTTTCTTGGGGATGGTCTTGATCCCTGACTCCTACACAATGTCACAAACCTCTGTCCATAGTCCATCAGGCACTCTATCAGATCTAGTCCCTTAAATCTATTTCTCACTTCCACTGCATAATCATGAGGCATTTGATTTAGGTCATACCTGAATGGTCTATTGGTTCCCCCAATTTCTTCAATTTAACTGTGAATTTGGCAACAAGGAGTTCATGATCTGAGCCACATCAGTTACCAGTCTTGTTTTTCCTGACTGTATAGAGCTTCTCCACATTTGGCTGCCTAGAATATAATCAGTCTGGTTTTGGTGTTGACCATCTGGTGATGTCCATGTGTAGAGTCTTCTCTTGTGTTGTTGGAAGAGGGTGTTTGCTATGACCAGTGCATTTTCTTGGCAAAACACTATTATTGTAGAGTTTTGCTTATGCTACAATTTTATGCAAATGCAAGGATCCAAAATAATCAAAAAATGTTTAAGAACAGGAATAAAGTTGGAGTATTATCATATTGAAATTTCAAACACATTACACAGTACAATACAATGACAATATGAAAAAAAAAAGAGATATATGATCAACGGAATAGAACTGAGAGTCCATAAATTGTAGAGTTTTGCTTATGCTACAATTTTATGCAAATGCAAGGATCCAAAATAATCAAAAAATGTTTAAGAACAGGAATAAAGTTGGAGTATTATCATATTGAAATTTCAAACACATTACACAGTACAATACAATGACAATATGAAAAAAAAAAGAGATATATGATCAACGGAATAGAACTGAGAGTCCATAAATAAATCTTTACATTTATGATCAATTAACTTTTAATTAGGATAAAAGAAAAACCAACAGGAAATAATATTCTCTTCAATAAATGATACTGGTAACAGTTGAATATTCATATGCAAAACAATGAAGTCTGATCCCTAACAATCAGTATATAGGAATATTAAGTTAAAATGAATCATAGACTTAATTGTTGGAACTGAAGTTATAAAATTCCTAGAAGAAAACATAGGGATAAACAATGCCTTTTAGATGTGACATCAAAAATTTAAATGGCAGAAAATAAATACATGAAACTATTCATCACTCAGTCGTGTCCAATTCTTTGCAACTGAATAGACCATAGCCTACCAGACTCTGCTGTTCACGAATTTTGGATTTAACAAATTTTAAAAATGTATTCATTGGTGGTCCAGTGGTTAGGACCCTGCAGGATATACGGTTCAATCCCTGGTCCAGGAACTAAAATCCCACCTGGCACACAGTGTGGCCAATTTTTTTTTTAATTAAAAATAATTAAAAACCTATGTGTTTCAAAAGACACCACCAAGAACTTGTAAGACAATGTACATAATAAGAAAAGTATCTTCAAATCAAGTATCTGATCAGAATACATTAACATTTTTAGAACTCAACAATACAAGTAATCCAACTGAAAACTTTAAAAATTAGAATAGCCATTTCTCCAAAGAAGACATGAAAATGGCCAATGCTGCTGCTGCTGCTAAGTCACTTCAGTCGTGTCCGACTCTGTGTGACCCCATAGACGGCAGCCCACCAGGCTCCCCCGTCCCTGGGATTCTCCAGGCAAGAANGAATAGCCATTTCTCCAAAGAAGACATGAAAATGGCCAATGCTGCTGCTGCTGCTAAGTCACTTCAGTCGTGTCCGACTCTGTGTGACCCCATAGACGGCAGCCCACCAGGCTCCCCCGTCCCTGGGATTCTCCAGGCAAGAATACTGGAGTGAGTTGTCATTTCCTTCTCCAATGCATGAAAGAGAAAAATGAAAGTGAAGCCGCTCAGTCTGTCCGACTGTTAGCGACCCCATGGACTGCAGCCCACCAGGCTACTCCATCCATTGGATTTTCCAGGCAAGAGTACTGGGGTGGGGTGTCATTGCCTTCCCTGGAAAATGGCCAATAACCACATTAAAAGTTAGTAAACATCACTAGATATGAGGAAAATGAAAACTACAATGAAAGCATTTCATCCACATTGAAAGTGAAAGTGAAGTCACTCAGTCGTGTCCAACTCTTTGCAACCCTGTGGACTGTAGCCCACCAGGCTCCTCCATCCATGGGATTCTCCAGGCAAGAATACTGGAATGGGTTGCCAATTCCTTAAGAAGAGAATAGTAAGTAATATCGATAATATCATGGCATCTGATCCCATCACTTCATGGCAAATTGAAGGGGAAAAAATGGAAACAGTAAGAGACTTTATTTTCTTGGGCTCCAAAATAAGTGCAGATGATGACTGCAGCCATGGAATCAAAAGACACTTACTACTTGGAAGAAAAGCTATGATCAACCTAGACAGCATATTAAAAAGTAGGTAGACATTACTTAAGAAACAACAATCCGTCTAGTCAAAGCTATGGTTTTTCCAGTAACCATGCATGGCTATGAGTGTTGGACTATAAAGAAAGCTGAGCACTGAAGAATTGATGCTTTTGAACTGTGGTATTGGAGGAGACTCTTGAGATTCCCTTGGACTGCAAGGAGATCCAACCAGTCAACCCTAAAGGAAATCAGTCCTGAATATTCACTGGAAGGACTGATGCTGAAGCTGAAATTCCAATACTTTGGCCACCTGATGTGAAGAACTGACTCACTGGAAAAGAACCTGATGCTGGGAAAGATTGAAGGCAGGAGGAGAAGGGGATGACAGAAGATGAGATGATTGGATGGTATCACCGATGTGATGGACATGAATTTGAGTAGGCTCCGGGAGTTGGTGATGGACAGGGAGGCCTGATGTGCTTCAGTCCATGGGGTTGCAAAGAGTTGGACACACCTGAGCAACTGAACTAAACTGAACTGAATTGGTAACATGGAGAAATCAGACTCTCATACATTGTAGAGTTTGGTAAATAGTCTGATAGTTTCTCAAACTGTTAAGAGTTGCCATATATTCCAGCAATTTTTAGTTCTGTTCAGTTCAGTTGCTCAGTCATGTCCAATTTTTGTGACCGCATAAACCACAGCATACCAGGCCTCCCTGTCCATCACCAACTCCCAGGGTCCACCCAAACTCATGTCCATTGTGTCGGTGATGCCTCAACTATCTCATTCTCTGTCATCCCCTTCTCCTCCTGCCCTCAATCTTTTCCAGCATCAGGGTCTTTTCCAATGAGTCAGTTCTTCACATCAGGTGGCCAAAGTATTGGAGTTTCAGCTTCAGCATCAGTCCTTCCAATGAACACCCAAGACTGATCTTCTTTAGGACGGACTGGTTGGATCTCCTTACAGTCCAAGGGACTCTCAAGAGTCTTCTCCAATACCACAGTTCCCAGCAATTCTTATGTAAATACCCACAAGAATTAAAAATCTATGCTCGCATAAGAATGTTCATAGCAGTATTAGTTTTAAAAGTAAAAAAAAGTACACACAACCTATATTCTGACCAACTGATAAATGGATACACAAAACGTACACTAAGAATATAATGGAATATTATTGTTCATAAAGACAACTGAGGCACTGATATATGCCACCACATGGATGAGCTTTGAAAATGTTATGGCAAATTTAAAAATCCAGTCACAAAAGGTCACATATGGCATGATTTCTTTTAAATAAAATGTCCATAACAAGCCAACTGATACAGACAGAAGGTAGATTAATGCATGCCAGAAGCTGGGGCAAAAGGAAAATAGAGAGGTACTGCCAATAAGTATAGGTTTTTCTTAAGAGTAATGACAATGTTCTAAAATTTATGGTGGTCATTGCACAGGTCTGTGAATATACTAACAACCACAAAATTTCACATTTTGTTTAAAGGGATGCATTTATGATGCATGGAGTATATCTCAATAAAGCTTTTAGAAAACAAAAAAGCAAAAATTATTACAATAGTGACTCCATATCAGATAGTACTATTATAGAGAGGAGTGCTAATGTGGAGAGATGGTATCTTTAATTGGAGTCTATCAGAGAAGACATTTCTGAAGAGATGAAATTTGATCTGTGATTTGTATGAGGAAACATATGTGAAGGTCTGGGTAAAGAATGTGCAAGGAGTAGGAAAGAGCAAGTACAAATGCCTTGAACAGAACTAACTTGGTATACTAAAGAAGAAAAAAAAAGTGAAGGTCACTCAGTCATGTCCAGCTCTTTGCAACACCATAGACTGTAGCCCACCATGCTCCTCTGCCCATGGGATTTTCCAGGCAAAAATCCTGGACCAGGTTGCCCTTTTCTCCTCCATGGGATTTTTCCCAACCCAGGGATCAAACCCGGGTCTCCTACATTGCAGGTGGATTCTTTACCACCTGAGCTACCAGGGGAGCTCCTCCTCAAAGAAGAAAGAAGAAAGCAGTGTATTCTGGACCAGAATGAAAAAGAGGGCGAGTAAGAGAAGATGATGCCTGAGAGGTAGGCACCAATCTTGGTGGCTTTTGTGGTGTAAGTATTAGAATGTGATCAATTCATTCAACAAATATTTACTACACACTATGTACCAGGCACCTGAATTTGATATGTCACAAAAGAGAACACCTAAAAACTTTTTGTTTTAAGGAATTCACATTTTTCACATAGAGAGGCAGAAAAAATAACTTTCATGGAAAAGGTGAAATTTGAGAAAGATCTGTAAGAGGCTTAACATGCAAGAATCTGTGAGAAAATTATTCTAGGTGGAATGAATGGACAGTGTGAAGGCACCAAAGCAGAAGCATGCCAGTTAGCAAGTGCTAACAAAGATGCTTCTCAAGTAATTGCAGTGTGCATACACATTGATGCATCTCTGCTCAAAATGCAGATTCTGATTCAGTAGGTGTAGGGAGAGGGAGGGCTAAGGGTTTGCACTTCCAATAACCTCCCAGGAAAGGGGGTTGGTGCCACTAAGTAGCACCACTGTCTGGACTATGAGTAACACTAGTCTATTGAGTAGATGGAAAGCAATATTAACGAACTTCACTGGAAATTTACCATCCTGAAACTTTTAGGATTAGAAGCAGAACTCCAGCTCTATGCCTCCAGCACTCATTACCCCATGCTGATTCCACTAACTCTTGTTTAAATTAGGACTAAAGAAATTCAACCAAAATTGGCTTAAGTAGAAACAGGGAATATATGATTTCCCATAGCTAAGCTATCTCCATGCCCTCTTGAGTCTCAAAGGCTCAAAACATGTCATCATTAGCTACTCTCTTTTGACTCTGCTTTCGTTTGTGTTGGTTTCATTTTCAGGCAGACTTTCTCCACATGGTTTTCCTCCCAGCAACCGAGATTTAAATCAACACAGCTCCAAATTCATGGAATTCATCTCTGTCCTCTCTCCTCTCAAACAATTCCAAAGAGCTCCAGGATTGATCTGCATTTGATCAGCTTAGATCAAATGCCTCTTGGATGAATGACTACTGCCAGATGATTTGATGTCTGGTTGTAACAATGTCAAACAAGCTCCTGGGTGACAGGAGTTGGTACAAATACCCCTAGATCATATATAATAATTTTAGGGGAGAAGAGGATTTCCCCAAGAAAATTATGTTGCTAGAAGGAGGGAATAGATAATGGTCAGGAAGAAAAAAAATATTGATTATAAGTGTTCCAGCACTTTCTGGAACATGTCTGGTTTCCAATAGTGAGAAGAATAGTGACAAAACTTTAGAGAGCTAAGTACATTCTCTGCATGAACTGGAAGCAAAACTGTACAAAGAATGATGAATAAACACAATGTGCTGAAAGACCAGATGAAGTTAAAACCAAAAACAGCAAAAAAAAAAAAAATTGCCTTAAGTATTTGTAAGGAAATTATAGAGAATAGATTTACACTGTATAAGTGCTTACTCAGATGGAAGAACTAAAAGATTAAAGCTGGTGCTTTGAAATTAAGAATAGATGGATATGGATATAACATAATGACATCTTTTATGAATTAAAGCTTTCAGTTAGATTCTCTTCAGTGAAAGTATCCTGACTTTTCTGAAAATACTAGAAATGTAATTTTTCCATAAAATGCTTAACTAGTGATAATTAGTTAAGCACCGAGGGGAACTTTTCAATCTCAGGTTTAAATTACCATATGAAAAAGACCTTTTTCTCCTTCCATTCCTCCTTCTCCTCCTATTTCTCTTCCTATTTTTCCTCCTTAAGCATAACATTTCTTTGTAGAGAATTTCTTAGTCTTTTGCTTCTTTTTCTCATTCTCCTTTCATTTCTCTTCTTCTGGATGGTACACAGTCTTTTTTTAAAAAGCATAATTATTACATTTAATAGAGGGTTTCCAAATGTTTATCTTCATTTTTAAACTCTCCCCCATGGTCCAACTCCAAAATCTAACTTCTGAATGTACTTTGCCTTTGATATATATTCAACTGGATCTTAAAAACAAAATCCATTATCTCTACCTTCTTGAACAAATTATATTTCTGAACTCTCTGCTTCCACTCATGACACCACGATTTTTGCAGTATACAAAGTTGACAGACTCAGAGGCGTCTTTCACTTTTCCTTTGACAGCATTTTTTTTTTGGGGGGGGTGCAAATTTATGTACTCTGCAACCACAATGGGCTTCAATTCATCTGTAATACAGGAGACACACAAGACATGGGTCTGGAATTGAAAGATGCTCGCTCATTGGAAGGAAAACTATGACAAACCTAGAAACTGTACTAGGTTGCATCTGACCTCTACTACAACTAAGAGAGAGACCCATAGCCTAGTAGGCCTCTTTGGATTTTGGAGACAATATATTTTTTAAATTTAGGTATGATACTCCATGCTATTTACAGAATGTCTCAAAAAACTGAGTGTATCCTAGAAAAGGAAAAGGTTCTAAAACAAGTTCAGTGGTAAAAGCTGACCTTATACTTGGGCCCCTGTGTTGGTAGCAAAGACCAACACTGACTTCCCAGTAAAGCACCATTTACTGGAGGGATCAGCCATCTACCTGATGGCTGGTTGATTGCATTGGATAGCTTCTGTCATGGAAGTGGCAGCGTTTTTTCCTACTGGGATAGGTACTCACTGTGGATATCAATGTGCCTTTCCTGAATGTAATGTGTCTACCCAGCCTACTATCAGGGACTTACAGAATACTTTACACACTGTCATGGTGTTGCATACCACATTGCTTTTTATATAGGAATTCCCTTCAGAGCAAAGGAATTTTGGCAGTTGGCCCATGGATTTCACTGGTTTTGCTGTGTTCCCTGAAGCAACTGGCTTCGTGGAACAGTGGGAAACCCTTCTGAGGACTCATTACAGTGCTCGGTCTTGTTGTTCTTCAGTCACCCAGTTGTCTGACTCTTCGTGACCCCATGGACTGCAGCACGCCAGGCTTCCCTGTCCTTCACCATCTCCTGGAGCTTGCTCAAACTCATGTCCATTGAGTCAGTGATGCCAGCCAATCATTTCATCATCTGTCACCCTCTTTTCCTCCTGCCTTCAATTTTCCCCAGTATCAGGGTCTTTTCCAATGAGTCGGCTCTTTGCTTTAGGTGGCCAAAGTATTGGAGCTTCAGCATCAGTCCCTCCAATGAACACTCAGGACTGATCTCCTTTAGGATGAACTGGTTGGATCTCCTTGCAGTCCAAGGGACCCTCAAGAGTTTTCTCCAGCACCTCAGTTTGAAAGCATCAATTCTTCAGTTCTCAGTCTTCTTTATGGGCCAGCTCTCACATCCACACATGCCTACTCTGGAACATTCTGAAAGAGATGGGAATACCAGACCACCTGACCGGCCTCTTGAGAAACATGTATGCAGGTCAGGAAGCAACAGTTAGAATAGGACATGGAACAACAAGACTGGTTCCAAATAGGAAAAGGAGTACATCAAGGCTGTATATTGTCACTCTGCTTATTTAACTTATATGCAGAGTACATCATGAGAAATGCTGGGCTGGATGAAGCATAAGCTGGTATCAAGATTGCCAGAAGAAATATCAGTAACCTCAGATACACAGATGACACCACCCTTATGGCAGAAAGTGAAAAAGAAGAAAAGAGCCTCTTGATGAAAGTGAAAGAGGAGAGTGAAAAAGTTGGCTTAAAGCTCAACATTTAGAAAACTAAGATCATGGCATCTGGTCCATCATTTCATGGGAAATAGATGGGGAAACAGTGGAAACAGTGGCAGAATTTCATTTTGGGAGGGGGCTCCAAAATCACTGCAGATGGTGATTGGAGCCATTAAAATTTAAAGACACTTACTCCTTGGGAGGAAAGTTATGACCAACCTAGACAATATATTAAACAGCAGAGACACTACTTTGCCAACAAAGGTCCGTTTAGTCAAGGCTATGTATTTTCCAGCAGTCATGTATGGATGTGAGAGTTTGACTCTAAAGAAAGTTCAGTGCCAAAGAACTTATGCTTTTGAACTGTGGTGTTGGAGAAGACTCTTGAGAGTCTCTTGTACTGCAAGGAGATCCAACCAGTCCATCATAAAGGAGATCAGACCTGAGTGTTCATTGGAAGGATTGATGTTAAACCTGAAACTCCAATACTTTGGCCACCTGATGTGAAGAGCTGACTCGTCTGAAAAGACTCTGATGCTGGGAAAGATTGAAGGCAGGAGGAGAAAGTGATGACAGAGGATGAGATGGTTGGTTGGCATCACTGACTCAGTGGACATGAGTTTGAGTGAACTCCAGGAGTTGGTGATGTACAGGGAGGCCTGGCGTGCTACAGTCCATGGGGTCCCAAAGAGTCGGACATGACTGAGTGACTGAACTGAACTGAAATGAGTCTCTGCAAGCCCTCCAGGAATACGGTGTTACTTTTGGTTTACTCTTTTCCTATGCAGAGAGAGTTCTATTGGCTTCCACTTAGCCTTTGCCAAAATAATAGCCCAACCTGCACCATTCAGGGAACCATACAGGAGTTCTGTCAGCTGCTGAATATATCTATTCTAACTATGCATTTCAGAACTGGGGGAAAGAAACCAAACAGGTTTAGAAACACTGGACCCATGGTGAGATGGAAATCTACTGATCACCTGACCTACTGAAACTCCCACTATGACTGGCATATTGGGTCTGACATTTTGGGTCTCCTGGTACTATTGTCAGTTCAGAGCCTACATCTAGCAGTTATCAAAAATGTCTGATTATCTCCTTTTCCCAGCACACAGTTACTCTGGTAAAAGGCTAGGGGTTCCTTGGGGAAGGGAAGGCAAAGGATTAACAGTATAAATTGTTGGCAACAGAGCAGGGTGCTCAAGGAGATCTGGCCTCTCCTTCATTCAGTGCTTCTGGGTCCATAAATCGACTCAGGTCTCATACTAATTGAGTGACTTTGACTTTGGTTTTATGATTCCTGTTAGACTCGTGTTCACTTGACCTAGACTTTTCTGCTTATACAGATCATACAAAGAATTTATCAGGCAATCTATTTCACTTCTATAAACTCCATGATCAAAGCCTGGTGGACCTCGCTAATCCTGCTATGAGCACCGCCCGGGCTAGTAGAGCGGCTGGTCCACTTTAAAACAGATGCCACAGTGTCTCCTGCAGAACTTTTCTTTCAGTTTAGTCATTTTCACAGTTGACAAAAGACAAGAAGTAAGGATGTTCCACGCCAGCACATTGTCAGGCAGCCAGAAATTCATTTACTTGAGGTCCATGCGGTTGAGAACTGCTCGTCCTCCTTCCTCTTTTCTAGACTCTTGCTCTCACTGCCTCAATACTGGACATTCCTTTTAGAGCTTGCTACCTTTATTGTGCAGAGTGCAACAAAACCCAAAGCTTTTATTACAATGAATATACCTATAATCTAAAGGAGGGAAAAAATATAAACTGTATATAACCCAAAACTTGTATTTATTGCCATGGCCTCATAAAAGAGTATAATATTTACAATATTTCACAACATATTAGAATGATGTTTTCATTTAAATGAGTAACATTAAAATGAATATGTTAAAATAATGGACAATTTTACTCCTTTTCTTTATTTTAAATAAATTATTTTCTTAAATGGTGCATTCATTTAAGTATGTAACCTAGCTATAATTTAATGTATTATTACTCTTCTTTGTTTTCCTACCATAAACACATTTGTCTTAATTTAGTTATATTTTATACTGACATTTTAACTTTCTTTTGCTTCTGTGGGCACTCAAAAACTTGACTTTTTTTTTTTAGCAATGCCAATACTTCACTGTGTTTTGCCTTGATGTTCTAGATATTTATCAAAGATGTATATTATAAAGAAAGTAAATGTGTGTTGTTTGTAAATAGCATTTTCTGAAGTTTTGAACATTTAGTAGAAATATTTTAGGAAAAAACAAAAAAAAAGCTGACTTTCAAATTTCTGATTTCCTCTGCTCTCAATCTACCATTCTTTACTGAATGTACTTCATTTTGAAATATGTATTTTAAGAATTTTTCTGACACTAAACTACACTTTTTTTTTCCAGTGAGTAAAAGAGAGTGCTGCTATTATGTTATCTTGGTGATTTATGGTACGTATCCTGATAATCAACCTACCCTTATGATATACATGTAAAATAACAAATTTCCTGCCTTATTACAAGTTTATAATATAGTTTGCTATACTGTCTTACTTGTATTGATTATACATGTTGAATATCATTTAAAATATTTTAATTGAGAAAGACTATGGAAAAACAGACTGGTTTCAAATAGGAAAAGGAGTACGTCAAGGCTGTATATTGTCACCCTGCTTATTTAACTTATATGCAGAGTACATCATGAGAAACACTGGACTGGAAGAAGCACAAGCTGGAAGCAAGATTGCCGGGAGAAATATCAATAACCTCAGATATGCAGATGACACCACCCTTATGGCAGAAAGTGAAGAGGAGCTAAAAAGCCTCTTGATGAAAGTGAAAGAGGAGAGT